>LPNX010374283.1:9064-43743 GCA_001517045.1 Pseudotsuga menziesii
ACATGGTAGGATTACTGTTACAAAGAAGCAGGTTTACCAAGCAATCACAACTATATATATATAAATATGAAGAAAGGAAAGATATATATACATATATTGTTTATAAGACAAACCATATAAAGAAAACGATAATACAAACGCTTATGAGGGTTGTCACAACCTCTTGAATTGGATTGTCTATATTACTGATGTAAAAGTCTATTGGGAAACCTCATGTTGCTTAAAAGGGAAAAAGCTATCAAATCATTAGTAATGGAAAAGTATTTAAATATTTTTCTCCTCCATGGACAACGCGAAGATCCATTTTTCCTTTTAATACTTTGTTAATTACGAATTACTAGTGTGGTTTTAAATAACGACAGTTATGATTTCCTTTTTATGGGGAGGGGTTTGCAAGATTTCAGGGATACCTCTCAGCGAGTGCAGGGGAATGGATGTTTTCAAGATTAACTTGATTCGTTTCCTTTTTATGGTCTTGGTGGGGAAATGAATTTATGTAGCCCTTGGGTTGCAGCAAATGGGGAGCATGGACCACGGCTGGAATGCCTATTGGGGAAAACCATTTTCCATCGAGAGAGAAAGAGCATAACTTTGGGGAAAATCATCATAGGAGCTCGCACTGTCAATGGTTTTGCTGTTCAATGGAGAGATTTTTTATACATCCTGGGAGACCTTGCATGCGAATGCCAAGCATGCAGCTAGGTTGTATGTGGGATTTGCGATTTGACAGGACTCAATACTTTGTTTGGTATTAGTCTCTTACTTTCCTGCAAATCTAAAATTAAGAAGTGAATGCTAACGTGGGTTATGATTGGGTCTGTACGCATGTGCTGGTGAAAGCCAAATGCGGATAAGGTTTTTCTTTTTACTATGAATACTGGGCTTTGATGACTGTTACCTTCAAAATCGATGATTTGGGGTAGCCAAGATCTGTCCTTCGGATTAATATACAGGTCTATGTGATTATGTCTGAAATCACTTACCATTTGTATGCATCATGGCTGATAGAATCATTAAAAATCATTGCCTCAATTTCTGCATTTGTTTATGCTTGCATACTGTAGTGTTTGCATGCTGCGAGCTTTGGGTTTGGGGTCTTTGCAATCTATATATTATTAAATGTGTTGAATATGATAAATTAGATCGAATTCCGTTGACCTAGCAAACAAAATCTGAGACTGTAAATCTGTGGGAAGCCTTTGACCTGATAAATTCATATATGATATCGTGATTTCGATTGTAGATGAAACTCCTGAACCTTTCCTTTGAAGTCTGCATGCTTGAGTTGTTTGTTATTGAGGTTGCGTTTTTCATTTTAAATGCCTAGCAATTTTTCAAAAAGATTAATATTTGTTTATGTATTTGACTGGATAATGGGTTGTGATCTCCTCCCTTTAGATCAGTCCCAGTCCTTAGTATCCCATGGTTTGGTTATAATATCAGAATCGTAAATATATATGGTAACTTGATTAGAACTGTTGGCATGCCATCTAAAGCTCTGTGTGGATGTATGAACCTTCTTTTCCTACGTTTCAGGTTTTTAAACCTTTTTTGTAGTGGATGCCCAGGTATGCGTTTAGTTATTTCTGTGAATAAATACCCTGCCTTAGAAACATATGCATTCCAAGTATGTAGTGGATGCCAAGGTATGCGTTTTAGTAGAAAAATGCATTAGGGTATTTGTGCAGACGACCTTTTCCCTTTCATACATATTTGGGAAGTCGTATTCCCCCTTCTATGTGTTAACCCTTTTTGCGAATTGATAGGGTGGAGGTTTGAGCCTCTGTCTATCTATCCTCCCATTACACCATACCTATTAGAAGTTACTCATCTATGGACTTCAGCTCTAATTTCTACCAGTTGGATAAGAGAGCTGGAATTGGATTGTTGTATGCGTTGCTTAGTTAGCATGGTTCCTCAATGTTTGTCTCTTTTAAGATTTGTGTTGGGAGCACTAGGCTGCGGCTGTATATTGTTATGTTTCAATATGCGATGATATGTTTATGTTTCATGTTTCGATTAAATATAATGAGATTAGCCAAGTTAATTATACCTACTTGATTTCTTAACTATATTTTCTTGATGGAAATCCCTAAGAAATATTACTTGTGTTTAAACATCGTGGTTGTCCATGGAAGTGGGAAACTCTAAAGAAAGAGATTGTAGGGATTCACGCAGTAGTTGATCTTAGTATTTAACATCTTCGAATTACTCTCTGTGAGAGAGTCTATAAGAAGAATAGAAGTATGGTGATGTTGATATCGTAGAATGTGACTCTCCTGTTGAGAATTAATATAATAATATAAGATGTGATCTCTTTTGGTGGACGTAACCCAAAGTTGGGTGAACCACGTATATTTGTCTCTGTTTGTGTCATGATATATTCTCATTTGTACATACCTTTGGTGTATCTTCATCTTATGTCCTTTCATAATTTTATTTTGCTTGCTCCCTTCTCCTGGTAGCAATGGTGACGATTGTGGAATGTGAATGGTTACAACATGTTAGATGAGTGTGAAATGTGAATGGTTACAGCATGTTAGATAAATAAGGTGAAAGAAATATTGTTGGTTAAAGATCTTGCAGAAAATATTAAGTAGTATAATATTGTAGGCACGATTGCAATAGTGGATTTAAATCAAGTATGCTTATGATATTTTGAACATGCATATAAAGGACTGGCTAGAATAGCACCAGGTCATTCTCTATTGTTTGCATAAGTCTATATTGTGTATTGATAGCCTAGGGAACCAAGTGAAGGTTCAAGGCATTCCAAAGAAATTTTCTCTAAGACAGATATTTGCCTTAAAAGCAAAGAAATGTGTTAGGAAAGGATACAAGTTGTTTATATTAAACATCCAAGACATAGAGTCTGATAGGGAACACATCAGAAACGAGACCTAGAATTTTCCATCTAACTAAAACCAGGATTAGTTCCAGCCTCCAAAGCCCCTTACCACATGAGTGCACCTGAGTTGATGGAACTCAAACTGCAATTGCAGGATTTGATAGAGAAAGGGTATATCCGACCCAGTGTGTCTCCTTCAGGACCACTAATCTTTTTCATAAAGAAGAAGGAAATTACGTTGCAGATGTGCATCGATTACCATAAGTTGAACAAAATTACTATTAAGAACCTGTTGCAGCTGCAATTATTTCCCTAAAATATTTTATTTTTAGGGTCCCCCCCTTTTTTTTTTAGTATCTAGATGGCCTTAAAATGTTTTATTTCTACCAGGGTTTGCATAGGGCTAGTGTTTTCTTTGAAAAACTAATTCTTTTTGTATGCACATATCCAGTGCTTAGTTGACTAGCCTTTCGATACAGCGGAGGCGTAGTCCACTATCTTTCTAATGTGTTTATTGAAAACCTTTAGAAGTCTGATCCACTATATCGGGAGTCAGTTTGTCTATGATCTCGGAGATAGTCTGTCGAGTTTTCATCAATGTAGTGTAAAGTGGATCCAATGAATCAGGTCTTTGTTCGACTATCTTTTTTTGATGTCAGGTTAAGTTGGAAATCTCATCGTCGGTTGTGTTTTTCAAAATGAACAAAGGGATTTAGTGTTTCTTCCATCCAAGGTTATGGAGAATTAATTCTAAGTCGATACAAAGCTTCATGATGTTCCCGTCGAGAATGAAATTACTAGTGTTTTTGAATTTCGATATGAATTTTTCGTCGGATGCACCAAGTACATAGAGATGTTCCCAACCGACATTGTGTATTCTTTCAGAGTTATATTCCCGATGGTTGGTTAAAATATTTTTCCTGCCATGTTATTTTTTCACTCTTGGTAATTTCTATAAAGCCTTAGAGCCCATATGACTTGTCATTCTCACCATGGAGCTATCTAGTTGTTTGCATGCAGTTGTCGCTCTCCTCTATGCCCGCGGAAGTCATCACCTGTCCTACTCGCCCGCAACATTGTTCCTAGGTAGGATTCGCTTGTATATTTATTTTATGCCCAACATTTTGTTGTTTTTGACTGCGTGGATTTGATAGGGTTAGGTTTTATGTGAGAGGGTGAAGGTTTTATGCATTTTTGTGGTTTTCTTGTGGTGAAATTCCCTTTACTTAGAGTGTGACCTGCTTATTTGTGTGCATTTTTATTTTCTGCTAATTATCTTTTCTTTCAAATCAGCATCTATGTGGCCATGAGTATTCCTTGGACAGTTTTGTCGAAGGTTAGGGCATGGTACAGACGAGCGTTTCGATGTTTGTACCACCCTGTTCTTTCTTGCTTCGTTTTAAGCCTTGGGTTAGATGGTTGTCTCTTATTTGACAGTATGTTTCCATGGAACGTAGGAGGGCTGCATAATGAATAGGGGTTTTAGGATTTTGTTTTGAGCATGCGGCATGCAAGTTTTTTTTCCTCAATTGAGATTCACCTATAGAATTTTCAGGAGGCTGAGAGAGGTCAGGGTTTGAGCTAGGAGAGGCTTAGCAGGTTTGGGGACATAGGGATTTTTGCAGGTTTCTTTTATTTAGAGTATCTCATTTAGAAGATCTTTGGGTGTAAATAACATTTTCAATATGCATATCGATGGAATGGTAATATTTGGTTGTTTTATTGTTTTCTCACTACACATATTGCTAGAGATAAATAGACTGAAATCATCTTGTATAATTGTCACAGGCTAATTATCACCACAACAATATGCCACAAAAGCATAAGAAGAAGGCCCAAGCAGCCGAAGAGGATCCGGAAGTGGAGGTAATAACCAAAGTGGAAGTCATTTATGAAGATACTAAAGCTATTACTAGAGTTGAGCCATAATATAAATGGAGACAGGTATATAGGATGATTTCAAACTAGAATGTTCCAGATGATGATTTTGAAAATATGCCGATATATGCAAATATTGGGAAATCAGCCCTTATGAAAGTGGCTACTAGACCTAAGCTTTTCCCATGCTCATAGGTAATAGGTTGGATTCTGCCTAGGCAAAACGTAATAAGGGTGATATTGGCTAATACTAAGAAGCAGGGTTATGCTACATATAGGATGGCTTATGTGTCTATGGTTACAATTTATGAACACCACAAACATACTTGACTGAAAGTTGGTTAAAGGAGATAAATCTAGAAATGGTGGATACAGTTAAGAAGATGATTATCTCAGGAAAAATTTTCCTTACAAGGCCTTCTAGAGAGTACAAGACATCTGCACTCCATAGAGATTCATTGCTTGGATGTTGAACACAATTTTTGCGAGGGCAAATGGAAGAAGTTTCAAAATAGGTTGGGTAGTAGTTATATTTTTTGTTGCTACCCAAGGTACAATTTTTAATTGGGAGAATATAGTGTCCAACAGTCTGTCAGCTTGTATAAGTGCAGCATTGGGAGGAGTGTCCTAGAAGAAGACATAATTTTACATGAGTTCTATTTTGATTGATTGCATTTTGTGTGCTCAGCCTTTCCCAGCATTAAAGTTCCATTGGGATAAAGACCAAGCTCGTGTGTATGCAGCCTATAAATTATTTTGGGCCCACAAATATTACATCTATTACAAGGATATTTGTGAGAACTTCATCATGCCATTGTATACTTTAATATTCTTGGCCTGATGAAATTGTATGTCAGAAGAAGCTTTAAAAGTTGTGCAAGAACATGGAAGCTATTATTTGACATAGGAAAGCTTATATTTAAGAATGTATGGTGGTTCAAGAGACCCTTATCTTCTACCGAAGTATGCTATGGACTATGTGGTCCATAAAAAAGCTCTGAGACAGTTGTATAGTGATGGAGTAGGGAATTTCCTTTTTGAGCAAAAGAAAGTAGTATATCCTGTAGTTCCCTTTTTTGTAGGAAGTTTCATATTTTCTAGGGTAAAGAATGCAGCAGAATTTGTCAAGGAATTAGAGTATTTTCACTTCAGAGAAATTAATTTCCATAGGAATGACTCTCAAGATAAAGTTGTTGATTATTGCATAGAAGTTGGAGTGCATTTTGAGTATACATATTTTTGGGATAAAGATAAAGGGATATTTTGAAATGCTGAAAACATGACGGCTTTAAGGAAAAGATTCAAATAGAATATAGCTATTGTTGGTGGGAAAGGAAAGGATGTTGAGAAACTAAAAAGGCAAGAGTAAGAGGAAGCGAAGAATAGATAGGAATAAGCTAATATATTAGTAAAAGAAGTAGAGAGTTGGTTGCAAGCTAAAAAAGAGGAAAATAAAAGAACAACTGAAGAAGTAGCAAAGAAGATTGAAGAAGAAAAGAAAAGAAAAGAAGAAGAAGAAGAAGAAATAATGAAAAGGCAGGTAGAAAGTGAAGAATTCAGATTAGAAGATGTTCAAAAGGGAAAAAATCAATAAGAAAAGGCAGGTGAAGGATTGAGAGAAGAGACACAAGAAGGACAAGACCCTACTGATCAAGGACATGCTTAGTCTGATATTGACCCATTAGATCTTGTTGTTCCTTCTAGTAGTGTAGTAGGAGATGGTTCAGTGTCAATACATGGGTTTGAGTTAATTCCTTTCATTCCCACTGAAGGGGAGGAGGTGGAGGATTTTAACACTATCTTCTATGACAAGGAAAAAAAGAGGATTGTCAAAAGAACCGAGAAGAAAGTGGACACTAGGGGTAAGCCAGGAGTGATGGTGACTGATACGATAGTGGTTCATAGTATACACAAAGATCCACAACTAATAGTGAGGGATGGGGTATCTCTAACCCTAGCCACTAAAGATAATGTGGATAGAATCATGACAAATCTAGAATAGTCTCATAAAATGATCACACAGTTGAAAGAGACTTTGAAGAAAGAAAGGAATGAAATTTGGAGTTTGAAAAGGAAGTATGAGGATATGATCGGTGAATTTGAGGTATCAAAGGTAGAGGGTCAGACTCTATAGGAGGAGAAAGATACTTTGGTAATATCTACAAGAAATATAGAAAAGTAATCTCAGGCCACCTTGGCAGAGTTTGGGAAACTACAGTAGAGATATTAGAGTTTGGAAGATGAAAGAGATAATATTAGGCTATCAGTTGAAGTTGAATAAGGAAAAGAGAGAGTTAGAAGGTAAAGTGACAAAATTGAAGGTACAAAATACCACTATAGAAGGGAAATATAAGATGTACGAAAGTCAGATAGTAGCCTTGTAGGAACAAAAGAATTCACTAGCAGTTACACTGAAGACAGCTATGGACCAGAAAGCTAATATTGGAACATTAAAAAAGCATGATCTTATGCTCTAAAAGAATATTCATCAAATGCAGTTGTAGATGGTGGAAGAAATATTTAAGGTTCAACCAATACACATAAGATTAGAGGAAATTGTAAATACAACTTCTTATTTTCTGGATAGGACACAAGATATATTATAAGCTCTGCAGGGAAGGATGAAATTGGTAGAAACAAATAAAGAAACTCCCATAGATGTATCTTTCAAATACTTGGAAATAATAAAGTTAGAATACGAGCTAATCAAGTTTGCTAGCAAAGCAGTAGAAGAACTAATAAAGACAGTGAGAAAGACAAATAATGCCTGTGCTGAATTCTGTAGGAGAGTGCTCCTAACTTATAATCCATGTCAGACCTCTGATTCAAAGAGATTAGAAGTTCTGCTAGAGCATGGAATATTCTTGAAACAATTATAGAAATGATGCAATGAAGATGAAAATGCCATTCAACAAGTCAAGGGGTTAGATGAAAAGGTACTTAAAACTGAAATAACACAAGCAGCTATGAGTAGTCACTTGCTGGAAGACCATCTTTGCTTGATTCCTGCCAGGGTAGCGAGTGTGAAATCCCAGGATGCTAAGAACGAAATTACTATACTATTTCTTGAACCTTCAGGTTTTGATAATATAGCAGCAGATGCAAACGCATGGAGGAAGTTTATGAATGAGCAGGATGGACCCTCTTAGTCAGACTATATAGCAATTTTGATAATTTATGTAATATACTGTATTTATCTTTTTTTTTCCATAAGAAAAATGACAAATTTTTCTAAAGGAAAGGTTAAGGGAAGCCCAAAAGGAAACGAGGGAAGCCCAAGAGTTTATTTTTTTTTGTATAAATATTGTCAAGCTTTATGTATCGAAGGAACTTTTTCAGACTATATTTGTGCAATATTATTGTAAGAAGAACCATTTCATATTATAATAAAGAGTTATATTTTTTCAGCTGGAGAAATCACAATGGGGTTTCAAATGCTTGACATGGACTGGTTGGATGTGAACTATATATGTTTCATCTTGTTTCCATGAACTGTGAGATCATTCGAACTTATGAATTATTTCATGTTATGAATGTTATCTTGATTATTTCTGTGAAATTTCCATAATCGTATTTGAGTAATGAATGTTTTAATTAACAATGAGCTATTTCTTTGTTTATCTATCTATTGATATCCATGTATTCAAAAATATTAACAACTATCTGTAGTGTTCTAAATGCATGTTATACAATACATTACTCATCATTAATTATAGTATTGCTTCCTAGGGATAGGTTAGTGAGTCTTAGTTAGTTTTCTTTGTTTATGATTTAGAAGCGAGAGAGGTAAGATGAGAGGTAAGAACTTGCGCATCACATTGTGACACTCCTCATTATCTCTATCGTATGCATTTAGTTAGGAACTTGCATATCATTTATAAACATAAAACTAAAAAATACACCTAAACAGTGCACCGGGACACAACCGGTAAAATAAGCTTTAACCATTACTTGAACTACAATAGTCGGGTTGTAAACTGGATAGACTCCCCATACCAAACAATAACTACCTAATTGGGAATGTTTATTGGGGAGAATCCCTACTGTTGTTACCTGCGCTTTTCTAGGCCTCAACATTTTTGGTGCTAGAAGGAGGGCCACCAGTGCATGCCTAGCTGAGGAGATTTATTTTCTCGAGATTTCTCCACCGGTGATATTTCTGAAACCAGTTTTCCCCAGAAGCCCACTCTCGAAGAAAAATGAAAGGGGTATATCTATCCCATTGATAACAAAGCGGTTGAATATTTAGGGAGGATTACCAGGGCACATGCGAAAAATATTGGAGGGTTACCTATTATCCCTGTTCTACCTAGAAGAGAGTAATAGAAGAAGGACCGTCCTCAATTGGAAGATTCGGTGTTGGTAGAAGATCTTGAAGAATTGGTAGAAATAGACTTATAATAAGTTGTCCAACCTTTGAATTAGTTGAGGCCAAATTCCCCTCAGTATTCACCTTTTCATACCCCTGTTGAGTCTCGACCTCATACTCCACTCAAAATCATGGTCAATATGAATGCAAATCATCCACCTCCACAACCTACCTGGAGAGCTAGATCTTCTTTAAATCTGACACCTCCATTGCATGATATGCCTCAAATTTTTGACTAATGTTTACCCAAGTTTGAACCTAGTGAAGGAATTCTTGTGGATGATCAGTTACAGAGTTTTTATATAGCTTTAGAAGGTCTAAAAGCAACAAAACATGAAGATGTAGTTTGTAGATTATTCCCACATATCGTAAAAGGGAAAACAGCCTCATGGTATTTTTCTCTGCCGGCAAATTCAATAAAAAATTGGATTATTTTTGAGATACTCTTTAGAAACAAATACGGAATCCAGAAAAATCACGTAGCTTTAATGAAAGGATTGATTTCCTTAAAGAAAGAAAATAAAGAAAGGGTACATAATTTTACTCAGAGGTTTGCTGGCTACCTGAATAACTTCAATGCAGCTGATAAACCATCTGAGCATGCTCTAATTGAGTACCATACCTCAACCCTTGGGCCTAATCTAGCCATGTTTTCCAAGAGATCAGTTAGGCCCACTTTGGTATATACTTATGAAGAAGCTGAGAAGGTAGAGGCAGAAATGGAGAGTATAGAACACTATCCTACGCAGTCAGATGAAAGAACTTATGGAAACAAAAATCCCCTATTATTAACTAAACCTAAGGATGAATGATCACAGGAGTTAGATGGGGTAGTGAAGATGATGCAAAAGTTATCAAACAAGGTGATTGATTTGGAAAAGGAAAAAGAGGCTCATAAACAATACAAGCCTTATTATAAAGAGAGGGAAGACAACAGTCAGTCCAAACATCCCCCACACAGTCCCTCAGCCATGAATTTGATGGATGTAGGAATGGATCATTTTTGTGCATTCCATTAGCAACCTCATTCTGAGAAGAATTGCCCATAGTGGATTAATTCTATGACATTAGTAATGAACCAATTATTGGATTCCAAGTTGACAGAAACTGAGGAAGAGAAAGGGAAAGATCATGAACCCATAGAAAAACAAGAGGAAGACACCTTTGTTTTATGGGACTGTGTTTCTATGTTTAACATAGAAGATGAAGATTTCCCTAGTGAAGAATAAATATCAGAGACAAATGATACAACAAGAAGTCAGAATCTATTAAGAGAAGATAACTTGATACTTCCCAAAATTAAGAAACTTCAAGAGAACATGAAGAAAATGAATAATAATTCCCCAATGGTTAACATACACGATTTTTTCATTTCAAGCCAGAGCCCCAAAAGGGTCAATGTTCCTATAAATCCTACTGAAAATAAAGCTGAAAATTTCAAGAAAAGTTTGACTAAGCATGAGATGGCAAATGACATTGTTGAAGAAATTAAAAATACTAAATCAAATATCTCATTGTTTTAGATGTACAGTCTACCTCAACAAAAGGAGAAGCTCTTAAAAGCACTTGAGACACCTGAGAAGGAACCTTAGAGTGACAACAAACTTGAGGAAGAGATTGGTGAAACAACTTTGGGAGGAAAGTCTATGTATAGAACTCCAACCTTTATTCTAACATTTGAGATTTTCAATTACAATGTGCATAATTGCTTGGTCAAATCAGGAGATTTAGTCAATGTCATGCCACTCTTAGTTTGCAATCAAATAAATGGTCAACCTAAACCAACTAGAGGCCAATTTATTCAATTAGACAGAATGGCAGTAAAAGTGATTGGAGAAATGGAAGACGTCTTGAACCATTTGTCCGCTGATGAGAGGGCATGTCAGTACATAGAGATTGTCATAGCAGATATCCTAGATGCTTATGGTTTGGTTTTATGCCGAGATTGGTCAGTAAAATTAGAAGGATATTTTGCATTAGATTGGTTGCATATGTGGTTTCCCTATAAAGGATGTCAGAACCAAATAAAGGTGTTGAGAGAACCTCAAATGAAGTATAATGTGACTCAGTTATAGGGAAAAAATGAACCAGTTAACTCTGTGTTGGGAAACTATTTCATTGAACTGGAACCAGGAAATTACCAAGCTGAAGAAGCCAACAGTATACCTGATATCCTGCCCGATCTCCTTCAATTCTCATGGGCTGATAAGATTGATTGTAACATAGTAGATTAAGTTCCAAATGTAGTTAGTAATCCAATTTTAGTAAGAGTAGAAAGTTTTTGGATTCTTTATTTCGATGGTTATAAAACATTGGAAGGGTCAGGTGCTGGTTATGTCTTGATTGATCCAAAAATAAATAAACATTTTCTTTCATGTAGATTATAATTTGAATGCATAAATAACACAGCTGAATACAAAGCATTAGTTTAGGGACTTAAAAAAGCGATAGAATTAAAAGTAAAAAATCTGAAAATTTATAGAGATTCTGAAATCATTGTTAAACAAATTCGGAACAAAAATTCATTGCATATCACTGCATTTGAAGGATTACCAAAATGAAGTCTGGAATTTATGGATAAATTTTCATGCATTAAATATTTCTTCAATTCTTAGGGAAAAAATGCAGCAGCTGATATGTTAGCTACATTAGCTGCAAGGTTTGTACCTATGAATAATAGATGTTTGATTGAATTTCTTTTCAGGATTTCTATTCCAAATAACATCACAAATATGAGGGTGTTTGATGGTGATCAGAAAATATTGGAATGCTTAACAATTAATGATACATTTAAAGGAGACATAATAGATGACGAAGAACATCAAGTAGAATTACAGTACAAAAATTTCATTCCAAAAGGAGTTAGAACTTTGGAGTAGATGTTTGATTTAGACAACAAGTTTAGAAAGCCAACAAATGTCAAGACTCATAGCTCATCCTTACAATTCGAGCTGATAAATCTAGGGACAGAGGTTGAACCCAAATATGTGAATTTGGGGAAGTGTTGTTCACCCAGTGAGAGGAGTAAATACATTAGTTTATTGAGACAATATAAGGATGTATTTTCTTGGAATTACAAAGACCTAAACATGTATGACACTAAAATTATACAACATGTGATTCCAATCAAGGTTGGAGTCAAACCTTATCAACAGCCTCTGAGAAAGATGCATCCAAAGCTACAACCTGTAATTCAAAATGAAGTGAAAAAGCAGTTAGACGCTAAAATCATATTTAAAGTCATACATTCAGAATGGGTCTCTAATTTGGTACTAGTGTAGAAAAAGTAGATGGAGAGATCAAACTTTGCATGGATTTCAGAAATCTTAATCGTGCATCAGATAAAGATAATTATCCTGTCCTACCCATGGAAACAAATATTACAAATGGTCTCAGGTTCTGAACTGTTCTCCCTATTAGATGGATTCTCTGGTTATAATCAATTATTAGTATCAGAAGAGAACAAGCTCAGGACCACTTTCAGAACCAAGTGGGGAACTTTTGCGTATAGGAGGATGCCCCTTGGACTTATTAATGCTGGAGGAACTTTCAAGAGGGCTATGGATATAGATTTCCACGGTCTGATTGGTCATATTGTTATGGTCTATCTAGATTATGTTACAATATTTTCAAAGAAGAGAGAAGAGCATGCATTTCATTTGAAATAGATTTTTGAGCGCTGCAGGAAATATGGAATTTCATTAAATCCTAGAAAATTTGTGTTCGTAAGCAAAGAAGGAAAGCTATCGCGTCATGTTATTTATAAAAAGGGCATCTCCATAAACCCAGAAAGGATTAAATCCATAGAAAAGATCCCTTTTCCCCATAATAAAAAGGGTATGCAATCTTTTATGGGGACAATCAATTTTGTGTGAAGGTTTGTCCCAGACTTTGCTCAAATTGTCAAACCTTTGTAGCAAATGGTTAAGCATAGTGTGCATTTCAAATGGAGTGATTTAGAGAAGACTGAATTCAAGAAGATCAAGACACCTATTGCTTATGCACCATCACTCAAAAGTCCAAATTTTGAAAAGGATTTTATTTTGTACACTTTTGCTTTCGATGATTCATTAGTAGTAGTTCTTATGAGCATTGGTCTGTAAGGGGATGAATTGAACTATCCTACGGTTGAAAAACAATCTTATGAATTTTTTAAGGTGGTAAAGCAATTCATGCCATACATACTTAAAAATCACACCAAAGTAATAGTCCCACACCCAACAGTACGATCCCTTTTTGTACAAAAGGAATTCGGAGAAAGAAGAGGTAACTGGGTGACTACTTTAGAAGAATATGATCTTGAGTTCAAACCAACAACCATATTTAAAGGACAAGGACTTTCTAAACTAATGGCTGAAAGCCGAAATGATGAAGATCATACTGTGATAATGAAGTTCAATTACACCTAGTGGATGTATGCCCTCTATCCACAGCTTCAAACTCCTGGTATCAGGATTTGGTCCATTATCTTCAAGAGGGATAGTTGTCGGAGCATTGGAGTCCCAAGCAAAGAAGAGCGTTACATCTGAAATCAACCTTATATCAGATTATTGATGGAGTATTGTTTATAAAGAACTACGATGGAGTCTTTCTCGGATGCTTGGAACATGAAGATGTAGAGAAGGTTGTAACAAAATTAAGTGATGGACCCGCTGGAGGTCACTTTTTCAGGAGACACAATAGCCCACAAGGTTATCAAGGTTGGATATTATTGGCCAACATTGTTTAAAGATGCTCATGCTCATGTTATAAAGTGTGACGCTTGCCAAAGAAGCGATGGGAGACAAGCTAAAGTAGCAAGACCATTAAAACTAGTGATTATCTTGGAACGATTCAAACAATGGAGAATGAACATTATCAGAGAAATCAATCCAAATTCTTTATTACAACATAAATACATTGTGATGAAAAATGATTATTTCACCAGATGGGTAGAGGCCATTCCTTTATGAAAAGTAAATGAGGATGCAGTTATGGATTTCTTGCAAAACCACATTATGACCAGGTTTGGGGTTACAATTTCCATGGTTTTTTATAATGCTTCATATTTTTCATCTATTAAATTAAGTGCATTTGCTAATGAAAGAGGAAATAAGCTACACTATTTTGCAAACTACTATCCACAAGGAAATGGTCTAGCAAAATCCACAAATAAAAATATGATTAGAATTTTAAACAAAACAATGATAGAAAATCAAAGGAGCTGGTAGCTGGCTTTACCTAATGCACTCTAGGATGATCGAGTCACATCCAAGAACTCTTTAGGTGTGTCACCCTACACTCTTGTCTATAAATAAGCTATCCTCCCTCCTAATATTCTGTTGCCATATTCCATACTAGCCCAAGACTCTAGCCGTACTGATAATTATGTCCTACAAATCCAAATATATAATCTGTTGAAGGCAGAACAATCCAGGTCCAAAGCCCGAGAAAGGTTTAAAAATCAACAAGAAATGGTAAAGAGATGGTTTGAAAAACACAAAGATGGGAAGAAGGAGTTCGAGGTAGGTGATTTGGTTCTTAAGTGGGATCACCCTCATGATGAGAAGGGAAATCACAATAAGTTTCAGCAATTATGGATAGGCCCTTTCCAGATTGCAGCAAAGATAGGCCCCTCAACTTACAAACTACAAGACTTACAGGGGTGGGAAGAGAACTTACCAGTAAATGGTTTAGTTCTCAAGCCTTATTTTTTTAATGATTTTGATTTTGTTTTCTTGTAGATAAATAAATGGCTTGATTTGTTTGTTTACTTTAGATTAGTTTTAGTTGTTTTTCTTTCACTTGCTCGAAATTTTTATTGCTTGTAAACTTTGGTTTGTTTCAATAAATCAGCACGACTTTTGGTCTTTGGAGTTCATCAGAGTTCTTGATAAACTGAAATCTTTGGTCAAAGACTGCCTACTATTTACTCATACAATGTTTAAATATTCTTCAATACTAGCATATTTTATAAATGGATTACGAACACATTGAAGTCCTGCGTAATCCCTGTAAAATAACAAAGGATAGAAAGGTCTAGAATACTATTTTGAGGCTCCAATCATCTCACACTAAAAGTTGTCCTAGGGGGTAACAAAAAAATACCCATCGAAAGGAAAAAAGGTAAACAATTTATAATAATTAAATGATCCCTTGCCACAAATTGAAACTCAAAAGGCTAACAAGATTCAAAATCTCCCAAGAAGCAAATATGTATTAGAAATGCATGATGAACCACATCAGTATGAATGAGATTTCCAAAGTTCTTCTCTATCTGTGAGTTAAAATTAAAATATCTCTCACATAAAAGGACATTATGGATAGACGAGCTTGAATTAAAATTCATAAAGAAAGCAATCAGGGAAGACTCAAAAGGACAAAAGTCCAGAAGCACCCAGAAGTGAAAATTGGCATGGGAATGAGGAACAAATGGATATAATTGTTTACCATCTGTTACGATCCTGTGGTGTTTAAGTTCGAAGCCAACCAAAGGAAGAGGTAAAATAAAACTCATATCTTAGCCTCAGAAGACTTATCCAGACTTTGAAATCTTGGTTCCCTTTCTTAAACTTGGAATATCATCAATGATTAAAGTTCATAATTGTTGCATTCTAGGAATCCAAATGTCTTGAAGAAATTTAATAAAGTGATATCACCGAAATTATATTGTCTCAAAGGATAAGTTGTTCAGAGATCTGTGTCTTCCAGGTAGTCGCCAATTTTTGTAGCTGGAACTATTTCCATGAAAATTTTTATTTTTAGGGTCACCCCTTTTTTGTTTTAGTATCTAGACAACCTAAGAATGTTTTATTTCTACCATGGTTTGCCCAGGGCTAGTTTTTTCCTTGAAAAACTAAGTCTTTTTGTATGCCCATATCGGATGCTTAGTTGACTAGCCTTTCGATACAGCAGAGGCGTAGTCCACTATTTTTTCGATGTGTTTATAAAAAACCTTCCGAAGTCTGATCTGCTATATCGAGATTCCGTTTTTCTATGATCTCAGAGGTAGTCTACTGAGTTTCTGACAGTTTAGTATAAAGCAGATCCCATGAACCGTGTCTTCGTTCGACTATCTTTTTCTGATGTCCGATTAAGTAGGAAATCTTTTTTTTTGTTGTGTTTCTTGGAATGAACCAAGGGATTTAGTGTTTCTACCATCCTACATTATGGAGAATTAGTGCTGAGTTGATCGGAAGCTTCGCGATGTTCCCATCGAGACCGAAATGACTAGTGTTTCTAACTTCGGATATGAATTTCTCGTCTGATGCACCAAGTAGATAGAGATGTTCCTAGCTGACATTGCAGATTCTTTTAGAGTTATATTCCCAATGGTGGGTTAAAATTGTGTTCCCGTCAAGTTTATTTTTCACTCCTGGTCAAGTTTATAAAGATGTAGAGCCCATATGACTTGTCATTCTCACCGCGAAGCTATCCAGTCATCTGCATGCAGCTGTCAATATCCTCTATGCCCACAGAATTTGTCACCTGTCCAGGTCACCCACCACATCATTGCCAGGTAGGATTCACTTGTATATTTCTTTTGCACCCAACATTTTATTATTTTTGACCACGTGGATTTGATAGGGTTATGTTTTGCATGGGAGGCTTAAGGTTTTATGCATTTTTTGTCATTTTCCAGTGGTGAAATTTCCTTTACTTAGAGTGCATCCTGCTTATTTGTGTGAGTTTTATTTTCTGTCGGTTATATTTTCTTTCATCTGAGCCTTTGTGCGGCCATGATTATGCCTTTGATAGTTGTGTGGAAGGTTAGGGCATGGTCCAAACGAGCATTTCGCTGTCTGCGCCACCTTGTTCTTTCTTGCTTCGTTTTAAGCCTTGGGTTAGACAACTGTGTCGTCTTTTATAGTATGTTTCCATGGGATGTAGGAGGGCCACGTAATGAATAGGGGTTTTAGGAATTTTTTTTTAGCAAACATTGGTGTGAGATTTTTTTGCTGATTTGAGATTCACCTATAGAATTTTTGGGAGGCTGAGAGAGGTCAGGGTTTGAGCTAGCAGAGGTTTAGCAAGTTTGGGGCAGAGGGATTTTTACAGGTTTCCTTTATTTAGAGTATCTCATTCAAAAGAAATTTGGGTGTAAATAACATGTTCAGTATGCATATCGATGGAATGGTAATATATTGTTGTTTTATTGTTTTCTCACTACACATCTTGCTAGAGATAAATAGACTGAAATCATGTTGTATAATTGTCATAGGCTAATTATCAACACATCAATATGCCGTGAAAGTAGAAGAAGAACTCTCAAGCAGTCAAAGAGGAGCCTGAAGTGGAGGTTATAATGAAAGTGGAATTCATTTATGAAGATACTAAAGATATTACTGGAGTTGAGCCAGAATATAAATGGGGAGAGGTATATAGGATACTTTCAAACCAGAATGTTCCAGATGCTGGTTTTGAAGATATGTCCATATATGAAAATATTGAGAAATCAGCACTTAACAAAGTGGCTACCAGACCTAAGCTTTTCCCATGCTCAAAGGTAATTGGATGGATTCTTCCTAAGGTAGACATGACAAGGATGATACTAGACAATATTGAGAAGCAGGGTCATGCTGCATATAGCCCAAATTATGTGTCTATGGCTTACAATTTACCAACACCACAAACCTACTTGACTGAAAGTTGGTTAAAGGAGATAAAGCTAGATATGGTGGATACAATTAAGAAGATAATGATCCAAGGAAAACATTTTTGTACAAGGCCTTCTAGAGAGTATGAGATATCAAATATCTGCACTCCATATAGATTCATTGCTTTGGTGCTGAACAAAATTTTTGGGAGGAAAAATGGAAGAAGTTTCAAAACAGGTTGTCTACCGGTTATATTTTTTGTTGGTACCCAAGGTACAATTTTTAATTGGGCGAATATAGTGTCCAACAGTTTGTCAGCTTGTATAAGTGTAGCACTAGGAGGATAGTCCTAGAATAATACATAATTTTACATGAGTTCTATTTTGATTGATTGCATTCTGTGTACTCACCCTTTTCGAGCATTAAAATTCCATTGGGATAAAGACCAAGCTCCTATGTATGCAACCTATAAATTATTTTGGGCCCACAAATACTACAGCTATTACAAGGAGATTTGTGAGAACTTCATCATGCCATGTATATATTAATATTCTTGGGAGAATTCAATTGTATGTTAGGAGAAGCTTTAAAAGTTATGCAAGAACATTGAAGCGACTATCTAACAGAAGAAGGCTTATATTTAAGAATGTATGGTGGTTCGAGAGCCCCTTCTCTTCTATATTAGCAGTTTCACTGAAGACGGATATGGAGCAGAAAGCTGATATTGGACCTTTAAAGAAGCATGCTCTTACACTCCAAAAGAAGATTCATCAAATGCAGCTGCAGAGGGTGGAAGAAAGATTTAAGGTTCAATAGATAGACATAATATTAGAGGAAATTGTAAATACAATTTCTTATTTTTTTGATAGGACACAGGATATATTAGAATCTCTGCAGGGAAGGATTACATGGGTAGAAACAAAAAAATAACCTCCCATAGATGTATCTGTCAAAGACCTAGAAATGATAAAGTTGGAATACGAGCTGATCGAGTTTTCTAGAAAAGCAACAGAAGAACTAATAAAGACAATGAGGAAGATGAAGAATGCATCTGCTAAATTCTGTAGGAGGGTACTCCTAACTTACCATTTATGTTAGACCTTTGCTACAAGGAGATTATAAGTGCTGCTAGAGCATGAAATATTGTTGAAACAATTATAGGAACGATGCAATGAAGATGAATAGGCCATTCAACAAGTTGAGTTAGATGAAAAAGTACTTAAAACTGAAATAACACATGCAAGTATGAGTAGTCACTCACTGGAAGACCAACTTCACTTGATTCCTACTAGGGTAGCAGGTGTGAAAGCCCAGAATGCTAAGCATGAAATTACTATCAGATTTCTTGAACCTTCTATTTTTGAGAGTATAGCAAACGCATGGAGGAAGTTTATGAATGAGTAAGTTGGACCCTCTTAGTCACACTATATAGCACTTTTGATAATTGATGTAATATATTGTATTTATCTTTTTGAGTCCATAAGAAAAAGGACAAATTTTTGTAAAGGAAAGGTTAGGGGAAGCCCAAAAGGAAACGAGGGAAGCCCAAGAGTTTATTATTTTTTGTATAAATATAGGCCAGCTTTATTTATCGAAGGACCCTTTTTCAAAATATTGTTGTGCAAGATTATTGTAAGAAGAATTATTTCATCTTATAATAAAGAGTTATATTTTTTTTGGCTAGAGAAAGCACCGTGGGGTTTCAAATGCTTGACATGGACTAGTTGGATGTGAGCTATTTCTGTTTCATCTTTATCCATGAACTATGAGATCGTTCTAACTTATGAATTCTTTCATGTTATCAATGTTCTCCTATTTACTTCTGTGGAATTTCCACAATCATATTTGAGTAATGAATGTTTTAATTAATGATGAGCTATCTCTTTGCTTATCTTTCTATTGATATTCATGTATTCAGAAATATTAATAGTTGTCTATACTATTCTAAATGCATGTTATACAATACATTACTCATCATTAATTACAGTATTGCTTGCTAGGGATAGGTTAGTGAGTCTTAGTTAGTTTTCTTTGTTCATGATTTGGAAGCAAGAGAGGTAAGACAAGAGGTAAGAACCTGCGCATCACATTGTGACACTCCTTGTTATCTCTATCATCTACATTTAGTTAGGCACTTGCATATCATTCCTAAACATAAAACTAAAAAATACACCTAAACCGTGGACTGGGTCGCATACGGTAAAATAAACTTTAACCGTTACTTGACCTATGTTAGCCGAACTGTAAACCGGACGGATTCCCCATACCAAACAATAACAAGCTAATTGGGAACGTTTATTGGAGACAATCCCTACTGTAGTTACCTACTATTTTCTAGGCCTCAACAGAACTATTACCCACTCCCCAGGATTGATGACTTGTTCGATCATATGGGAGGAGCCATAATCTTTTCAAAGATTCACCTGTGATTTGGGTACCATCAGGTACGGATTTGCAATGAGGATATTGAAGAAACCACCTTTTGTACAAGGTATGGGCACTATGAGTTTGTAGTGATGTCATTCAAGTTCATCAATGCACTCACGAACTTTATGTATATGATGAACAACATATTAAGTAGGTATCCTGATAAGTTTGTCTTGGTATGTATAGATGACATACTGGTTTATTCAAAGAATAAATAAGAACAAGAAGAACATCTTCACATAGGACTACAAGTGTTGAGAGAACACCATCTTTACGCTAAGTTTAGTAAGTGTGATTTTAACAAACCATAGATACAGTATCTAGGTCACATTATCTCCAAGACAGTGATAGCCATGGACTCGAAAAGGATTAAAGCCATAAAGGATTTTCCTACCTCTACTACTGTCACTGACATTAGGTCCTTTTTGGGATTTGTCGGATATTATAGGAATTTCATTGAGAACTTCTCAAGAATCGCTTGTCCCATGACTGCTTTGCAGAAGAAAGCAAGTAAGTTTTTATGGTTCGCTAAGTGTGAAGAAATTTTTCAAAAGCTTAAATAGCATTGGATGACTATACCTGTGTTACAAATTACAGATCTTGATGAGAATTTCATTGTTTGCATGGATGCAAGCAAGGAAGGACTTAGAGGAGTCCTCCTACAAAATGATCACGCGATATTTTATGAATCGTGGAAGTTAAATGAGCATGAGAATAATTACCCTATGCATGATCTTGAGTTAGCTTCCATCATCCATGCTTTGAGGATGTGGAGGTACTACCTCAAGGGAAGGAAGTTCCTTCTAAAGACATACAATATGAGTCTGAAGGATTTATTTGAACAAGTGGATCTGAATGCAAGGAAAGCCATATGGTTGGATTTCCTCCGCGAGTACCATTTCGAGCTAAAGCACATTAAGGGAAAAGAGAATAAGGTTACCAATGCTTTTAGCCGATGAGCTCATATGATTTATGAGGTAACCTTTAGTCAAACCAATGCATATTTTCATGAGTGGATTAGAGTAGCCGATGGAGTTGACCCCTTCTATGTGTAAATCCTCAAGAAAGACCATGAGGACAGGTTGTTTCAACAACAAAAAGAATACAAGGTAGATGAATCTAGATTGCTATGGTCCAAGGATTGTTAGTATGTTCTTGGAGGAGGTGACCTTTGGTCCATCATCCTCACGAAATTTCATCGAGAACCCTACTCAGGGAATCCAGGAAATCAAAAGATGATATTGTTGTTGAGAGACATTTTTTCTAGCCTATGTTAAAGGCTGACATTGCAATTTTTATTGTGAAATGTCAAGAATTCCAACTAGTCAAAGCTGAGCATCAGCATCCTACGGGATTGTTGCAGCCATTACCCATTTCGAAATGGAAGTGGGAGGTCATTAGTATGGACTTTATCACAGATTTACCGAAAATTAAGAAGAAAATTGATTCTATTTTTGTGGTCATTGACAAGTTATCAAAAGGAGCACACTTCATTCCTGTGAAGTTTACCTACAAGGCCATGAACATTGCTGATATCTTTTTGAAACAGATATTTATATTGCATGGGATACCCAAGGAAATTATCTTAGATGAAAATGTTAAGTTTACAGGAAAGTTTTGGAGATCTTTATTCTCTGGATTGGAGACGCATTTGAACTTTATCATTGCATATCACTTGCAGACAGATGGGAATATAGAAAGAGTAAACCAAATTGTTGAGGACATGATCTGAATGTATGTCATGAACAACCCCATGAAGTGGTAGTATTACTGGAACCTCACAAAGTTTGTGTATAAAAATAGTTATCAGACTTCAGCCAAGATGGGTCCCTTTCAGGTACTCTATGGATAGAAGTGTAGAACATCGATTACTTGGGATAGCCCGGTGGATCAACTCGTGCTAGGGCCTGATTTGCTGATGGACTTGGAATAGTTGGTTGCCAAGGTCCATGTGAACCTTAAATAAGCATAAGACCGCTATAAAAGTTACACGGATCGGAAAAGAAAATATAAGGAATTTCAATTAGGTGATCATGTTTACTTGAAAGTAAAATCCAAACGAAGCTCGTTGAGCTTGGGTATGTGTAGTAAGTTAGCACCTAGATTTTGCAAACCTTTTGAAATACTGGCCAAGAAAGGGCTAGTGGCTTATGCATTAGCGTTTCCTGAACATGTAAGATTCCACAATGTTTTCAATGCATCTTTGTTAAAGAAATATGTTTATGATACTAAACATGTTGCTGATTGGTCCCTATTACAGGTGGAACTTGAAATGGATTTTCCCCCTTAGCCTACTCATATACTGGACAAGAGAGAGGTGGAACTTCGAAATAGCACCGTGGTCCAATTGAAAGTGCAGTCGAAGCACTTTGAGGCTGATGAGGCTACTTGGGATAATGAGGCCACGATGAGAAAGGCTTACCCCACCTTGTTTCATGATGTCATTTTGATTCTCTAGAACACTATGAATGGTGTTGTTCTAAGCCGGGAGGGATGTAATATCCTGAATTTTGCACCTAACACTTATAGGCATGTGTCTATTGATTATGATGATTATCTTGATGTTTTATTTTTTTATTGGGTTGAATACCCCACTGCATATGAACATGATTATTTGGTTTATATATTGGGCGTAAGCCAATTATTGAAGATATATATATATATGTGTATTTTTGTTGGGCGTGGACCCTAAAGTACATGAATTATTAGATGTTTTGTGTTAAGCAGGAAGCTCTAGAGCACTGGAGTGATTAATGTTTTGTGTTGAGTAGGAAGTTCTAAAACACTGGAGTGATTGATGTTTTTTGTTGAGCGGGAAGTTCTGGAGCACTTGAGCGATTGATTATTTATGTTGAGAGAGAAGCTTTGGAGCACATGAGTACTTACCTTTGTGTTGAGAGAGAAGCTATGGAACACATGAAAAGATAATTGGATGTGTTGGGCATAATCCATGCAGCCTTCCATGTTGATGTTGAGCATCAACTCTGGAGCACCAGATATTTGGCCATTGTATCCCTAGTTGTATCATACAAGTACATCTTAGCATTAGTGTTGAGCGAGAGCTCTAGAATTGCACTAAATTGTAACTCCTTATTAAAGAGTTGAGTATGGGCTTTGGTAAGCACTAGGGGTTACTCAAAAGAATTTAATAACTTCTGAGTGAAAACGAATCGAGAAAAATATTGATCTCATCATATTTATTTCTAAGTGATTAAATGAATTTTCAAATTTTTGTATTCACATCGAAGTACTGAAGAGATACCACATTATACAAGGGAAATACAACATGCAAAGATGTTTAGAGTTTCCTAGCATAGTAGACCTAAACTATCTACCTACTTGACCTTAATGAAGAGATTGTCATTAAGTCTATGCTGCAGCCCATGGCTCAAAAGCCCCAATCCTTTTATAATTTACAAAACCAGAAATTAAATACACAGAGCCATGAGAAATGTGAGTTTGCTCCTTAGCCAAAACCACTACACCATTAAATTAAAAAGCCAAGTCTGTCCATTACAAAGCCCATAGGCGTGTTCAAACCCCACAGAGAACCCCAACATCAAACAATGAAACACAACATAGACAGACAGAGAGACAACAAGTGTAAGATTTTTGGTAAGGATTACCTTGATTTTTGCTCACAGTCAAAACCCTGATAGAGCTCAAGCCATGCTGCTCTTCCTCACCATCCCTCGGCACCTACAACCAAACAATAAAACCTTACATTCAGAAGTATGGAAACAATATAAGTTTCAGAACAACATGATTTAGTAGGCAAGAAAACCCCAAGTGAGGCTTACGTTCTTGGACTAGAGGTCACCTCCATTATCCTCTATGTAAAGAAAAGACAAACCCCAATTGACAAGTGAAATGATCAAAACATCATGATCCAAGCATAAGTGAGGGCTTCCACGAAAACAAAGGTGCGTTAATAAGCACTAGTTGGTACCCACCTTCACATCCATAAACCCACTTTGTCATAGTTTACATTTGCTGCCAAACAATAGTCCCCATGACCATGCACACGTTAAACCCCAATGTATAGGTTTCAACCATATGATATGTCACCACCCCAAATATTTGACAAGGTAACATATTACAAAGGTTTAATACATTGCGATGTTAAGATCTAGTGCATAGTGCAGGATTGGTTTGCACTAGCCATAAGCCAACCCATAAGGTATATATATTAAATATAACATGTAAACCATAGGCTTAAAGCCTTAAACATAACAAGGTTTCCCTAAACCTAAAGGCTTAGTAAACATGGAATATGAAATATGTGATGTTAATATTTACACTTTATAAAAGAAGAAGTCAAGGTCTAGTTTTTAATTAGGCCAAGATAATAACATGCAAGTAAAAGAACATAGGAAATGTTAATAAATTTCAATAAAATAAACGTAGAACGTAAAATATAGGAAGATATAAATGACGAGATACAAAACCATAGAGAAGCATAAGTAGTCTATAGGAAATTTAGCGGTGATACCTAAATTGACGAGAATAGTATTTTACCAAATCTCAGTCGACAAAGAAACAAAGACAACCAGCAATAGGATTCTTTAGGATCAAGAATTTAAGTACTCTTTAAACAATACATTGTCGCATGTATGAATTGCATGTGAAATAAAATAGGTGCCTTAGTTGAGAGAACTAAGTAAGCTTGTGAACAAGTAAACACCTTTGCCTCTCAAGCTGTCATGGGAGAATGAATCCTACCACTTCACCTACTTTGTTTCCACATACAAGGTTAATTTAGAGATTTATAAATAGCAAGTACGACTATGCATAAAGGACGAAGCATTTAAAATCTAGTAATAACACAATGAGACAGATCTGTATACATAAGACCAAGAAGTAAACAAGAGTACGATATCGTTATCACCACATCATCCACAAAGAGGATACAAGATAATGTTTTTGAGTGAGTTACCTTTACACCTTTAAAGGAGCCTTCTCTTATTTTATGTTCAATAATTCTACTCAAAGCATTAGTGACTAGGAGGAAAAGAAAGGGGGAAAGAGGAAACCCTTTTATAATACCTCTTGATTCCCTAAAAAAGTTTGAGGGTGAACCATTGATGAGTACTGAATGTTGGAGACATTTACCATCATACACACTCTTTTGGTCAAATTGGCCTAGTTAAACCACTATCCTAAGTTTAATTGACATCAGTGGAGCATTAATTGCCATCATCCCAAGCACACCCACACCTACCTACAGTCAAGCAGGCTAACTTAGCCTTTCCCTATAGTCAAGGAGGCTAACTGGAGCACTCCAGGGGTGATCTGTGTGACATTAATGCACCTAATTACTAACTGGTGGTTACTTTCAGTTCAACCAGTTAGTTACAGTCAGTTAAGGTGCCTCCATTCATTAAATATATTATTTAATGATTATTTATTATTATTTAATTAATTGGAGTCAACAAGGCGCCTGCACCAACTTCTGATGGTCAGTTCAGCTTCAGTTAACCTCATCAGGGTTCATTGGAGTCATGCAGTACTAGCACTTGATGATTGGATTGCTTTGACATGTGTTTGATCTCCTTCAGTTGAGATTCAGTCATTTATTGCACTCCAACTTCAATTAGGGTTTGGTGAGTCAATTGGGGTTTTGGTCAAGTGGTTAGCTGAGTGAGATTGCATGGCAAAGAGTCAGTTAAGCTAGACTCACTCATTGAATTCAAATTATCTCCTTAGGTATTCAAATTCTTCATGGAGTTAAGCCATTGTTCATGCATGGGAATTGTAACCCTTTATTATTTATAAAATATATAGAGAGGAAACCTATTCTGGTTCCAATTATTGCTAATTCATGAGTATTTGTTAATTATTCTTTGATGATTTTGATTCCTAGTTCCTAGATCATGTGGAAGAATTAATATGGTATCAGAGCTTACGGCAGGACGAAGAACAATCTCTCAAGAGCAAGCCTTTTGACAGATTTCTCCATGAGAAGTGAGCAATAGCTCAAAATTCCAGCACTGCACCAGAATCCAAGGCTTACCACTCAATATCCCAAGTAAAGAACTTGTTGATCAAGCTTTCTTGATTGACTATGCTGGGTGTGATGAAATCCTAGAATGTGCAGGATGTCCGACCTTATTTTTCTCTTTCTGTTTTGACTTTCAGGTTTCTACAGGTGAAGCATTCGCTATAGCATATCTAGATGGCCTCCTCAGTACCTCTGTTGAATCCATACAATTTACACACATGGAAAATCAAAACGGAGCATCAACTGTATTCCAAAGGACTCTTTAGAATCGCCATGGACACT
This sequence comes from Pseudotsuga menziesii, assembly GCA_001517045.1. NCBI lineage: Eukaryota > Viridiplantae > Streptophyta > Pinopsida > Pinales > Pinaceae > Pseudotsuga > Pseudotsuga menziesii. The sequence goes on from LPNX010374283.1 coordinate 35,446, forward strand.
GAAGTTGAGCCTGGATCCGCCATAGAAAAATCAAAATTCTTGAAGAAAAAGGATGAAGCCTTTGGTTTCTTGTGCCTCTCTATTTCCGATGACCTTCTCTTCCATATTACAGATCTGAAGACACTGAAACAAATATGGGACAAATTGGAATCTCTATATGGAAAGCATGATGACATGAGAGTTTATCAACTCGAAAATAAACTCATGTCTCTCCAACCTTACAATTTCGAGAATCTGAATGATTTCTTTACAAAGTTCAAGCATACTATTTTTCTCCTGAAGCAATGCAAAGTGGAGAAGGAAGATGATCAGCTCATCCTAGCCATCCTCTCCAAACTCAGGGCAAATTATTCAGTTTTTTTTTCTACATTTCATGCAGGGAATCTCACAACCCCCGGATGGAAGATGCCTACACTCAATGCCTTCATTGAGTCCCTAACTAGTGAACATGACAAGCTTGTCCAGATGGGGATCATCCGATCTTCCCGTGACCAAGCCCTCCATGTCACGGGGCCCAAAGATGTGAAGGGTAAAGGAAAGCAGTAGAAAAATCAGAAAACTAAATTTGATACTCCAAAGCATAGACTTGAAAATCAGCAGCATGATGAATTTCCGGTTCAAGGAAGAACAAAGGAAAAGGGCACAATGGGAAAGAAAAAGCTAGGTGTTCTTACTACAGGAAGGGTTTTCACCCTGAACATGCCTGCATCAAGAAAAATATTGATTAAGAAACCTCTCTCCTTGAGAGGAATCACATCAATCTTTCGGAGAGATTTCGGAGGAGAGATCACCAAGATCGGGAACCATGGCATGAGAAAGGTCATGCCCTCATGGAAATCACTTCGAAGTCCAAATCACCGCTGATTGACAGTGGAGTTTCGAATCACATGATGGATGAAAAAGACTCCTTTTCATCCTTGGAGACCATCAAATCCATTCCCATCCACTTGGGAGATGACTCCACCATCATTTCCGAAGGACAAGGTACTGTAGATCTAGAAAATGGTTTTTTTTCTAAAGTTTTGTATGTACCATCTCTAGCAGCAAATATCCTTAATGTCTATCAAATGAAACATACAGGAATGCCTAAGAGAGTCTCTTTCATCCCAAATGATGTTGAGATAATAGAAATTTCTTCCGGGAAACTCATTACAAAAGGCCATGCAAATCATCATGCAAAAGCCTATGAGTTTTCTCACTTTGTTGCGGATGCAGAGCCCACCGCTCTACTAACTCATGGAAATGAGGTTAGTAGGCTGTGGCATGAGAGGTTTGGCCATCTTAATTTCAAATATTTGCAGCAATTACAGAAAAAATCCGTGGTTGAAGGCCTCCTGGTCATCAAGGCAACCACGGGAGTCTGCAAGGGCTGTGTGCTTGGAAAACACCCTCAGCACAATTTCGATTGGGGGAAGGCAAACCAAGCTACAAGCATATTAGGGCTGATACATTTTGATATCAGTGGTCCAATGCTTGTCACATCCATGAATGGATCAAGGTACCTCCTTACCTTTATTGATGATTTTTCCAGGTATACATGGGTTTTCTTTCTCAAAAATAAATCAAAGGTATGTGAAAAAATTTCTGAATTGAAGGCCTTGATCGAAAATACCTATGGGCTTAAGATCAAGATATTGCAATATGATAATGGAGGGGAGTATGTTAGTAATGAGTTTCTGTACATTTTCTCCCAAATTTGTATTCAGGTCCAACATTCAATTCCCTGCACTCCCCAGCAGAATGGAGTAGCGGAAAGAAAGAACCGGTCTCTCAACGAGATGACCACCTGTATGTTGGAGTCAAAGAAGCTTGCTGAAAATTTGTGGGCTGAAGCCATGCATGCTATAGCATACATTCAGAATAGGGTGCCACATTCATCAGTGAAAGGAAAGACTCCTTTCGAATCATACTTTGGACACAAGCCAGATGTGTCGAACCTACGGGTGTTTGGGTCCACTGCATGGGCCCGGATTCCGCTTGATAAAAGAAGGGTTTTGTAACCGCAGAGCATAGAATGTCTGTTTATTGGATATCCTGATGAATATAAAGGATTCAAGATTCTGGATATCAAGACCAGAAAGATCATCATCGAGAGAAGTGTCAAGTTCGATGAGCCTCTTAAGGAGGTGGAACTAGTGGAGGAGAAAACTGCTGAAATTCCTTCCTATTCCACTGAATATTTGGATGATGAAATTGGGGATGATGACCTTGATTTGGATCCTCTGATTTCTTATATCAATGTGCAGAAAATATCAGATACTGAATTAGAACCTGAAGTGCAAACTCATCTTCCTACATGGGCCCGACAGACACTCTCCTCCGCAGGAGACAACATTGGAAATCCGGATGATCCAAGGAGAACCCTGTCTGATTTCCAAAGAGTAGGTATTGCACTCTCTTGTTCTAATATTTTGCTATTCAAAACTTGATATTTGATGATTAGTTCATATCCAAAATCCTACTACCATTCTCGGAAGGATCCGATATGGCAAGTTGCCATGGATGAAGAGATGAATTCTCTTCAAAAAAACACTACTTGGGAGCTAGTTTCTCTTCCTCCGAGAAGGAAATTGGTTCAATGCAAGTGGGTGTTTCGGATAAAGGTTGCTGCTGATGGAAGCACCTCCAAATATAAGGCAAGGCTAGTAGCAAAATTTTTCTCTCAGGTCCAAGGAGTGGACTGCCATGAGACCTTTGCACCGGTTGTGAAAATGGACTCCATCCGCCTTGTTTTGGCTATTTCCGCATCCAAGCACTAGGAGGTGCATCACATGGATGTTAAGTCAGCCTTTCTGTATGGAGATATTCATGAGGAGATATACATGAAGCATCCTGAGGGCTACATCATTGATCCATCTTTAGTTTGCAAGCTAAAGAAGTCACTATATGGGTTAAAACAGGCCCCAAGAGAGTGGTATTCCAAGATGGATGCCTTCCTTCTCTCACAAAACTTTTAGAGATGTAGATCAGATCCAAATGTTTATTTACAGCAGCATGATGGTCATATTATTATTATTGTTTTATATGTTGATGACTTACTGATCACAGGTAGCACAATTGCCTCCATTTCAGCCATCAAAACTGCTCTCCACAATGCCTTTGAAATGAGTGATTTGGGGCTTCTAAAACAATTTGTGGGGCTCGAAATCGAGCAAAATTCTGATGGGATTATGGTCACTCAGTCAAAATACATTTCATACCTGTTATTCAAGTTTAACATGGATGAATGTAGACCTGCACCATTTCATTTCCTTTCAGGGATCAGCCTTGAAGAAGGAAAAACCACACCTCCCATAAACTGCACTATCTATCGACAACTGATTGGTAGCTTGTTGTACTTGACACATGCAGCAGCCTCATGATACATGTATTTGTTATTCCATGAATGTTGTATCAAGATACATGTAGCAGCCTCATGATCTTCATTGGAAGGCAGCCAAGAGGATCCTCCAATACATTTAGGGAACCAGGACCTACGGCATTCACTATGCTGCAGACTCCGAGCTAGAGCTAGTTGGATACAAAGATTCCGATTGGGCGGGTGATTCTATTGACCGAAAGTCAAATTCTAGATATTTATTCATGTTTGGTGGTGGCCCTATTTGCTGGTCAAGCAAAACGCAGGCTGCCATAGCACTATCTTCAGCAGAGGCCGAGTATCGAGGAGCGGTGAATGCTTGCATCCAAGTAGTTTGCTTGCAAGGCATTCTTTTAGAGTTTGATATTGGTAGTACTTTGTCCACTATCCTCTTTTGGGACAACTAGAGTGCTATTAAGATATCCACGGATCCAGTTACTAGGCAGATGACCAAACATGTAGAGATTCACATGCACTACATCAGAGAGCCAGTGCATGACAGGACCATCATTCTACAATACTGCCTGACTGATGAGCCGATTGCAAACATCTTCACCAAGAGATTTTCAGAAAAGAAGTTCACTTACCTCCGTTCACTATTGGGGGTGAGTTCATCAAGGTGATCCAGACTACTTTCAGTGTTCAGCTAGTGGGGGTTTTTCCCACTGGGTTTTGCCTCTTTTCCTCACTTAGTTTGTTTTGAGCATTGTTTCAGTTAATTTATTATACATGGTGTCCTATGGCTTTTGTTTCGAGGGCCCTAGCATTTTATGCATCTATGTTTTCTAACTCTTCCTGAGTATAGCTTAAGGGGGGGTGTTGGAGACATTTACCATCATACACACTCTTTTGGTCAAATTGGCCTATTTAAACCACTATGCTAAGTTTAATTAACATCAGTGGAGCATTAATTTCCATCATCCCAGTCACACCCACGCCTACCTACATTAAACCAGGCTAACTTAGCCTTTTCCTACAGTCAAGGAGGCTAACTGGAGCACTCTAGGGGTGATCTGCGTGACATTAATGGACCTAATTACTAACTGGTGGTTACTTTCAGTTCAACCAGTCAGTTACAGTCAGCTAAGGTGTCTTCATTCATTAAATATATTATTTAATGATTATTTATTATTATTTAATGAACTGGAGTCAACAAGGCGCCTCCACCAACTTCTGATGGTCAGTTTAGCTTCAGTTAACCTCATCAGGTTTCATTGGAGTCATGCAGTACTAGCACTTATGATTGGATTGCTATGACATGTGTTTGATCTCCTTCAGTTGAGATTCAGTCATTTATTGCACTCCAACTTCAGTTAGGGTTTGGTGAGTCAATTAGGGTTTTGGTCAAGTGGTTAACTGAGTGAGATTGCATGGCAAAGAGTGAGTTAAGCTAGACTCACTCATTGAATTCAAATTGTCTCCTTAGGTATTCGAATTCTTCATGGAGTTAAGCCATTGCTCATCCATGGGAATTGTAACCCTTTATTGTTTACAAAATATACAGAGAGGAAACCTATTCTGGTTCCAATTATTGCTAATTCATGAGTATTTGTTAATTATTCTTTGATGATTTTGATTCCTAGTTCCTAGATCATGTGCAAGAATTAATACTGAAAAGGAGGCTTATTGAATGCATCCCACTACCGATTTGATTTTCTCGAAGTCCAACCCTAACTGGATCATCACCAATGTAAAAAAGGTCGAGTTCACCCTATAATATGCTTTTGAGAGATCCAATTTTATGGCAAAGGCTGTGCTTTTTGACCTTTTGATAGTATGCACCACTTCCTGAGCTAGGGATACTGTATCATAAATCTAACGATTGAACAAGAATTCAAATTGTTCTTTTGTTATGACCTTAATCAGAATTGGCTTCGTCCTTTGGGCTATAACCTTTGCTATTATTTCATAAACCACATTGCAGCATGGTATTCATCTGAATTCTTCAAAGGAGGAAGGGTTTTTCTTCTTGTGGATAAGTGATAAGAATGTGGATTTCATGGCTCCTAGAAACTTCCCTACCGTTTTAGATTCTTGCACTACCTTTAGATGGCCCCCCTTAACTAAGTCATAGAATCCTTGAAAAGATTCTATGGTGATCCCATTCGGACCTGGGCTTTTTCCTTTCTGGATAAAGTAGACAATTTTCTCAAGTTCTTCTTTGGTAACCTCATCTTTGAGAGATTTGTTCATTTCTTCATCAATCAATCTTCAAAATAAATTGATAACCTTCAGGATTTCATGAATATTGGAGCCCTTTGGTTCCTTAAATAAGGTTTTGAAGAAGCTCTTCCCAGCCTATGATTTTTCATTAAAGGATCTCACCATTTCACCATTCATGTTCATTACTGACATGATTGTGTTCTCATTCCTTCTCTGGTTGGAGAAACTATGGACGAATTCTGTATTATTGTTGCCTTCTTTTATCCATATTGCTCTTCTCTTTAGTGTTTGTAGTTCCTCCTTTCTAGCTAATAATTCTTATCTTTTTAGTTCCTTTTCCTTTACCTCCTTTAGCTCTATGTCTAATAATACACCAGTGTTATTTTGTTCATAAATCTCTTTTAAGGAGATTTCCACTTCCTTTAGTGGTTTTTCTTGATTTGTCGAGTAAACCCTAGCCCGGGGTTTTAACACCCTCTTAAATTCCTGAAGGTTTTCCACAAGTTGTTTCATGTATGAGACATCAGGGTTTTCCTTCAAGGGTATCCATGTATTTCCTATCATCTTACGATACTCCTCCACCTTCATCCAAGCAGGGTTAAATTTGAATAGAGCTCCTAGTTTTGTTTCTAGGTTTTGAATTTGAAGGATAACTCGGAAATGATATGATAGACCTCCTAATTCATCCCAATATTTAATTATTAAATACTCATAGAGCAAGTTTTCTGAATAAAAAAATCTATCTAACCTCTTTGAAATTTCTTGGTCCTCGCTTATGTTGTTCCTCCAAGTTGGAATTAGCTTTAGTAGTTGAATGTCCACCATCTCCTTGGATTCAAATAGTCGTGCAAAGAAAGAAATTAGACCATTTTGATGTGCTAGGGATCCCCACTTATCCTTCTCTCATAGGGTTAGATTGAGGTCTCCTCCAAGTATTACATTTCTTGTCTCCAGCATTCATGAGCAAAAGAAGGCTTCCCAAAACTCTTTTCGATTTACGTAAGGGCCATATACATTGTAGAGTGCAAAAGCTGTACCTATAGCTTTCTCTTTGACCACTATTTTTAGCACAATACTATGCTTTTCCACTTCCATTTACTCATACTCCTAGTTCGAGGAGGTTATCGGACCTCCAGAATGTTCCTCAGAGTTGATATGGACTAGGCTCCAACCCCTTAGCCACGACTTTAAAACTTCCTTAGATTTTTCTCCCTCCATCATAGTTTCTTGAATAAAAATGATCGATGGTTTTTGAATCTCAATCATTCTTCTGAGAGATTTTAATTTTGGGGAGCTCTCCAACCCTTGTGCAATGAATGAAAGGACAAGCATTAGTGGACCCTATTTTGGGCCTAGGCCTTGCTCTAAGGGCCCTACCAATTATTTCTTGTTTGCCACTTTTCATCTCCACTTCAGCTTGTGTCTTGGCAATAGCAATATGGGATCTCCTTCCCAATGTGATCTTGGGTACCTTATCAGATGCTAACCCTCCTATCGATACTTGGTCTTTATTAGACCCAACCTTTGACTACATGTTGTAAATCTTATGTTTAACCCCCAAAGGATACTCTTTATGGGATGCCACCTTTTTTCCTTCTCTTCCCTGATTACTACACATGTCTATACACCCTTTATCTAGTGTTGTATCCTTGATTCCTACATGCACAAAAAGTGTTTCTGTCTATTTTGGGCTCGTCACAGTTCTCACCGGAGTCACCACTTTGCTATCCAGCGAGCGAAATGTTCATGGTGAAGGTTCATCTTGGCTTCCTAAAATATTAGTATCGATAGTAGGGATATTTTTAGCACTGAATTCCATCTTACTTGGAGGCACTCATGTGCTTTCTTCTGTTGATTTGGACTTCTTCTCCTTATCCTTTAATTGGCTCTTGCTGCTTTTTTTGATGTATTCAGTCCTCCTCTTCTTTTTGTTCTTGAACTATTGTGCCCTTTGTTCTAGGATATGGTAGTCCTTCCCTAGGTGTTTGACCTTTCTAAATGAGAAGCACTAGAAAGGAATTTTCCAGTAATCCAGCCTCTGATGCCACATACTCCCATGTAGCGCCATGTGAATTTTTTCGTATAGTCCCTCTCGTAGATTAACTTCGATGAGGATTTTGGTGCATCTTCTATCAACCTTCTATTCCCAACCTTCTTTGAATGCCACAAACTTTTCGATTTTGTCTCCTATTGCTTCCATTATATTTTTTTCCCAAAACATCATAGGCATCCTTGGTAGAATCGCCCAAATTTTTTGTGTATTCTGCAGCTCTCTGTTAGCATCAAAATCCACACTCCAATTCTTAAGGATTAATCCCGAAGGCCCCCATTATTAGTTGTTTTCAAGTAACAGTCACTTCTCCGCCTCTTTCTTTACCCGAAACATTGGAAGCTGCCCCAGAAGAGGACTCCATTTTTCTTCCATCCAACTTCGAAGGACATTTTCACCTACAATTTTGCCATAGAATATTCCAACCAGAGCTAGCAACAGATAATTTGGAACTTTTGTAAGCGGTATATCTTTCCCTACTATCAATGTCGCTGCATTTTTCTTTTCTTTAGCTCCGACTCTTTTCTGATTTTCATAATTTTTTGGTGAGGTCAACACACCTTCTTCCCTGAAAAAATCAGGCTTGGATTCTTCCGATGTGTGAGGAGTCTATTTGACCTCATATCGATATGGCACTTGTGAGAAAATGTATTTCTGTCCATCAGGTGTTCATGAGTCATAATTGACCTCATGGATCACCATTATGGTCATATACTTATAAAACTTT
>LPNX010374297.1:1623-13011 GCA_001517045.1 Pseudotsuga menziesii
AACCCTTATTCAAGTATTTATAACTCATTTTTAGTCATTAGTTTATTCATAAGGGAATGTTTAATATATGAATATATACTTATCCATGTATTAAAATACCTTATTGGCACTTTTGTGTAGATCACTTTTAGTGGAAAAAATATCCTTGACGGTAATTTTCTTCAAGAGGAGATTTCAACTTCTTAATTAAAAATTATAGGGATGTCTTCTTGGCACTTAACAGCATAAACAAGTATTCCAAAATTAATGAAAATGTCCTTGCTTTGATACCGAACAAGGAACATACTGACCCAAAACTTGTTAGTGGAGAAATCAACCTATTTGTGAGTTACTTGATCTTAGGATGACCCCATCAGGCTTAGTTCATCAAGGGAATTGTTATTCTGTATATAATTCCTGAGGATTCACTTGTTGTTTTAACCTTCCCCCTAGTAAATTCGTCCCGAATAATTCTTAGTCGCATTAATTTCCTAGTCTCCTAATGCTATCAAACACATCCATACCTTTTTTATAAGGTTAGGATGGATACTTACAGTGGCATTTTACTTAAAGTATGTGTAACAAACTTAAATTAGTAAAATCAAATTAATTCTTTTAATTTTTGAAAAAGCACTTAAACCTTCGAGTGACTATCTTCACGACCAGTGAGAGATAACAATATACACTATAATCGTAATGCAAATCCATCAACAAAAAATATTATCTAGGAATATACAATGTGCAATACCCAAAGTATCAAAATTTTACTGTACTACAACTTACGATTACAACTCTTCCTAAGATTTATAACAACTCTCGCTTTCAAGGCCATTTTAATTTATCTAACAAATTATAACCATCAAGTAATTGATCCTCCTTTGTATTTAAGGAAACCTGTGTAATTGCGATACAACTACATGAACTATTGTTAAGAATTTCGTCTAGAACTCAGTCTTGCTTCCAAGATATACCTGCACACCTATCAATTACACACATTTTTTGGAAATCATATACTATTAAAAGGATCTTTTATGCATTTTCGTTTCTCTAACAATCCTTTACAATTTATCCTTCTTTGAAAAATTTACCTGTAACTTTAACATAATATTCTTACCAATGCTAATCATGAAATAGTCATAGACTTTGTGATTGAACACCATTCATATGATGTATCCTGTAGTGTACCTCCTTTGCCTCAATGCCATTAGGTGTGAAAATGGTAAATCTTTCACTTCACTGCTACTACAAAAAGAATCAATCATGTTAGCGTCAGATGAAACATGTTCAATCCAATTTGATAAGTTCAATCTATACACATGGAAAAAAAGTCATTCAACAAACTTACATCCATTCTCCTCGTTAGAAAATCAATCATGCAAAATACATTCCATTTACTACTACCTATGGCTTGGAATAGTTATCCTTAAGACTGGTAAATGATGAAAACGCCACTTGTAAGTCATTCATCAAAACATCATGAATGAAGACTAAGTTTAAAGTTTATCCTTGCAAACCTATCATTGAAAAATACTCGAGATACTTCATTAAGAAAGAATACTAAAAACCCAACCGAGGTTTTTGTTGTAACTATGTACTGCTAAGGAGGTTTCTATTTTTCAAGTACCTTAAATCTTACTTATCCTTATTAAAGTAACAACTAAGTAATACGTTCCCCTTTACTGCAACTCAACATATAAGGCATTACAATTTATGTGTATCTCAAAGAAATACTTCTGTTCAAAACATAGAAGGGGGAAGACATACACATTGCAATAATTGGTACTTTTTGTAAATTCTAAAGGACTTGAAATCTGAACATCCATCATGTTGCAAACTAGTCTTAAAGTGTTAAATCGCGATGCATATAAACAATCCTTCTTAACATCATGAATTTCAACATATATGAGCAATATTTCTTAACATCATGAATTTCAACATATATGAGCAATCTTTCTTAACATCATGAACATATATGAGCAATATTATTTAATGAAAATCAATAAAACACAAAACACAAGAACCAATCACACAGAGAAAACGATGTATGTGGTTCACCCCAAACTCGGGGTTACATCCACCAATCCTTAGCGTCATGTAATATTATTTTCCAAAAGGGCTGTTACAATCTGCAACAACTCTGTTGCATGCACGTCTTTGGTTTAAAATTCAAGTACTCCTCATAGAGTATTTCATTATCCCTACCACTGGATTCAATGAACAATCCTTTCAAAGAGACGCTAGAGTTACCTCCCATACAAACTAATTATTAATCTTGGCTTTATGCCGCATACCCATGTGGACAAAGTTAGTTCTATGTTAAAAACTAACTCATCCTCATAAACCCATATGCAATTCCAGATACTATAATTGGAGTCCTATTGCTCCTTATTTCCTTTTAGTAAACAGCCTTAGTGTAACACATTCCTCCTTATATCTATTTCCAAATCGTTAAGATAGATAGCCGTATTTATATCTATGTTCAATATTACCAAGGCCAGTCGCAGACTTTATAAAGATTTTATTAAGTGAAACACCTACGTTCAGTGTCATCAAGACTATCAGTAGTCTTTAAGTAAATTTTAATAAAAGAAATAACTGTCTTATAACTATGATTAATCATATCAAGGTGAGTCACAGAAATTTTATTATTTCACTGTCATCAAGACTATCAGCAGTCTTTAAGTAAATTTTAATAAAACAAATAGCTGTCTAATAACTATGATTAATCATATCAAGGCAAGTCACAGATTTTATAAGCATTTTATTATTTCACTGTCGTCAAGACTGTCAACAATCTTTAAGGAAATTTTGATAAAGCAAATAGCTGTCTAATAACTATGATTAATCATATCAATGCGAGTCGCAGATTTTATAAGCATCTTATTAAAACAAAAACAGCCACGTTCACTGTTATTACGGCATATAATAATTCCTTGTTCATTATTATTAAGTTAACTACCCAAACCCAAACGTACAGTAGTGTACAAAGCCATGGCCCAGCCAAAAAGGAATCACAGTTCAGAGTGGCAGCTCTAGAAAGCCACGTCCCAAATGAGAAAAAGTCATGGTGCTTGTAGCTCATGATTACGATCAGACCGATTCAGTCACTCACGAGGTGGAATGGGAGGATGTTTCAATTAAATCATGGATACAGGATGAAGGATGCCACGCACCCAATTAAATGAGAATGTTCTTCTTGCGAGAAAGTAAGTCATTACCACTCTGATTGACAACGAAATTAACACAATATCTGATACACCTGGCTGGATAGAAATTAGATAGGTTAAAATACAGATTCGTGTTGGCTGGATAAACATGAGGCAGCATCCAGCATAAGGAAGACACGGCTTCATCTAGGAGTAGTATACAAGTCACGGCCCAGCTCAAGCACAGATCACAGCTTGGTTGAGGAGCAGCACAAGTTATAAATCAACCTAGTAGCATACAGGGGGTCATGGCCCTCATCTAACAGCTAGCGGGAGGTCACGACTCAAGCCGGGTAGCAACACAAGGTCATCGCTCAAGCTAGACAGTCACGTAAAGTCATGGCTAAAAGTTTCTACAACACACTAGCAGATAGAGTAAAAATAAAGAAAGGGTCATGGCTTAAGCTAGACAAGGTTCATGCTCTGATTGGCTGTAACCTTCAAACAAAAAAAAGGCATAAGGAAACCATAAGCGCATGCTAAATCTTCCATATGATATGCTGGGGTTTGCACCTTAGCTAGGTGTAGCTTTAAAGATTAACAAAGGCATATAAAAAACAATGCATATGCTAAGATAACAAATTGGACCATCCAATGGAAAGTAGGAAGCTGAAGCAAAATTTAAATTGCATATACCAGGGATGCCCGTGCCTCTGAGTATTCGATCAATTGATGAGTCGCCTATGAGGATCTGCCATGCCCTATCTATACTCCAAATAATGCTACAGGCTCACTTATTTCAATAAGGCCATCCTCTCCCACTTACCTCGGATAAAGCATTTGGCTATTGTGAATTGTTGGGAGGATTTCAGGCTGATATTTCCCAAGATTATGGCAACCGTTTGTGCCCTAAAATTTGGCCATGGCTGTCATGGTCCAGGGAGGATTTATTTCCCTCATTTGAAGCTGAACTTCTCCTTCAATTAAGCCCATATTTAAATCATGGAAAGAAAGAGGATCTTAATTAAAAATTCATGTTATTATTTTTTAACTAGAAGAATTAATCCTTCCTTTCCCTATAATAATTATTCATTCATTCCCTTTTAATAAGAAGATGTGACCTATCATTGTTTTCCTTTTTCTTATAATATACTGATTCATGTCAATAGGGTTAATCCGTCTTCATTATCTCTAGAAAGAATTAATCCATCCCTTAGATTTTATAGTAATAATAATTCATGTCCTCTTTATAAAAGGGATTGATGTCTAAGGGACTTAATACTGTATGTCTCTTTTTATAAATAATTAATCTATCCTTTTCCTTTAATACATGGATAGTTATTATTATAAATGTATGAGCACATATATTTATAATTCTTTTAACCTTATTTTTTTTTCTTCCGATTCCCTAGTGGAATCCGTCCACTCTCCTAGTTCTTGTCGCGTCCTTGCATTATTAAATTTTTGCCTAAAAAAATTTAGTGGGGGACTAGGGTTTTTCACTTATGTTTTTGTCTTTTGGGTTGTGTACTGAAGAAAGCATTATGGCTCCCAAACCATTCATTATGCAACCTAGTGGATTCAGTCGTCTATTGTCTAAGTCTTGTCTGAGTCTTGCGTCTCCCAAGTCTATAGCTTTGGAAATCACATACAAGGTTCTGCTGGTGGGGCCTTGGCCTTCAGATCCTCACCAGAGAACAAATACATTCAGAAGTTACAAATATTCGAAGGCAGTTTGACAGGGATGTTACATCCTTGCCCCCTTAATATAACACCGTCCTCGGTGTTACAGCATTTTCTTTGACCGAATTTCCCTTTTTCTTTGTCATCTTTTCTTCTTTTAATCTCTTCATTTTGAATCCCAGAAGATCCTTAGGTACTTCTCAAGTCCCCATCATTCAAGACCTGCAATTTCCTACAACAAGTTTGTTCTCCCCAAAATTTATTTAGTAGACTTACGTCATGAATTTCTAATTCATCGTAAAAACATAGGCAAAATCTCTCTGTGCAACATCACAGTTACAATTTATGGAGTGCTTTCTAGCTTTTTCATTAGAGGAAATTTCAACTCAAAATGGGCCTTTTAACTTTTATTCAAATTCCATGTCATCTTGTGTTAGCGAATGAAATTGCTTTAAATTTGAAATACCGTATAGGTCTTAAACACTTTTTTAATATAAATTTGGGGATAGGTATCATAAAAAAAATTACGTTTTTTGTTTGTATTTTTGACATATCTCCCCGTGTTTTTACTCAAATTTCGATCGGGAGAGCTCGTTGGATGCGGAGTTAAATTTTGCATCCAACGAGTACCCACTCGGCATACTTTTGATGGAACCCGCTACCCCAAAAACAAGAAATACCTAAAAAATGGAATGATGACATCATCATTCTATTTTTTCAGGTATTTCTTGTTTTTGGGGTAGCAGGGTCCGTCAAAAGTATGTCGAGTGGGTACTCATTGGATGCGGAATTTAATTCCACATCCAACGAGCTATCCCAATTGAAATTTGAGTAAAAACACGGGGAGATATGTCAAAAATACAAACAAAAAAGTAGTTTTTTTCTTTTCTTCCTCCAAAATTAATAAATATTATTTTATTATTTTAACTATTATTTTATTAATTCATTTTAGGAGGCCCATTTTGATTTTAAATTTCCTCTAATGACTGGTATCATGATACCCAATTATTTCCTTAATGCAATTGATTCATCAATAAAAACATGATTGCTATCATTTGGGTGTCAGTTTTTATCACATTACACATTAAGCATGTAATAGTCTAGTTACTCAGAATTTCGTTTAATCGTTTTACGTTCGTTATGTTTTCCAAACTCCCTTGAGTTTCCTTTTCCATTCTTGTGTGGACTTACAACAATTTTCTGAGGTTACTCTCTCTTTTAACCACTAATTAAAAGTTTTCCCCTCAGTGACATCAAACAGCGTCGTGTCTTCCAGATGTCCAATTTTTGCCTAGGTGTTTTGCCACACCGTATTCCTAACACCAATGTGCTCACGTAGCAATCGCTTGCCTAACACCGTTGTGCTCCTACAGCATATATGCCTAACACCAGTGTGCTCATGTGGCAATCACTTGCCTAACACCACGATGCTCCTGTAGCATCCAAAGTTTTTCCTTGTTCGTATTAGTATAAATTTTAACCTTGGTTATTGCAATGTACACTCCTTGGTGCTTTCATGACTTTACTCTTATTGTCCCGATGCATGAATCGGATACACGGTTAGTCAAATCATTCATTGATAAACTATAATTTCATTAATTAATCATGAGCATAAGTTGCAGCAATTTTACCACCGTTTATGAGTCATACCACCCCGTGAATCATCCAAAATAACTCCTTACTTGTTTCTGAGCCATCGAGCATAATCTTGTATATGCAAGTGGATTTATATACCATAGTGTACGTGGATCATGACCACGGTTATACTCCGGGTAAAATTCTACAATGTCAGTATATAAACATGATAATCCACAGTCAATCCTTGGTTTATAAAACCTCAAAATTTGACAATAAGTAAAATCATCACTCATTTCTAAACTCATGATTTAAACCAGTGAATATTTTTACTAGCCGTCAATACCGGCTGATAGAATTCCTTGCATAAACCTGCACCATTAGTATATCATTTTCAAATACTAATAGCAATCGTACATCTCTACTCATATATCTTGGGATAGTTACGAGTGAAGGGACACTTCAATCTTATGTGACAATAATGAGTGATAAGTTTAGAGAGGTAAGAATATTAAGCGATAACTAGTTCTATCTGCCTATTAGTATCTTTTTAGAGGAACGGTATAAATATCAACAGGACTCATCTTTTGGGTAGGCACCTTCCTTGGTAGCCATCTATGCATACACTGGTAAATATTTTGCATGGACAATGTTCATTGAGGTTAACAGTAGCCTTAAAATACCATTTTTCCTTAATCGACCCACTACAATTATTGTAGACAAGTAATAGGTCACAATTATAATGGTAAAAAAAATTTAGAGTTCGAGAATGATGATTATCTTCATAAATTTTAGCCATGATGCTTTGCATATCTCATGTCTCTATTCCTGTGCATACTTGTTATAATAATCAAAGTATGTGTGAGATGTACTTACCCCTTGATAACATCCATCTTGATGTACCAGAAAATTACCTATGCATGACAACCTTGTTAATTTCGTAATTAACGTTTTAAGAGGATACTCATCACCTTGTCTCATATCGATCATCTTATCAATTTCTAAATTATCAATGTCGTGCTTCCTTAATTTAGCAACGGTAACATTCCAGATATTCAACATGAGATCTTTACAGCGGTACCATCCTGTCTTCACAAAATTTACCATGAACCTACAATTGAGTTGTTAGCACATATAACATAACCACTAGAGAAGAAAATTCTTGCCAACAAACAAATGAAAGGATTTTCTTCCATGTTATAGTTTTGTCAAATAAGACTATTTACCACTTATCTCTAAGCCCTTTCGATTCTGGTTATACTTCATCGAGTTCAATTCATTAAGTCGCTTATATTTTCCATACTCCTTTTCTTCTACCAAGGTACTTCGATTTCATAAACACGCAATTTAATTTGAACCAAACTAGTCTAACTTTAGAAGGCATTCAGTGCATTTCCTTTCAAACCATTTCAATTGTTTTCACAAGGCAACCCTAAAATTACCAAGTTCCTTTTCTGGTAAGATTGCTTGATATTCTAAGAAGTCATTAATTTGTCAAATAACTTTCAGCGACAATTAATTGCATTGTGATTGATGTTAACCAATGTCCATTATATCAGAGTATCTCTAGTAACTACAGTTTGTCATATTAAAATGACATACATTACAACATCATGCGTGGAGGTAGAGTCATGTATGATATGCCACTCAAATTCTAGTACTTTTGAAATGCCGAGGGTAGATTATATGTTAAATGAGGAATTGTTCTCCTTGACGTAAATCAATGGGGTTAAATATATTTGGTCTCTTTTTATACATTTGTTTTAATTGGATCCATTCTCCCCAAATTCAAAAACGGACAAGCACCATCTTTTTGGTAGTCCAAACACTTTATTGTAAGGGTGCTACATAAATACATCTTGTACTTACTAAGACTTTATTTCACTAATGTTAACTCTACTTGAGTTGTATTCAAGAACCATAAAAAGGGTACTTATCTCACTTATGATGACTCATTCGTCAATTCACCCGTAGCTGTCTTCATTTAATTTATCTGGGAAGAGTTTCATGGTTAGTGCAGAAATGAATAAAACTGAATGAATTCACTCAAATCAGCATATGAGACTTTATAAAAGTTGTAGGCCACAACTTGCATTCCACCCCTTCATCATAAATGACTCAAGCGACCAAATTATTATTTACCTTATTACCTTTTCATCTCTTTCCCCTCCATAATTAGATTCTCAACTGTACCTTGTGATTTACATTCTACCCATTTAGGCCCAAGTGTTGTGACTTGGGCTGTGATACCATATGTAGTGTACCTCCTATACCTCAGTGCCATTAGGTGTGAAAATGGTAAATTTTTCACTTCACTGCTACTACAAAAAGAATCAATCCTGTTAGTGTCAGATGAAACATGTTCAATCCAATTCGATAAGGTCAATCTATACACATGGAAAAATAGTCATTCGATGACTTACATCCGTTCTCCTCGTCAGAAAATCAATCATGCAAAATACATTCCATTTACTACTACCTATGGCTTGGAATAGTTATCCTTAGGACTGGTAAATGATGAAAATGCCACTTGTAAGTCATTCATCAAAACATCATGAATCAAGGCTAAGTTTAAAGTTTATCCTTCCAATCCTATCATTGAAAAATACTTGAGATACTTCATTAAGAAAGAATACTAAAAACCCAACCGAGGTTTTTGTTGTAACTATGTACTGCTAAGGAGATTTCTATTTTTCAGGTACCTTAAACCTTACTTATCCTTATTAAAGTAACAACTAAGTAATACGTTCCCCTTCACTACAACTCAACATATAAGGAATTACAATTTATGTGTATCTCAGAGAAAGACTTATGTTCAAAACATAGAAGGGGGCAGACATACACATTGCAATAATTGGTACTTTATGTAAATTCTAAAGGACTTGAAATATGAATATCCATCATGTTGCAAACTAGTCTTAAAGTGTTAAATCACGATGCATAAAAAATCCTTCTTAAAATCATGAATTTCAACATATATGAGCAATATTTCTTAACATCGTGAATTTCAACATATATGAGAAATCTTTCTTAACATCATGAACATATATGAGAAATATTATTTAATGGAAATCAATAAAACACAAAACACAAGAACCAATCACACAGAGAAAATGATGTACGTGGTTCACCCCAAGCTCGGGGTTACATCCACCAATCCTTAGTGTCATGTAATGTTATTTTCCAAAAGGGATGTTACAATCTGCAACAACTCTGTTTCCTGCACGTCTTTGGTTTAAAATTCAAGTACTCCTCACAGAGTATTTCATTATCCCTACCACTGGATTCAATGAACAATCCTTTCAAACAGAAGCTAGAGTTACCTCCCATACAAACTAATTATTAATCTTGTATTTATGTCACATACCCATGTGGACAAAGTTAGTTCTATGTTCAAAACTAACTCATCTTCATAAACCCGTATGTAATTCCAGATACTATAATCGGAGTCCTATTGCTCCTTATTGCCTTTTAGTAAACAACCTTAGTGTGACACTTTCGTCCTTATATCTATTTTCAAATTGTTAAGATAGATAGCCATCTTTACATCTATGTTCAATATTACCAAGGCCAGTCGTAGACTTTATAAGGATTTTATTAAGTCAAACACCTACGTTCACTGTCATCAAGACTATCAGCAGTCTTTAAGTAAATTTTAATAAAAGAAATAACTGTCTTATAACTATGATTAATCATATCAAGGCAAGTCACGGACTTTATAAGGATTTTATTATTTCACAGTCATCAAGACTATCAGCAGTCTTTAAGTAAATTTTAATAAAACAAATAGCTGTCTAATAACTATGATTAATCATATGAAGGCGATTCGTAGATTTTATAAGCATTTTATTATTTCACTGTCGTCAAGACTATCAACAGTCTTTAAGTAAATTTTAATAAAGCAAATAGCTATCTAATAACTATGATTAATCATATCAAGGTGAGTCATAGATTTTATAAGAATCTTATTAAAATAAAAACGCTCACGTTCACTATTATTAAGGCGTATCGTAATTCCTTGTTAATTATAATTAAGTTAACTACCCAAACCCAAACGTACAGTAGTGTACAAAGCCACGGCCTAGTAAAAAAGGAATCACAGTTCAGAGTGGCATCTCTAGAAAGCCACAGCCCAAATGAGAAAATGTCACGGTGCTTGTAGCTCATGATTATGATCAGACCAATTCAATCACTCACGAGGTGAAATGGGAGGGTGTTTCAATTAAATCATGGATACAAAATGAAGGACACCATGCACCAAATCTCTCAACTACCATGAATGTAAACGAGAATGTTCTTCTTGCGAGAAAGTAAGTCATTACCACTATGATTGACAACGAAATTAACACAATATTCGATACACCTAGTTGGATAGAAATTAGATAGGTTAAAATACAGATTCATGTTGGCTGGATAAACATGAGGCCACATCCAGCATAAGGAAGTCATGGCTTCATCTAGGAGTAGTATACATGTCACGGCCCAGCTCAAGCACAGATCATAGCTCGGTTGAGGAGCAGCACAAGTTATAAATCAACCCAGCAGCATATAGGGGGTCATGGCCCTCATCTAACAGCTAGCGGGAGGTCATAGCTCAAGCGGGGTAGCAACACAAGGTCATCGCTCAAGCTAGACAGTAATGTAAAGTCACGGCTAAAAGTATCTACAACACACTAGCAGAAAGAGTAAAAATAAAGAAAGGGTCATGGCTTAAGCTGGACAAGGTTCATGCTCTAATTGGGCGTAACCTTCAAACAAAAAAAAGGCGTAAGGAAACCATAAGCGCATGCTGAATCTTCCATATGATATGCTGGGGTTTGTTCCTTAGCTAGGTGTAGCTTTAAATCTTAACAAAGGCATATAAAAAATAATGCATATGCTGAGATAACAAATTGGACCATCCAATGGAAAATAGGAAGCTGAAGCAATATTTTAATTTCATATACCAAGGATGCCCGTGCCTCCGAGTATTCGATCAATTGATGAGTCGCCTCTGAGGATATTC
>LPNX010374297.1:14407-24584 GCA_001517045.1 Pseudotsuga menziesii
CCCAACATTACTTTATCGAGGCTATGGTTGTGCCCTAGTTCGTTAACACAAAATACAAATAATAAAACGTTGTCGGTGTATTTGAAAGAAGTTAAAAACACATTAGTAGCACCCTATGAAAAATATATATCCATATAGTGGTTCCTTAATATAGGCATTCTCTACGCTTAGAGCATATCCCTACTGGACCATAGGGAACTCCTTACCCCAAGTTACGGTTTCATAACGAGACTAATCTTCAGAACATAATTAAGCATCTAGCAAAAAAAATTTGACTAAGATATATGCCTCTTATTTATAGGTTCCTTATTATGAGAACTATCCTCAACATACTGAATACCTATTAATAAGTTCTCTTCAACCAAAACTACTTTTCTTATTTATATATCTATATATATATATATATCCTTCATCATGATTCATTCTCGTAGGTATAACCATACTTGTAAACCTTGTACATCGTGGTACGCTACTTAGCTCTTAATTAATTTTAGGACTCGATTTATGTTTCCACCTACTAAGGCCATTTAAAAAGTACTCTAACAGCAACTATGACTGGAAGGATGCTTTGCGTTTGGAATGCTCTTCTGGACTAGAAGGTTTTGCATAATCACGAGACCATGACAACATGACTTAAATGCAGATTTAAGATTTCATGGATCGACTTAGCCATATGTAGACTGATCAATACCGAAGCTTAGATTACACGAGAAACTTAGATTAGAGGTGCGTTTCCCTATCGAAATCATTGTAGGGGTTTACTCCTTGGATTTAAAAATTATGCACAAAATATAGCCAGACCTTTAACCTATCCCCAAATTTTTTGGAACGGTTATGATTGAAGTTGATCTATCTATAGGATCAAACCCCAAAAATATGGTTTAATTTCAGGGACACTATCCTTACAATTTTTATCTGGTCATAGTAAAAAAATATTCAGACAACAGACTTCACAAAAATGGAGACCATATTAGGGGGTGTCTTAAAACACCTAGATCAATTTTAAAAAGGGTAACCCAAAACAATGTAATGCTAAACTAACCGTAGACAGCCTCCCATATCTTTCTAGGCTGGTAATCTCATAAACAAAAATAGTGTTAGTTTTTCAACATTTAAGCTAGCATTATGTTAAGATCTTTTCACTGAGACAATAACAAGCAGAGCAATCACATAATCACATCACAAGAGACAAGAGACACAAAGAGTTTTGGGAGGGGAAACCATAAATGGATAAAACCCCTCAACTTCCTATAAGATAGTATCACCACAAGATGTGAACCCAAAACAGTAAGATGACCTCCCAACACAACAACACCCTTCAATCTTCTGTCAAGCCAAAGAATTTCCTTCTCCGAAGGTGCGACACACTTGAGAGAGCAAGTGATGTAATTCACAAGTGATAAATAGAGAGACACACACTCTCTATTTATATTAGTCCGTTCACTTAAGTTTCCATTTCACACATAGGCTCAACCTAATAATTACTACTCGAGCCTATACCTTAATTAGTGTATAATAACTCAAGTGCCCTGACACTGTGGGGACTTACCTAATGACTTGATATGACTTGTTTACATTATTAATCCTCCCAACTGGAACATCGGCGTATGACAACATGACTTAAATACATAATAGAAACATCCCGGAATAAACATCGGGTTACAATATATAAAATACATAGAAGAATACATTCCAAAGTTACATATACATCAACACTCCCTCTTAACTAGGACGGTATTCTTTTGACACAATTTTCAGCACTGGGGTTCTTCTCTATATCAACTGGATCATCTTCGTCTTTGAGTCATCTTCATCTTCAAGTCATCTTCATCTTCAAGTCATCTGGATCTGTATCATCTCTCGATCTGGATCATCATAAAATGTCATCACTGGATCCGGATCATCATAGAATGTCATCACTAGATCTATATCATCACTCGATCTGGATCATCATCACTGGACTGGATCTAGATCATCATTCGATCTGGATCACCACTGCTAGATCTGGATCATCACTCGATCTGGATCTCTTGGAGTCATCATAACTGGATCTGGATCATAGCTCGATCTGGATCTCCAATGGTCATCATCATGTGTGTACTATCTCGTCATAGGAAGTTCTATAGAGCTATCCCTTTTTCATGCTAGTTGTAGGCCTACTCTCATGTAGGTATTCTCCCAGCACTTACATCTAACCTGCTCGTCAGAAAGGCATGCCCAGCACTCACATCTGATCATGTAGTAAACTACAATCACATCAGAAAGGCCCAGCACTCACATTCACCAGCATGATAGGCACATCAACTATCATCTGTGAAATGGCTCAGCACTTATATTCACCAGCATGGTAGGCACATCAACTACCATCTGTGAAATCGCTCTGCACTTATATCTGACCTACTCATCAGAAGGGCACAATCCCATCCAGGCTGGAACCACCTCCGCCACAATGATGGAAGACTCTCAACCAGGCTGGAACCACATCCACCACAATGATGAAAGAACTCTGTTCTTTTCACCCAGGCTGGAACCACATCTGCCACAATGAAGAAATATTTCTGCACTTACATCTGACCTACTCGTCAAAAGGGCACAATCCCACCCAGGATGGAACCACCTTCGCCACAATGATGAAAGAACTCTGTTCTCTTCACCTAGGCTGGAGCCACATCCACCACAATGATGGAAGACTTTCAACCAGGTTGGAACCACTTCCGCCACAATGATGAAAGATTTGTGCACTCATATCTTACCTGGTAGGAACTGAATCCTACACCCTCGTCAGAATGGCCCCCAGTCCCTGACTGAGCTACCTGGTAATGGACCAGGCACCTCCACTCTCCCAGAGAGTGGAAGTTGCCCTTACATCTCTCCTACTCGACAGAATGGCAAAACTCATATCTGTCATGGGAGGAACTTAATCCTTTAGCCATGACCAGAATGGCTCAGACCTTACATCTGACCTACTCATCAGAATGGCTATGCATCTTAGCACTCATATTTGACATAGAAGGAACTGAATCCTCTCACCATGACAGAATGGATCAGACCTTACATCTGACCTGCTTGTCAGAATGGCTATGGATCTATAGCACTCATATCTAACATGGAAGGAACTGAATCCTCTCACCATGACAGAATGGCTCAACCCTTACATCTGACCTCCTCGTTAGAATGGCTATGGATCTCATCACTGTCACTTGGAAGGAACCTCAATCTGGAGAACACCAAGTCTCTCTCTGAAGTACTCAAACTTCAACCTAGCCAATGGCTTCGTCAATACATCAGCTATCTGTTCCTCCGTCGCAACATACCGGATCTTCACTGCTTCTCTTTGCACCATATCCCTGATATAGTGATACTTGATCTCGATATGCTTCGACTTGTCATGGAACACTGGATTCTATGATAGCTTCACACAACTCTGGTTGTCACAATGTATACAAGTAGCATCCAACTGGAGATCAAATATATCAGACAGTAGCTTCCGCAGCCATACTGTCTCACAACTAGCTGAACAAGCTGCGACATACTCTGCTTCAGCTGTACTTAGTGCCACACAGGATTGCTTCCTGCTAAACCAAGAGATCACACCTGATCCCATACTGAAGCAACATCCCGAAGTACTCTTCCTGTTGATGGCACTACCTGCCCAATCTGAATCAACATAACCCTCCAGGTTAATCTTCTGATTCACATCATACTTGAGCCCATAATCAATTGTACCCCTGCATGTTTTGTAACCATCAGGTGAACATGACTCAATGTTTTCACAGCAAAGCAAATATCTAGTCTCAGGTACATCAAGGACCCAATCATCTGACGATACATCATAGCATCAACCATCTCTGATGAAGCATCACTCAATAGCTTTAGGTTCGATGCCATAGGTGTGGCTATAGCCTTGCAGTCCATCATCCCAAATCTCTTCAGGATATCTACTGCATACTTCCCTTGTCCAAGGAAGATTCCATCTGTACTCTACCACACCTCCATGCCTAGAACAATAGTGCATCGACACATAACAGGAACATCACTGGTCTTCTGCCTTCAACCTTGAAGCAAAGTTTGGAATCCACTTTACTCTCAGTAAAGCCTAGAGTTATCAGTAATCTATCCATCCTGTCGTACCATGTCGATCCTCAGGATATTCTGTAGTCACTCCCTCTAAAGTGGAGCATCATACTCCCTCTGTTTTCTGTACTCTATGCACTGAAACATTCTGTAGTGGAGTGACAAGTAGTATCCATCTAGGATCACTGGATACTAAGATCCTCTATCTTGAACTTCTTCAAAAGTTCATCTTCCACCCATCTGTGACCTTCTCATCCTCTATCAACCTTGTAGCAAAGGTTAAGATATTCATCAAGCTCATCATGTATTTGTTATCCCATGGGTGTCTTCTAAACTTGTACAAGGCCTTCTTTCATTTGCACACATGATTATGCATGTCATGTGACTTCACTTCTATTAGCTGTAAATGTTTCTTTGTAGACTATGCCTTCTCTTCATGAGAAGCCTCATGCTATGAATCTTGCTTTGTATCCCACGATGTTTCCATCTACTGTATGATGGAACTATGAACTTCTCTTCAGGTCTTGATACTGCACCCATACATCATTCTTCTTGAACTGGTCTTCCCCTTCTTCTTGGTGCCGGGAAGGTTCTGCATTAATGATGTCACTGCACTCGTCATATTATTCTTTTTCTTTGAACTGTCGTCACTTGTTCTTCGGAACAAGTCTTCATTCTTCTTTGCTTGTAGGCGATTATGTATACGATCTTTCCTACAAGTCAAATGCATTTGTATGGTTAGAAACATTTCATAAGGAATATTCATACTGGAATATACTTATGCATAAATATATGATGATGCAACTACTTTAGCCAATACAACATTCATCCATATCTCACTGAAACTTTCTAGATGCCTTCCATCTCTACTAGGACAACATTGGGATTGTGCACTAATCCAATATGTCAGAAAAGAGGTTTCATTCTAGATAAGTAGCAATGGAGAATTTGTATAGCACCATGAGCTGCTTACCCATATGCATATTAGTAGTATACTGTCATTAATGCAAACATCCTATCATGCATAATACAATAACTGAATATAAACAAATGCATAACAAAACAATATCATGAAATTACAATTGAATACTTATCTTTATTTGGTTCGTGGGTATACTCCTTCTTGAGTCTTCATCTTCATCATCTTCTTCATTTATGATAGCATTGTTTCTTATCCAAATGCTGAGGTGGATAAGAAGTTCTTCAAGAGTTGAGATCTTCAAATTCCTCATTGCTTGAGGGATCTTCTTTGGATGATGAGAGCTTGATCTTCAGTTTCTTCCATCTCCTCTTTTCTTCTTCTTCTTGAAGTCTGTTGAAATGTAATCACTTCCTTCTGGAACACATTCCTTGAATGAATGAATTCCACAATCTTGGGAGGCCATTCAAGGTGGCCATCACCACTCCTGCATTCTTCACCGCTTCAAGTTGTTCTTGATTTGAGAGACTCTTATGACTGCATGGTCTCTAAATTCTGTATATTCTGATTTGTTCTTCCCTTCAAATAGCTTGAAATTCAGGAAGACCTTTAATATCTTTGCTTGCAATAGGTAGTGCTCTGTAAATGCACATGTGCAAGCCTTATATGCCAAAGCTCATTTGGCTCTACTATGTCATGGATCAAAGCTTTTTCTGGATGGCCCTTCAATTTGTACAAGCCTCCTTCTTGTTCTCCAATCACTATTGCACCATCAATAGTCTTTCCTTTTAGCCACATGATGACTTGACCATCTATGAATGCAACCCGCATTCCTTTTGCATCAATGCTGAAATGGAGAGAAGGTTCTTCTTGAATCCTGAAACAAACAATACTTCTTTCATTGTTAGATATTTACCAGAGTCTAGCTTGTATGAAGATTCCCTAGTACCTTTTATTGGACATTGGTAGTCATCTCCTAGTTTCACCTTGTGAGGTGATTCATGTTCTGAGAGTCTTACAAAGGATTCCTTGAATCCCGTCATATGTTTGGAAGCCCCACTGTCTATAAGCCAATCATCACTTCCATGAATAATGTTATCTATGAGAGCTGATATCAGAACATATTCATCCTTGCTTGAAGAATATTCACTTTCATATCTGGATCTCTTTCTGGATGGTTCATTATCCTCTGCAGCATGAGCATGATGTCTTCTTTGGCCTTGACCAAGTTCTTCTTGTGAAAGGATTCTAACCTCATCTCCCTCTAAACCTGGAACCTCTATACTCATGTAGGTGTCCAATCCATTTCTTCAGAGAGATAAAATACTTCTATTCCTGGAATTTGTGAACTTCACCAAGCTTATCATCAATCTAATGTGATAGATCACTTTGAAATGAGAACCTCAAATGAAAATAGCAAAGGATTAGATCTTACCGATTTGAGGTGACCGTCTTGGTTCCGGAGTTTGCTGATCTAGGGTTTGTCACAGAAACCCTAAGTTTCAAAACTTGGAATATTTCAGATCTGATTGGACAAACATATAGATCTCTTCAAATGGAGCTGTCCAATGTACTCCTTTTCTGAAAATAGTGGAGGGAAGCTCCCGGAATAGGAAGCCCTAATTTTCTGATTTCTTTTGCAGAAATGCCTATTACCGTTTCTGTGATATCTCTGAAATTACAAATCACCTATGTTTGAAATTTTTCATAGAGGTAACATCACATGTCCCTGATCCAACACCATAGGTTTCGTTAGAATTTATTTCACAATTTAGGATTTATGATCCTTTTCCCAAGGTTACCTGTTATAGAACTGTTCATAATAGTGAAGTTGTACGGCCTACCACGTGTCACTGGTTCATCCTCTTAGTCCGATATTTGGACCACATAAAGTACAGTATATGCCCTTTCTGGAACATCTTTAGGAATTCCATTTGGACCTCTGTAGCCCAAGATATTTCATATCTCCACAGATGTCCTTTTTAGGGATGAATTCTGGAAGAGGTTGGAACCCTAACTTGCAGAGATCATATCTCCTAGAATATAGCGAATCTGAGGCTGAAATTTGTACAAAGTGTTCATCATGATTTTATATTTGGCCCCTACAATTTTCCTCTTTTGAGACTTCTCCAAACGGAGAATATAGTGACTGTACCAAAACTTAGCAGTTTCAGTATTTAGGATTTCTCTAGCTAGGGGTCAAACTAGGGTTTGAATTTCCCAGAGATTTACCCAACCAAATTTCTTGATCCAGGTCTATAAACTTTGGTTTTGATGAGGAGAACAATCCTATGCTGGTCTCACTCAAAAATTCCTCTTCTATAGAAAGCCCTAATTTCCACATCGAAACTGAAAATGCTTGAAATTGAATTCCGCATCGACAGAAAGATGCACCATTCAATGGAGAGTCATCCTAGGATACTTTTGCTGAAAATATGTAGAGGAATATCCACAAAATAGGAAGCTCTAGTTCCTGTAGCTGCACAATGTCTTCTTCTCAGGTTAGCTCTGATACCATGTTAGTTTTTCAACATTTAAGCTAGCATTATGTTAAGATCTTTTCACTGAGAGAATAACAAGCACAACAATCACATAATCACATCACAAGAGACAAGAGACACAAAGAGTTTTGTGAGGGGAAACCATAAATGGAGAAAACCACTCAACTTACTCTAAGATAGTATCACCAGAAGATGTGAACCCAAAACAGTAAGATGACCTCCCAACACAACAGTAGCCTTCTGTCTTCTGTCAAGCCAAAGAATTTCCTTCTCCAAAGGTGCGCCACACCTAAGAGAGCAAGTGATGTAATTCACAAGTGATAAATAGAGAGACACACACTCTCTATTTATATTAGTCCATTCAATTAAGTTGCCATTTCACACGTAGGCTCAACCTAATAATTACTACTCGAGCCTACACCTTAATTAGTGTATAATAACTCAAGTGCCCCGACACTATGGGGACTTACCTAATGACTTGATATTACTTGTTTACATTATTAATCCTCTTGATCGGAACATCGAGGTATGATAACATGACTCAAATACATAATAGAAACATCCTGGAATAAACATCGGGTTACAATATATAAAATACATAGAAGAATACATTCTGAAGTTACATATGCATCAACAAATAGACCAGTTCCAAGGAAACCAATTAGGTGAAAAGGCACCAGAGTGCAAGCTTATACCTGCTAGTGCAAAATGCAACAAAATTTTGGAAGCAACACTACAGAAAAATGATCAGAGCAACATCAGGCGTTCCATTATTCATGCATGCCTTTGGAAAATGCCGATCTCATGTCATGACTGATGTTTGTGAACCCCATCAAATCGAATACCGTCCAACGTAGAGGTTGGCTGATATTTGAATCTTTTGTTAATCGTGGTTGCATCAATGTTTTTTAATGGAACAATAATTCCACCTCTTAAATTAGAAGGAACCCCACTTGCTCCATATTCCTACTAGACATGACATCCTACCCCTACACAAATCGCGCTTAGCTTGGGTCATAGAAATTCATTTACAAATATTTGGGATGGTTGTGCAGATCTTTTTCTCCCCCTTCTCGAGTTTTTTCCCCTTTAAGTAACAAAAGGGGTGGAAACAATCTTCCCCACTCTGCTCCATGTTTCCACAAGTCACGGTAGAAATCCTACCACTAAATTTGTCGTGGAAGGTCTCCCTAAAATTCATCATCCAGTAATTATATGAATTATCTAAAGGCATGCATCCAGCCCCAAAGTGGACTTTTTCCTTTATTATTCATTTTCTTCCTTACTAATATTTAAATATTCTTTCTTGAGTAAATAAAATGGTCAATACAAATTTTTTGTGTTGTATACTTAAGAAATTACTTGTCTAAAAGAGTATTTAAAACCATGACTTTCACTTGTCATAGGAGGGACAAAACTCTTTATAATAGGTATTTATGCGTTATTTTATCAATGGTTATTCCTAAGTATTTTTAGGATTATTTTTCAATGGATATGAATATAAGGGATCCTTACAAGTTTAACATTTACACACTCAAAAGTTCAGCCATAACTTACTTTTCTTCGAAGGTAAGAAATACCTTTCTTCTAGTTTTGCAAGGATAAAATGTATATACCTGAACAAGGATCACTTGGGATGGCTATATATCTATCCAAGGGATCATCTTGATCACGGATTAATCCCATTTAGGTTTACCCCTAAGTCTTATGTCATCGAGGGAAATCGTTACATTTTCTCTGATTTTTCCAAGTGCTCGACGCCCTTTCCAATGGAATAGCCCATCGCTTGTCTTACACCTTGTCTTCTTGGTTGGGTTATCTACAACCTTGAGTTCTTATATATATATATATATATATACATATAACCACACCACCAATGGGAGTGCTCTAAAATGGCATGCGATAATTATAATTTACTCTTCATGCCTACCAATGCAAGCATCCCCTTGTGTATATACATACATAATTTACTTCATATATTAATCACATGTATGCGAAGTATAGTATATGTCTCTATGGGTTAGTTGGGGTAGATGGTATTT
Organism: Pseudotsuga menziesii; assembly: GCA_001517045.1. Classification (NCBI taxonomy): domain Eukaryota; kingdom Viridiplantae; phylum Streptophyta; class Pinopsida; order Pinales; family Pinaceae; genus Pseudotsuga; species Pseudotsuga menziesii. The sequence goes on from LPNX010374297.1 coordinate 23,944, forward strand.
ATTAATGAGGTGAGCTGAAGGTGTCTTAGTTGGGATAAGTTTTTTTGGAGTAGGAATCCCTCATAGGGGAAAACCTTATCCCTAATATTGCCATAATGCAAATGATACATAATACCATGGTATACATTTTGTATCTTTAACCGTTCATTTTTATCCCTTGTGGGTTTAGTTGGTCTATTGTTAAGTTGTGTCATTAAATCATATAGGCAGCATATTTTTCTTTCTGGTGGGGCCTTGGATTTGAGATCCTCACTAGAAGAAAGTACAATAAACATTTGTGACCATAATAATTAAAGTTATATAAGAGGGATATTCCAGTATGTCTTTCTGGGTAGAGGTAGAGAGGGGGTGTTACAGCTGCAAGTTTTTTTTTTCTAAACATTGTATGCGAGTGGGATTTCGAGGTGTAACCACATTTTATTTACTACATGCATGTCTTAAATATGATGAAATCCTTTTATTTAAGAAAATAAATGCATTGGGGAGCTAGGAATCATGCCCAATTTTTTATCTTCTTTGTTTGCATTTTGTTATGTAAGTGTTGTAGGGAATAATTCTATGCATGCATCCTTAAGATAATGAATGTGGGTGGTATCCATAATGTGTCTTGGATACTTGATATTTAGATCTGAAAACATCAT
>LPNX010374321.1:0-13273 GCA_001517045.1 Pseudotsuga menziesii
ATTTAGATGTGCATTTGGAAGATAAGAGTGCACACCAACTTTCATGATGTTCAGAGTTATTTTTTACTCCTTTAAGCCAAACCCTAACAAAATTGCACGACGGAGTTTCACTTTTGAACAACTTCTAAGAATTGAAATTTGATCATATATTTAGATGCCCATTATATAAACAAGCATGCACGCTAACTTTCGCAACGTTCCAATCTATTTGGACCACCTTTAAGCCCAACTGTAGCAAAAACGCATGACGAAGTTTCACTTTTGAGTAGTTTCTTATAATTGAAATTTGATCATAGATTTGAATGCCCATTTGATAAACAACCGCACACTTGAAATTTCTAGACATTCCAAAATATTTCACCCCCTTTAATCCCAACCTCAGCAAAACCATACAATAGAGTTTCACTTTTGACTAATTTCTCAAAATTAAAATTTGATCGTAGATTTATATTAGCATTTGGTAGATAACAGTGCACAACAACTTTCACAATGTTTGAAGTTATTTTGGTCGTTATTCAAGGTTGGTCAAGCAAAGGTCTAAGAGATGCTATTTTTCTACTTTCTTGTAATTGAAATTTGAAAGAGAATTTAGGTACCCATTTGAGAGATAATCATGCATACACAGTTTCAAGGCATTTCGAGCTATTTTGGACCTTAGTCAAACTTGGTCAAACCAAAGCCTAAAAGGTTGCACTTTTTGCCAATTTCTTAGAAATCAAATTTAAAAGTAGATTTAGATACCCATTTAAGAGGCACACATATTTTGTGAATTTTGAGTTATTTCGGCACTTAGTTAAGGTTGGTCAAACCAAGTTCTAAGAAATGCACTTTTCTTGACATTCTTGAAATGAAAAATTGAAACTGTATTTAGGTACCCATTTGAGAGATAATCCCTACATGTAGATTTTTTTGGGATTGCGAGCCATTTTGGACCTCGGTCAAACTTTGTCAAACAAGGGCTAAAACGTTGCATTTTTTCCATTTTCTGAAATTTCAAATTTTAAAGTAGATTTATATACCCATTTCAAAGATAGGAATGGACACATATTTTTATGAGATTTGGAGCTACTTTGGCCCTCATTCACAGATGGTCAAACAAAATTTGAAAAGATGCACTTTTGTTGACTTTTTCATAAGTGAAATTTGAAAGTGGATTTAGGTACCCATTTCAATAAACAAGCGTATACATGAACTTTTGTGACGTTCTGGGCTATTTCATTCCCTTTAAGTGCAACCTTAGTGAAAGTGCACGATAAAGTTTCTCTTTGGACCAATTTCTTAGAATTGAAATACGATCATATATTTAGATGCCCATTTGGTATATAACAGTGCATGCCAAATTTAGTGATGTTTAGAGCTCTTTTTCCCTCCTTTAAGCCAAACCTTAGTGAAACCGCATGATGGAGTTTCACTTTAGACCAAATTCCTAGAATTAAAATTTGATCATAGATTTGGATTCCCATTTGATTTACAAGTGCGCACACCAAATTTTCGAATGTTTCAAGCTATTTGGACCTGCTTTAAGCCAAACTCTAGTGAAAATGCATCACGAAGTTTCACTTTTGACAATTTTCTCAAAATAGAAATTTGATCATAGATTTGGATGCCCATTTGATAGACAAGAGTGCACTCCAACTTTCACGATGTTCCAAGCTATTTTCACCCTCTTTAACCCCAACCTTTGTGAAAACGCACGACAAAGTTTCGCTTTTTACAAATTTCTCAGAATTAAAATCTGATCATATCTTTTAATGCACATTTGGATGATAAGTGTGCATGCAAACTTCCATGATTTTCAAAGTTAGTTTCATCTCCTTTAAGCCAAACCCTAACAAAACTGTACGAAGGAGTTTCACTTTTGACGTACTTTTTAGAATGGAAACTTGATCATAGATTTGGATGCCCATTGGATAAACAATCATGCATGCCAAATTTCGCAATGTTCTGAGCTATTATTTTGACCCCTTTTAAGCCCAACCCTAGTGAAACCGCACGACAGAGTTTCACTTTTGAGTAGTTTCTTAGAATTGATATTTGCTCATAGAATTCGATGTCCATTTGATAGACAAGCTTGCACATGAACTTTCAGGACGTTGCGAAATATTTTCACCTGCCTTAAGCCCAACCTTAGCAAAACAACACAAGGGAGTTTCACTTTTGACCAATTTCTTAGAATTAAAATTTGATCGTAGATTTATCTGCGCATTTGGTAGATAAGAGTGCATGCCAACTTTCATGATGTTCAGAGCTATTTTGGTCGTTATTCAAGGCTAGTTAAGCAAAGGGCTAAGAGATCATATTTTTTCGACTTTCTAAAAATTGAAATTTGAAAGAGAATATAGATACCCATTTGAGAGATAACCACGCATACAAACTCTGAGGAGATTTCAAGCTATTTTTGACCATAGTCAAACTTAGTCAAACCAAGGCCTAAAAGGTTGCACTTTTTCCAATTTATTAGAAATCAAATTTAAAAGTAGATTTAGATACCCATTTAAGAGGCACACATATTTTTACGAATTTCGATTTATTTCGACACTTAGCTAAGGTTGGTCAAACCAAGTTCTAAGAAATGCACTTTTCTTGACATTCTCGAAATTGAAATTTTAAACAGTAGTTAAGTACCCATTTGAGAGATAATTCCTACATGTATAATTTTTTTTGGATTGCGAGCCATTTTGGACCTCGGTCAAACTTCGTCAAACCAAGGCCTAAAACATTGCATTTTTTCCATTTTCTAAAAATTCAAATTTTAAAGTAGATTTAGATACCCATTTCAAAGATAGATATGGACACCTATTTTTATGAGATTTGGAGCTATTTTGGCCCTCATTCAAGGATTGTCAAACAAAAGTTGAAAAGATGCACTTTTGTTGACTTTTTCAGAAATAAAATTTGAAAGTGGATTTAGGTACCCATTTCAATAAACAAGCGTACACACTAACTTTCGTTATGTTTCGAGCTATTTCACTCCCTTTAAGTGCAACTTTAGAGAAAGCGCACAATAAAGTTTCTCTTCTGACCAATTTCTTAGAATTGAAATATGATCATAGATTTAGATGACCATTTGGTAGATAAGAGTGCATGCCAAATTTAGTGATGTTCAGAGCTCTTTTCCCCTCCTTTAAGTCAAATCTTAGCGAAACCGCCTGATGGAGTTTCACTTTTGACCAAATTCCTAGAATTGAAATTTGATCATAGATTTGCAATGTTTAATATACAGGTGTGCATGCCAAATTTTTCAATGTTTCAAGCTATTTGGACCCCTTTTAAGCCCAACCCTAGTGAAACCGCACGACAGAGTTTCACTTTTGAGCAGTTTCTTAGAATTGAAATTTGCTCATAGATTTGGATGTCCATTTGATAGACAAGATTGCACATGAACTTTCACAACGTTGCGAAATATTTTCACCCGCTTTATGCCCAACCTTAGAAAAACAACACAAGGGGGTTTCACTTTGACCAATTTCTCAAAATTAAAATTTGATCATAGATTTATCTACGCATTTCGTAGATAAGAGTGCATGCCAACTTTCACGATGTTTGGAGCTATTTTGGTCATTATTCAAGGCTGGTCAAGCAAAGGTCTAAGAGATCATATTTTTTGAATTTCTCATAACCATGCATACAAACTTTGAGTGGATTTCGAGCTATTTTGGACCTTAGTCAAATTTGGTCAAACCAAGGCCTAAAACCTTGCACTTTTTTCCAATATATTAGAAATCAAATGTAAAAGTATATTTAGATACCAATTTAAGAGATAAGCATGCACACATATTTTGTGAGATTTCGGGTTATTTCAGCTCTTAGTTAAGGTTGGTCAAACGAAGTTCTAAGAAATGCACGTTTCTTGACTTTCTCGAAATTGAAATTTGAAACTATATTTAGGTATCCATTTGACAGATAAAGCACACATGTATATTTTTTGGGGATTGCGAGCCATTTTGGACATCGGTCAAACTTCATCAAACCAAGGCCTAAAATGTTGCATTATTTCCAATTTCTCAAAATTCAAATTTTAAAGTAGATTTAGATACCCATTTCAAATATAGGCATTGACACCTATTTTTATGAGATTTGGTGCTATTTTGATCCTTAATCAAGGTTGGTCAAACCAAGGTTGCAAATATGCACTTTTGTCGACTTTTTCAGAGTTGAAATTTGAAAGTGGATTTAGGTACCCATTTCAATAAACAAGCGTACACGCCAACTTTTGTAACCTTTTGAGCTATTTTCACTCCCTTTAAGTGCAACCTTCGCGAACACGCCGATATGCCCAGTTGGTAGATAAGCGTGCATGCATATTTTTGCGAGATTTTTAGTTAGATAAGAGTGCATGAAAATTTTTGTGATGTTCAGAGCTATTTTCCCCTCCTTTAAGCCAAACCTTAGCGAAATCGAATGATAGAGTTTCACTTTTGACCAAATTATCGGAGTTGAAATTTGGTCATAGATTTGGATGTCCTTTTGATATAAAAATTTGCATGCCAACTTTTGCAATGTTCCAAGCTATTTGGACCCCTTTGAGCCCAACTCTAGCGAAAATGCACAATGGAGTTTCACCTCTGACGAATTTCTTGGAATTGAAATTTGATCATAGATTTGGTTGCCCATTTGATAGAGAAGCGTGCACTCCAAATTTCGCGACACTCCAAGCTATTTTCACCCCCTTTAACCCCAACCTTGGCGAAACCGCACAACGGAGTTTCACTTTTAACCAATTTCTTGGAATTAAAATTTAATCATAGATTTAAATGTGCATCTCGAAGATAAGAGTGCATGCCAACTTTCATGATGTTGAGAGATATTTTCGGCATCTTTAAGCCAAACCCTAACAAAACTGCATGATGGAGTCTTAGCTTTGACCAAATTCTCAGAATTGAAACCTGATCATAGGTTTAGTTAAATATTGGATAGACTAGCATGCACACCAACTTTCCCAACGTTTCAAGCTATTTTGACCCCCTTTAAGCCCAACCCTATTGAAACCGCATGACAGAGTTTCACTTTTGAGCAGTTTCTTAGAATTTAAATTTGATCATAAATTTGGATGCCCATTTGATAAAGAAGCGTGCATGCAAACTTTTGAGACATTCCAAAATATTTTCACCCCCTTTAAGCCCAACCTTAGCAAAACCGTACAACAGAGTTTCACGTTTGACCAATTTCTCAAAATTAAAATTTAATCATAGATTTATCGGTGCATTTGGCAGATTAGAGTGCATGCTAACTTTCATGATGTTTGGAGCTATTTTGGTTGTTATTCAAGGTTGGTTAGGTAAAGCTCTATGAGATGTTATTTTTTCGGATTTCTTGTAATTGAAATTTGAAAGAAAATTTAGGTACCCATTAAGAGAGATAACCATGCATACAAACTTTCAGGGGATTTCGAGCTATTTTGGACCGTAGGAAAACTTGGTGAAACCAAAGCCTAAAAGGTTGCATTTGTTTCCAATTTATAAGAGCTATTTTCCCCTCCTTTAAGCCAAACCTTATTGAAATCGAATGATGGAGTTTCACTTTTGACCAAATTCTCAGAGTTGAAATTTGATCATAGATTTGGATGCTCGTTTGATATAAAAACATGCATGCCAACTTTGGCAATGTTCCAAGCTATTTGGAGCCCTTTGAGCCCAACTCCAATGAAAATGCATTACGGAGTTTCACTTCTGACCAATTTCTTAGAATTGAAATTTAATTATAGATTTGGATGCCCGTTTGATAGATAAGCGTGCACTCCAACTTTCGCAACGTTTTGATCTATTTTCACCCCCTTTAACCTCAATCTTAGTGAAACCGCATGACGAAGTTTAACTCTTGACCAATTTATCGTAATTAAAATTTGATCATAGATTTAGATGTGTATTTGGAAGATAAGAGTGCACGCTAACTTTCATGATGGTCAGAGTTATTGTCGACTCCTTTAAACCAAACCCTAACAAAACCACACGATGGAGTTTCACTTTTGACCAACTTCTAAGAATGGAAACTTGATCATAGATTTGGATTCCCATTAGATAAACAAGCATGAACACCAACTTTTACAACTTTCCAAGCTATTTTCACCACCTTTAAGCCCAACCCTAGCGAAAATGCATGACGAAGTTTCACCTTTGAGCAGTTTCTTATAATTGAAATTCGATCATAGATTTGAATGCCCATTTTATAGACAATCATGCACGTGAAATTTCGAGACGTTCAAAAATATTTCACCCCCATTAATCCCAACCTTAGTAAAAATATACAACAAAGTTTCACTTTTGACTAATTTCTTAGAATTAAAATTCGATCGTAGATTTATCTTAGCATTTGGTAGATATTTTTTGCACACCAACTTTCACGATGTTCGAAGTCATTTTGGTCGTTATTCAAGGTTGGTCAAGAAAAGGTCTTAGAGATGCTATTTTTCTTACTTTCTTGTAATTGAAATTTGAAAGAGAATTTAGGTACCCATTTGAGAGAGAAGCATGCATACAAACTTTCATGAGATTTCGAGCTATTTTGGACCTTAGTCAAACTTGGTCAAACCAAGGTCTAAAAGGTTGCACTTTTTTCCAATTTCTTAGGAAACAAATTTAAAAGTAGATTTAGATACCCATTTAAGAGGCACACATATTTTTGCGATTTTCGAGCTATTTCGGCACTTAGTTAAGGTTGGTCAAAAAAAGTTCTAAGAAATGCACTTTTTTTTACTTTCTCGAAATTGAAATTTGAAACCATATTTAGGTACCCATTTTGAGAGATAATCCCTACATGTAGATTTTTTTGGGGTTGCAAGCCATTTTGGACCTCGGTCAAACTTCATCAAACCAAGGCCTAAAATGTTGCATTTTTTCCATTTTCTGGAAATTCAAATTTTAAAGTAGATTGAGAAACGCATTTCAAAGATAGCCATGGACACTTATTTTTATGAGATTTGGAGTTATTTTCTCCCTCATTAAAGGATGGTCAAACAAAAGTTGAAAAGATGCACTTTTGTTGACTTTTTCAGAAATGAAATTTGAAAGTGGATTTAGGCACCTGTTAGAATAAACAAGCATACACGCTAACTTTCACAACATTTCGAGCTATTTCACTCCCCTTAAGTGCAACCTTAGCTAAAGCGCATGATAAAGTTTAGAATTGAAATATGATCATAGATTTAGATTCCCATTTGGTAGATAAGAGTGCATGCCAAATTTAGTGATGTTTGGAGCTCTTTTTCCCTCCTTTAATCCAAACCTTAGCGAAACCACATGGTGGAGTCTCACTTTTGACCAAATTCCCAGAATTGAAATTTGATCATAGATTTAGATGCCTGTTTGATATACAAGCGTGCACGCCAAATTTTGTAATGTTTCGAGCTATTTGGACCTGCTTTAAGCCGAACTCTAGAGAAAATGCACGATGAAGTTTCACTTTTAACAATTTTCTTGCAATTGAAATTTGATCATAGATTTGGATGCCCATTTGATAGACAAGTGTGCACTGCAACTTTCATGAATTTCTGAGCTATTTTCACCCCCTTTAACCCCAACCTTTGTGAAATTGGACGACGAATTTTCACTTTTTACAAATTTCTCAGAATTAAAATTTGATCATATCTTTTGTTGCGCATTTGGAAGATAAGTGTGCACGCCAACTTTCATAATGTTCAGAGATATGTTCAGCTCCTTTAAGCCAATATCTAACAAAATTGTACAATGGACTTTCACTTTTGACGTACTTCTTAGAATGGAAACTTGATCATAGATTTGAATGCCCATGGGATAAACAATCATGCACACCAAATTTTGCAACGTTCTAAGCTATTATTTTGACCCCTTTTAAGCCCAACCCTAGTGAAACCGCACGACATAGTTTCGCTTTTGTGCAGTTTCTTAGAATTAAAATTTGCTCATAGATTTGGATGTCCATTAGATAGACAAGCTTGCACATGAAATTTCACGGCGTTGCGGAATATTTTCCCCCGCCTTAAGCCCAACCTTAGCAAAACAACAGAAGGGAGTTTCACTTTTACCCAATTTCTCAGAATTAAAATTTGATCGTAGATTTATCTGTGCATTTGGTAGATAAGAGTGCATGACAAATTTCACGATGTTCGAAGCTATTTAGGTCATTATTCAATAAACAAGCGTACACGCCAAACTTCGTAATGTTTTGAGCTAGTTTAAATCCCTTTAAGTGCAACCTTAGCGAAAGCGCCGATATGCCCATTTGGTAGATAAGTGTGCACACATATTTTTGTGAGATTTCTAGTTAGAAAAGAGTGCATGAAAAATTTTGTGATGTTCACAGCTATTTTCCTTTAAGCCAAACCTTAGCGAAATCGAATGATGGAGTTTCACTTTTGACCAAATTCTCATAGTTGAAATTTGATCATAGATTTGGATGCCCATTTCATATAAAAATGTACATGCAAACTCTTGCAATGGTCTGAGCTATTTGGCCCCCTTTGAGCCCAACTCTAGTGAAAATTCATGAAGGAGATTCACTTCTGACCAATTTCTCAGAATTGAAATTTGATCATCGATTTAAAGCCCATTTGTTAGAGAAGCGTGCACTCCAACTTTCACGACCCTTCGAGCTATTTTCACTCCCATTAACCCCAACCTTGGCGAAACCGCACAACGGAGTTTCACTTTTAACCAATTTCTTGGAATTAAAATTTAATCATAGATTTAAATTCGCATTTGGAGGATAAGAGTGCATGCCAAATTTCACGATGTTGAGAGTTATTTTTGGCATCTTTGAGCCAAACCCTAACAAAATTCATGATGGAGTCTCAACTTTGACCAAATTCTCAGAATTGAAACTTGATCATAGGAGACAAGGATGCACTCCAACTTTCGCTATGTTTCGAGTTATTTTGACCCCCTTTAAGCCCAACCCTATCAAAACCACACGACGGAGTTTCACTTTTGAGCAGTTTCTTAGAATTTAAATTTGATCATAAATTTGGATGCCCATTTGATGAACAACCGTGCATGCGAAATTTTGAGACATTCCAAAATATTTTCACCCCCTTTAAGCCCAACCTTAGCAAAACCACACAACGGAGTTTCACGTTTGACTAATTTCTCAAAATTAAAATTTAATCGTAGATATATTGGCACGTTTGGTAGATAAGAGTGCATGCTAACTTTCATGATGTTCGGAGCTATATTGGTCATTATTCAAGGTTGGTCAAGTAAAGGTCTAAGAGATGTTATTTTTTTGGATTTCTTGTAATTGAAATTTGAAAGAGAATTTAGGTACCCATTAAAAGAGATAACCATGCATACAAACTTTCAGGGGATTTCGAGCTATTTTGGACCTTAGGAAAACTTCGTGAAACAAAGGCATAAAAGGTTGCATTTGTTTACAATTTGTCAGAGCAATTTTCCCCTCCTTTAAGCCAAACCTTAGTGAAATCGAATGATGGAGTTTGACTTTTGACCAAATTCTTGGAGTTGAAATTTGATCATATATTTGGATGCTCGTTTGATATAAAAACATGCACGCCAACTTTTCCAATGTTCCGAGATATTTTGACCCCTTTGAGGCCAACTCCAACAAAAATGCATACTGGAGTTTCACTTCCGACCAATTTCTCATAATTGAAATTTGATCATAGATTTGGATGCCTGTTTCATAGATAAGCGTGCACTCCAAATTTCGTGATGTTTTGAGCTATTTTCACCCCTTTTAACCCCAGTCTTAGCAAAACCACATTACAAAGTTTCACTGTTGACCAATTTCTCGAAATTAAAATTTGATCATAGATTTAGATCTGCATTTGGAAGATAAGATTGCATGCCAAATTTCACAATGTTTAGAGTTATTGTTGACTCCTTTATTCCAAACCCTAACAAAACCACACGATGGAGTTTCACTTTTGACCAACTTCTAGGAATTGAAACTTGATCATAGATTTGGATGCCCATTAGATAAACAAGCATGGACGCCAACTTTCACAATGTTCCAAGCTATTTTTACCACCTTAACACCCAACCCTAGCGAAAAAGCATGACGAAGTTTCACTTTTGAATAGTTTCTTATAATTTAAATTTGATCATAAATTTGAATACCCATTTGATAGACAAGTGTGCACGCGAAATTTCGAGACGTTCCAAAATATTTCACCCCCTTTAAACACAACCTCAGCAAAACCAGATACAACAGAGTTTCACTTTTGACTAATTTCTCAAAATTAAAATTCGATCGTAGATTTATCTTAGCATTTGGTAGATAACAATGCACACGAACTTTTACAATATTCGAAGTTATTTTGGTCATTATTCAAGGTTGGTTAAGCAAAGGTCTAAGAGATGCTATTTTTTTGACTTTCTTGTAATTGAAGTTTGAAAGATAATTTAGGTACCCATTTGAGAGATAAGCATGCACACAAACATTTAGGGGATTTCGAGCTATTTTGGACCTTAGTCAAAGTTGGTCAAACCAAGGCCTAAAACCTTGCACTTTTTTCCAATTTCCTAGAAATCAAATGTAAAAGTATATTTAGATACCCATTTAAGAGATAAGCGTGCCCACATATTTTTGTGAGATTTGGGGTTATGTCAGCCCTTAGTTAAGGTTAGTCAAACAAAGTTCTAAGAAATGCACTTATCTTGAATTTCTCAAAATTGAAATTTGAAACTGTATTTAGGTATCCATTTTGTAGATAAATCATGCATGTATATTTTTGGGGATTGCGAACCATTTTGGACATCGGTCAAACTTCGTTAAACCAAGGCCTAAAATGTTGCATTATTTCCAATTTCCCAAAATTCAAATTTTACTGTAGATTTAGATACCCATTTCGAATATAGGAATTGACACCTATTTTTATGAGATTTGGAGCTATTTTGGCCCTTAATTAAGGATGGTCAAACCAAGGTTGAAAATATGCACTTTTGTTGACTCTTTCAGAATTAAAATTTTAAAGTGGATTTAGGTATCCATTTCAATAAACAAGCGTACAAGCCAACTTTCGTAACGTTCCGAGCTATTTTCACTCCCTTTAAGTGCAACCTTAGTGAAAGCACTGATATGCCCATTTGGTAGATAAGCGTGCACACATATTTTTGTGAGATTTCTAGTTAGATAAGGGTGCATGAAAAATTTTGTGATGTTCAGAGCCATTTTTCCCTCCTTGAAGCCAAACCTTATCGAAATTGAATGATGGAGTTTCACTTTTGACCAAATTCTTGGAGTTGAAATTTGATCATAGATTTGGATGCCCGTTTGATATAAAAAAATACACAACAACTTTGGCAATGTTTTGAGCTATTTGGAGCATGTTATGTCAGGAATTTGTTTCTTACCATTTCATGTTGGATTACCTTTTTTATCAAGTTTTCTTATTTCTTTGACTTTATCTTTTCAATTACCATAGGAGCTTTTGGGTATTGACTTTAATTTTTAAGTTTTTTTTTTCCTTTAGAGTTACTTTGTTTTTTCCTCCCTTAGGTCTTAAAGGGTTTTAAAAGGTCATATTATCGAATGATGTGGTCACAAATAGCCTTTTGAGCATGGTCCTGCATAATCATAGTTCAAACAGCTTTTAAACTGCATTCAAAATCACAAAAAGCTAAAAAACAACGAGAAAATAGCACTAAATTTATTCTTGTAGCGCTGGAGCCAAAAACTAATGAAGGGGCGCTACGAGAATATCACGGCCTTCATTTCTTTCGATTTTTAATCAAAAATTTGGCATTTTCTTAAATGTTGAGTGACTAATCATGTATTGTGGAGTGTTTACTACGTGTTGGTTAAAGAATTATCATAAGAACAGGTGGTTCTACTGGGGAAAGAATCGTGGTCATTGTGAGCCCAAAGGAAATTGATTTTGACAGGTATCAGCGTGGTTTGATGTTTAATGAGATATGAGTTGTCATTTCCATGCACATTCAAAGACGACGGACTTATTGGAGTAGTCATAATCACTACAAAACTGGATATGCCCGCTGGGAAACAGAGTGAGGTTTTATGGAGCCACGGGAAATTAGGGCTTCATGAATGTGCTGTCTGCAGTCAAATTGCATCCTGAAGGACACCTGTACATTTGAGGTGAACAACTTAACCACTCAGGTCATGTTTTTAAACCACTGCAGTTGATCAATTTAAACGATAAGTCACTATAACTGATAATTTAGGGCTTTTTCGCTGGGAACTATTCAATCAAAATTGATTAAGGGGAATGATAAGTTATGCACTCAAATGATATTTCGACCATAAAAATAACTTCCTGAGCCATTCTGAGATGTTCTGTGGAGTGGAATACTGAAAAATAGCTTTATGTTGGAACTGTTACAACATGAGATGAAGGACAGAGACATTTCAGACAATATGAAAACCTATATAGCCTAAAGACCTAATTTTTTCTAGGTTTTGAAGTTCACTGTTTTTGAAAGCCAAAAGAAGCAGCGAAGAGCTAAAGGCTTGAAACCAGAGGAAGATCTACTATTAATTTGATACCTGAGATTACTGAGATGACAATGGATTATGTTTAAAATGGTTTACAAGCTGCGTTTAGTCTAAAGGTTGACAGTTGTGATTCTTTATGTAATACTCTTTTTGTGCAGACATGGTTTATACATGAGTCTGGCAGGTTATGAATACCAATATAGAGGCTTATTCTACATGCTGAAGATGGAAAGCCAATAGAACAATTAAAATTGCATGACAGTCACCAGTTGCAATGAAGAGTTTGGGAGATTTCAAATGACCTAAGTCTCTTATGCTTATGATAAACCTAATCTTTATTAGGAAAACAAAAGCAGCAGACAGAGAAGAGCAAGGAGAGATGTTTTTGAAACCTGAAGGATTTGAGAAGGAGACAGTCACCTGACTGGTCATTAATTGAATCCTAAAACCTATATAGTTTCATCCTCTAAAGGAAAATGGGCAAGAGTGGTAAAATTAACAGAGCTGAACCAAATGATGTAGGGTGGATTGGAAATCTCCCTGGATGTGTTGAATTATTTCAATAGGCTGGTTGGCTTGAGTTCTTTAAAAGAATAAATGGGTATAATGCTGAAGTTTCTTGCAAGTTTGCACAGTGTTTAAAAGATGACATGGTGACCTTTGATACTCTTAAGTTCAGGCTGACAGTAGAGCTTATTGCAAAAGCCACAGGGGTTAGCAATGAAGGTGAATTATGGTTTAAGAAATTGCCTTTTACATTTGATCCTCAAAGATACCTATTGGCTGAAAACCATAATTCACCTTCATTGCTAACTCCTATGGCTTCTGCAATCAGCTCTACTGTCAGCCTGAACTTAAGAGTATCAAAGTTCACCATGTCATCTTT
>LPNX010374340.1:0-13794 GCA_001517045.1 Pseudotsuga menziesii
ATCTTCTCTTCTTCTCTGACTGTTACATACTTAAACTCTTCACTTAAAGAAAATAACCGGCACAATTCAATGTCACCCATTGTTGGCTTCAGATGTTCATTATAAGTAGCCATTGTCCCATGAGTAATGTAATAATAACTAGCTATGCGTCCTAGGTCAGTAACTTGAAAATATCCACTCTTCCGATCATATTTCACCAAATTGGTTCTGTCCAAGATTGTTGCTGCAGAATGAATCTGTATACAAAAACATTTCAATAATAAGTGAGCCATGGGCCATAACAAGTCCTAAATCAGTAAAAGACAATGTAGAGATTGTGCCACTACACTGAGGAGTTAATCTCAATAATGGCTAACAAAGCATTAATGTCTACAGTCTAACAATATCCGGGCTGCACCGAGCTCACATCCAACTGCAGGCATCATCTCCACAACGTGGAGACCCTGCCCACCATTGGAGATGCACCCAGCAAAGATTGGGTAATATCAAAGTAAAGATGGGAAATTAAAGAACACGAATATGCTTACCAAGTCTCCTCTCCTCTCTTCCAATGTATTGTCTCTCTCTAAAACGTCAGCAGATAGACCATATAAAACTGGATTACGTAACATACGAATATAAAGATAGGTGTAGCCTAGCCATGTGCATGCCTCTCTTGCATTTTGAACTGTACCCAGTACAATCTCCGCATTTAAATTATCTGCTAGCTTTGATACAAACTGGCTCTCAATTGGCAATTGCTGATTCATAAGAGAAAGGTAATATTGCAATTCACTATGTCCTGTTATTATTATTCCTTCTCCGTAGGAATCATATTGTGGCCTTCCTGCACGACCAAGCATCTGCATGATATCTAACGGACTGAGTTCAGTCCATGCACCTTTCTCGGGATTGTAAATTTGAGTCCCTTTTATAATAACAGTATGAGCAGGAAGATTTACTCCCCATGCAAGAGTAGCAGTGGACACCAAAACTTGAATATGGCCATCAGCAAAAAGGTCTTCTACCAAAGTTCGATCTGCTCTGGCCATCCCTGCATGATGGGTTGCAAATCCATACGGCAATAGGTCTCTCAGATCATTGTTTTTTACTGATTCAGTCTCTGTTTGGAGAATCTCTCGGCTGGCGCTGTCTTCCTTCAAAAAGCGTCCAAGTGTGTCATTTGCAAGAGCTGCATCTCTTATAGCACGGGCTGTCTTTGCTGTTTCTTTCCTCGAATGCACGAAGACCAAAACTTGATGCTTGCCAGCAACTGACATTACCTTTTCGTAACACACATCATTCATCAACTGAAACCTCTGGAGTGGCTTCTTGACAGTGATCCCAATATATTGCTGAGCTAATGGGCAAGGCCTGTAACTGTTATCAAAATAGAACAGCCCATCTGACTTAACCCTCAAAAATAGGGCAACATCCTCATAGTTTGGAAGTGTTGCAGACAATCCCACCAAACGAATCATTTCCTGGGTGGTCTCGATTTGCCTAACTGTCCTGGACACAATGCTTTCTAGCACTGGTCCTCTATTATCATGTAAAAGATGAATCTCATCAATAATCAAAAGCTTCACAAGTTGGGTATATGTCCTATCCCCAGACTTTCTAGTAATAATATCCCATTTTTCAGGAGTGGTAACAATTATCTGGGTTTCCTCTATCTGCTGACGAGACATTGATTGATCTCCAGTAAGTTCCTTAACAGATATTCCATAGGACTGCAGCCGGTTAGACAAGTTCCCAACCATCTCTGCAACCAATGCTTTCATAGGTGCAACATAAACAACTTTAAACTTGCTCAAATCAACAGAACCATCTGCGCCCCTGTTGAGGGCAATCTGTTGAAGTATGGTTAACATGGCAACATTAGTCTTCCCAGCACCTGTGGGTGCACACAAGAGCAAATTTTCAGGCGTAAACAGGGCAGTTTCATATACTCTACTCTGCACTCGGTTCAGTTGCTTCATCCCAGAAAATGCAGGCTGTGCCCAATCTGGCATATCCGATATCTTCACAAGTTCCTCTCCTTCAGCGAGCGGTTTCGGCTTCAATGCAGGGACATGGACTTCCTCATAACCCTTCCTTGTGGTCCTATATGAACCCGGAGGTAGCTCACACCTCTTGTTTGCCATCAACAAACCTCCTTGATGGAATGAAATGTTCTCAAGATCTAGCATCTGCCTCTGTCCCTTTAACCAACTATTCTCCATAGCACCACTGCCACCCTCTCTATCCATTCGCCGCTCTCTCTCCCCATCTCCACCCCCACCCTCATCTCTTAATTTCCTTGCTTCTTCTCGTATGCTGCGTTCAAGATTCTTCTGTCGTTCCTTTGCAGTGGCCCTTGTCGCATGCAACTGCTCAAGGATAGCAGCAAGTGCAGGCTGTTCTCCCATTGTCATCTCATCCTCAATTATCTTCCGTTCCTTCTGATCCTCCGCCCTTGCCAGCCTAGTACACCAAACTATCTTGAGCCTGTTACGACACAGCAACTTAATGAGATCAAACTTCTCAAAATCCAAAAGCATCACAAGTCTGTTCTCCACATCCCGAACATCACCCTCCTCTGCTAGTATCTTCAAAACCTCCTCAGCAAGCTTCTGGCTGTGCTGAGGATCGATCGCAGAATAAGCCTGGGAAATCTTCCGCTGAAGCCAATAAGCATCAATATCCTGGACATTCAATCCTTCATCTGTTTCTTCCATGTCATCATCATCAATACCACCCATCTGCATAGCCTCCGCCTCATGCCCATCCTGCCCATCATCATCGTTCTCTGCATCACTATCTTCCTGCACCTGATCCAAATCACTGTCATCGTCATCCTCTTCTTCCTCAAATTCAACCGCAACGCCAATGTCATCATCAAGGGCTTCCCCTGCGGCTCCCCCTGTTCCTGCCCCAGCCTCGCCACCAGCTTCCTGGAAATCAGTTATCAGTTTACCGATCGAAACGAGCTGGGCAAAATGCTGGCCGGTCATTGGATTAAGAAGCTTCTCAATCTCCTTCTTCTTATCTGGGTCTTTTATTTTCTCATTTTTCAAAACAGCTAACACTTCATCTGCGGCCCCTCTTAAGATATCCTGTGGTTGATCCCCAAACTGCTGCTGTATCGTACTGAGAAGGGCCTCATAAGCGGCTCTAGTCTCCTTAGTCCTGGGCCTGTAAACCCCATCGTCCACAATCGATAAAACACTCTCCTCCTTAGCCCTCCGCTTCTTGCTATCTCTCCTGGACATCATATCCAGTCCCGGTTTTTCTCTTTCTTTCTTCTTCTTGGCCTTCTTTATCTTCTCCTCCAGTTCTGCTGGCTTCCCGTGATAAACCCTGTCACCGAAATTCCTAGGGTCAATTTTACCCCAGAGGGACTCGGGTTCTCCTGTGGGTTCATGGGTATCTCTAGGTCTGGAATCTGTAGTTAGAACTAAACTGGAATTTGCTCTGTATTCATACTGCTTGAATCGAGCATGAGCCTCGGCTCCTCCACCCAAATGTGCCATTACGCTGCAAATTTGCAACTGCAGATGAAAACAACAATGAGAAAAGAAGAAGCGTTCTGACAATAACTAACATATGTGGTGTGGGAGCCGAAAGAAAAACCTAATCTCTGCTGCCCCGAGTCCAAGCTAGGGTTGGTTTTATAACGTGATCTTAAGTCGGTGTGTCGGTGCTTGGGCGTTCAAACACTAGTGGCATTGGCTTGATAAACTTTATTTATAATATAATGCATCCCTTTTGTGTTTTGCCTGTCGTCAATGAATTATTAATATTGTTACCTATCATCGAGTAATTGCCTCTTGGCATGGAGTACCAGCCTTAACATAAACACCTAGCATTACCTCTTAGCATGGAGTACCAGATGGAGTGCGTTGAAACCTGGATAGACGACTAAACCATCCATTTCCTTTCCTAACATGCAATTCAACCATCTCTATCACGACAAACCGCATGGTGGTAGGCAAACTATACCCGTCTGGCGGTAACGAAGGGTAACTTCTCTTTTTGGTATGGCGCGAATTTGTCGTTCACAATCAATATGGCGACCCATTTCCAATAGTATGTTTTTAGTTTTTATTTGTTTTGATTTTTATTTTATTTTTATGTTTCTCATTTGTATTGTATATATATTTTTGGAATCCTATAATCTTGGCCACTAAGCTTGTTAATGGTGGTTTTTTTTTAACCATGGGAACAACAATCTCTCAAGAGTATCTAATGGTGGTTTTTTTTAACCATGGGAACAACAATTTTTCAAGATTGACTTGTGACTTAGCAAGGGTTGAGACGTCCGGGGTTGCCTACCCTTTTAGCTTTTTCACAACAGGCCAATGAGCATCCCTACCCCCCGTCGGTTTTGAACCTGTGACCTCCAAGGAGATAACACATGTTCTTAACCATTAGGCCCACTCAGGTGCTTTGCTAATGGTGGTTTTGAACTCTATGCTAATGGTGTTCCATAGGGGGTTATCTATCGTTTTTCGAGGTAGTGGCCAGATTTTTAGTGGGGCAATTTACTCGGTGGAGTATGAACCCTTGGCTAGGCATTTATAGTGGTCGTTTCATGTAGTGCAAGTATGCTCTCTCTCTTCTAGCATCGAAGAAGGGGGTCTATCGCTTGAGGTTAAAGGTCGTAGCGTCCCACTGCCAAACCCCGCTAAAATGCAAGAAGCATCTTCAAGATTCTGCAGGATAACCCCAAGCCACCCCTTCACCATAGATAAGCATTTGGTCAAATATTCCAAAATTTTCCAAGTGGAAGCTACTCAACGTCTAAAGGTAAAGATACTCATATGTATCCCAACGAAATGCCTCACAATCGTGGTTTCACCCATGGAAAATACCTAGGTTAATATGGGAGGCCCTCCTTCTCACACACATCTTGACTTTCCGACAATGGTAGAGTGGTGGGAGGGTTGTTCGTCAAATTAGAGACATATACCTCAGAATCTAGACCCAAAATGACATCTTTATAACACCTTGAAGGACATGAGACAACAACCCAATCTTTGTATGACAAATCGAGGTAGGCAGAAGAAAGCGAGTAACGATGATAAAACTTATGAAACCAATGATTCCTAACTCAATAAATAAACCCATAAAGAAATCTTGTCACCAACAAACTCAACGAACAACGAAAAAAGTTTTAACCCATGGTTAGTCTCGAAGGAAAGGAAGATGCACCCCTCATCCATCCAACGCAGCTAAAAGATGGAGTTGTCTAACTAGGCAACGATTTCGCCCGAAATTTTCTTTTTCCAGTAGTCACCCGTCAGACCACTCCCCCCCGGAGACTTTGTCCCTTGCTGGTGACGGTCAACTGCTCATGCCCAGTGCTGACCTACTACCTCGTAATTCACTCCCCCAAAAAAGCATGTCACGTCCAATTCAAGGTATAGTTGGTGATGGATTAGACTGCACCCAATTAGAGATACAGTGAGTTTACTGCAGCCTCTTGATCCATCACCAAACCGGGCGACATACCATCCAAATTTGAAATTTGAATCACCCCAGCCTTTAGCGGATATCCATGTTCAGCGCCTGCCAGACCGTGTTTAGTGCCAGACCATCTATCTTGGTTCAGCAAAGCAAATTTTTTTTTTATGGGCAGTGACCTCTACATTATGGTGAAGAAGTCGCAAAAGAGATTTATAAAAAACCTATCCATAAATTTGTTGATTTCAGTAGATGGTATGTTTATGAGATTCAAGCGTCGTGTTTATGTTAGAGTTTATGTCAGAGAGATCATTGAAAAGTATCATAGCATGGGATTTACCTTCGAGAGATAGTTGAAAAGTTTTCCAGCATGGGATTTTCGACGTAGGTAGTGTGAAATTCTTGGGAGCTAATCTTTTCAGCCGTCCTCCATATTACAACTTAGCGCTTCAACAGGAGCAATCTCTATCATCTTAATCATATTCTGTCTGCCAACTTTAGACTTGAAGAATTGCAACGGACTATTAATTCCCATCTAGAGATTATTTCCATTTCGTCAATAAATGGAAGTTGTGTACTTCGAGTGAAGTTATGTGGTTTAATTTCTTAATTCGACGAACATCAATTTTGCAAAGAATTTTGTTGTGAATGAAGTGTTGAGTTTAGCGAGGGGCCAGCCAGCTACTCATATGGGTCTGGGTTTACTTCTAAATTGAAACCAAGCATTATACAATCCCAGAGCTCAACATTCACCAAATTAGAAACGAAATTAGTCTCTGTTATATCTAGTTCTTTCGTTATCTGCTAAATTTTAGGGTTCAAAGCATTTTTATTGTGCAGAATCACATAGCATAGTAGACTTTATTTTGTGCTGCATGTTCTATCATACCAGACCCATTTGGCTATAAATGAGTAATTTTATTCGTTTTGAGGCATTGCGTAAATGTGTTTGGGTCATTAACACGACCGAATCATGTGAATATTCCTAAATCCAGTAATTTATTCTTTATTTCGATGAGTTCCAAATAAGTCCAACCATTTTAAACTTTTGATCAATGAATTTAAATCTGAAGGTGTTCTATTGATTTACAACTGAAAGTGATTGGATTTCTCAAGGATTTGTTTCATTTTTAATGAATTTACAACCCCATCGCGTTTTCTGATGTTGTATAGTTACTCAAAAGAAATGGAAAGTTTTAATGCGATCTAATTTCGCTTCTCTATTTGATGAGTTTCATGTATGTCTAAACATGTAAATATTAGTGGAAATTATCACATTTCTCATATTTATTTACGAGTTGATTGGTTTACTGGAATTGGAGTTTATAACGACTAGTGAAAACCCCACCAACGAGTCTCGCTTAAAACACCAAAATCACATAAGTATAAGAATCCTGGTTTCAAACTGTTTGTTTGAAGGGAGAAAGTCAATACCCAACTAGTTCCATTCTTTGAAAAAAAAATTAATTAAATCAATATTATTAAGAATTTAAAAAATAATATCTCTATTTTAATGATGAAATTTTGATAATAAAAAACAGACAAGTTAAATTTATTTAAATTTCAAAAATATTAATAAGCTATTGATTCTCTTATATTAAAAAATTTGTATTATAAATAAATTTTAATTATCCCTGTCGCAGGCAAGGTTATATTGTAATGGATATTTTGAAATTTGTGCCAAAATCTCTTTGACAGACAAATGTATGGATTCTTTGAAAACAGTGGCACACATGTTATACAAACTGTACTTTTTCATGTTGTACGGTCTATACTTTTTATGGGAACTCATGCCAAATCTCAGTCTTGAAATTTGTGCCCTTTACCTCAAAATTTGTGTTTGTACAGATGTGTACGGACATCAATAAATGCATGTTAGTATGGTTTTGGAATTTGTTCCAAAACTGCAACTGTATGGCCTTACACGTGCCATAAAAAAACAGTAAGACCTCATTAAATTTAACGGTCACTTCAACAATCCTTCTCAATTTTGGTGCCCACCATTAATGACAGCACGACCTGCTTTAAATGCACCAATTTACCATGGGAGTCATGGCCACTAGAAAAGTTCTCATTTTCTTCTTCTCTTTGAAGAAAAACCCTCTTATTCTCAAAATCGATTTTTCTCCTCTTTCGCTCCTCTCCAAAATCTCTTTGTGTAGTGAACAATGATATACTCTTAATGCTTTTCCCTAGCTTTTTTGTTTGAGTAACCATCATCCCAAAATCAATGGCTCAGATTAAATTATAACTTCATAAGATCAAAGGCCTTCACTAATGTTCACTTTTCGCATTAAATGATATTAACTCATATTTAAATAAGAAATGAGACATTCAATACTCACCCACCATTTTAATTCTAAAAAAGTCACTTTAAATTTTAAAATAACTCAAACTCACTTGATAAAACATAGTCATTCTCACTTTAAAAATACTAGGGACCACAACTTTTTAGGTGTTCAAGTCCACCCCGATGCATCATAAGGTGAACAAATACTTCCTTGGTAATTTTCAACACTTAGTTAAGGTGAGTCAATGAGAGGCTACTTCTTCCAGCTCTAGCAAGAGGGTTAGCTGGTATGATTTGACTCTGAGAGTGGTGAAGGAGCGAGATGAGACATCTCAATGCAAGAGAGTTAGGCATAAGGTGATGGATAAGTTTGTGAACAACTTCAGAGGTAGTTTGGAGCATAGTTCCAGAGGGAGTCTAGAGCATGGATTTGTGTTATTGACATAGGGAGAGGGTGATGCTTCTTTAGAGAGGACATTAATGGAGGAGGTTCACGAATTATCAAATCAGAGTGCAACAGATGCAACCAGTTTAGAGGTAGCAGTTGCAGCAGTAGAGGACTTGATAGATCCAGGTGCCAAAAGGAATTCCATCGCTAAGAGGAAGTGCTGAGATTTGTGTCTCGGGATGTCCTTCATGTAGTCATGCCTAGCGTGAAGGGAGATTAATAGAGTAGGCATGGATGTAGGGTGTGAGAAACACTCTACCAGTTGGCATGGATCCAATGGTGGAAACATGCACACATAGTTTATGAGACTTGTACCGGTTGCATGTGAGGAATGCATGATGCATTATTTTTTAATTCAGTAGCGTGATTTGCATGGTGCATGTGCATGAGATTTGCATGAGAAGTGCAATTTTTTAATGTAGAAGTGTGATTTTGCATGGAGCTCAAACTAGGGATTTGGAACCTAAATTGGTCACCGAAGCTATTAAATGGAGGCAAGAGTCAGAGAGGTGAGGCACACTTACTAAGATAGGAGGGCACATTTCTTGAGGGTGCACTTCTCAGAGAGGGCACATGCTTGAGGCAAAGAGGGCAAAGAGAAGTGAGGCATATTCTTCAAACACTGAGGAGAGGGTACCTTGATCATTCAAAAATTGAGTGACAGTCAAATGACACATTCCAAAGAGAGAGGGGCACATTCTTCAGTAGCTGAGATAACAGAGGAAGACTGGGGCACATCTTTTAGAGACTGAAGGGGGGCACACTTCCCTAGGCAAAGATTCAGACCACATTGCATAAGAGATCAGAATAGACAGAGGGCACACTTGGCAGATTGGTGACATGTGTGCCAGATTATTTTAGAGACAAATTCAATTGTTGAAGAATTCTTTGAGAGATCTAGCACAACTTTTCAAGGCATCAGGTTATTCTGTGTAATTGAAAAGTTGATTGTAATCTCTCATATTTTTCTAGCTCAAATTATAGAAATTCCACAGATGATGTTTTTTACCATTGGGTTTTCCAGGGTAAATCATTGTGTTTATGTGTTTGATTTCCAGTTTCGTTGCGCTTATAGATCAAATCTGGTTTTTTTTTCTATGTATGTATCTGGGAATCTATAGAGTAGTATATTAGAGATAAGCTCAACTTGTGAATAAGTAAAAAATTAACATGCATCACGTGATGCTCACAAAGGTTAAAAAATAAGATTGATACTAGTAAAATGAATCACATAGAATTCTATATATTGTAATGGATATTTCTTTGACTCTATATTATTTATGCATTGACGAATATTTATTACTTTTTTCAATGTTGAACATTATAATATATTAATTTATAATTTTAAAATGTATTTAAATAATAAATCTCATACTCATGATTGGCTATGCTCTTATTATATAATACATATAATTATTCCACATTAAAAAACATTCAATACATAGAATCATTCCGCATTAAAAAAACATTCAATACATATAATCATTCTGCATTGGAGTTCATAAACTTTATAACATAATTAAATACATACATAGCGGAAAGTGAATTTGAATGAACACTGTAATAATGCTTAACTAGAGGTTTTGAAGGAAGGAAAATGAAGGCGTTTAAATGTAATCCTTGTTTTTCTGGTTCAATGGCAGCGATTGCCTGGCCGTGAGCAGATGTCGGATTGTTGCCAGGTGATTTAGACTTGTGGGGTTTTCTGAGGTCAGGGACGTGATTCTGTATTGGGGTTAAGGTTTTCTTGTGGTGTGGAGTTTTTTTGTGGGGTTGTTTGGTTGCCACGGTCCTCATTATGGAGGATTTGGATCTCGTTGATTATTCCAGTGACAGGCTGGAGAGCACTGCCATCTGGGAGGTGCCAGGTGGAGGTTTTTTGGATCACCTGGTGGAAATCCCTAGGTTGGGTATGGAGGACCTGGTTCCGGTTAATAAGCCGCTAGGGCTGGAAAATTACTCATTACCGTCCAATTTTCATGTTTCTTCGCCGGTGGCCTCTGTTCCGGCTGCGAATTCCTATTTTCATTGGCCTGATGGTGTGTTGGGGCATGCAAGCTGGTCGGATGAGGGAGTGATTTTGAATTCAGGGATATCGCCGTCTTCATTGCAGCGAGGGTTTGTGTTTGTTGAAGGCAGTGCTCGGGCGGTTGGAGGAGGGGTTTTTGGTCTAAATTTGCAGGGTCTGGGTTCAAGTGGTGATAACTCGGAGGAGGATTGGAGGGTGCCGTTGGCTGCTGCGGAGCATCGTGGGTGTGGCTCTCCCGGTGGGGTTCCCTCGGATGAATGTCTGGTGGATGCGGGGGTTCCTGCAGCAAAACTGACTGGGGTTCATGGTCCTTCGAAGGGGCGTCGAAAGAACTGGATAAAGAAGTCACTGATTCGGAACTATGCGGTTGGCGAGGACTTTGCCTGGGACAACGTTCTGTCAATGGCTAATCGTACGCTGGTTGGGAGGGTTTCGAGGCAAAATTTTTCCAAAAAGTCTATTTAGGATTGGGCTGCGGTTTCTTGGGGTAAGCATTGTGGATATGTCCCGGAGATTGAGATGTTGAACCGTGGCTGGTTTGCCATAAACCTGCAGAAGGAGGAGGATTTTGGATGGCTTCAATCCAAATGCTGGCATATTGATCATTCTCCTGTTCTCTTGAAGCCATGGACCCCTCTTTTTGATGCCAGCAAAGAGAGGGTGGATGTAGTTCCTATTTGGGTGAAATTACCAGCGCTCCCCCTTCATTTTTGGGATTTGTATCATTTCCGAAGGATTGGTGATATCCTTGGAACCTTTCTGGAGGCGGATCTCTCCTTTCTCGAAACAAAGGAGAAAAAGGTGGCTCGTATCCTGGTGAATTTGAATATCAGGGAGGGTTTGGCAGAAGCTATCATACTGGAATGGGGTCCGGATCCTATTACTCAGATTTTGGATTATGAGAACGTACCATTTCGCTGCAGACGGTGCCATGTCTATGGGCACCCGGCGGCGTCCTGCAAATTGAAGGTGCGGTCACACAATGATAATCGCAGGAAAGATGCTTGGGTTGCACATGACAAACCCTCTGAACTGCCACATGTGGTTAATGGCCCCTCTCAGTCCTCTGTGGATGAATTGGATAGTGATATGCCTCTTGAAGACTTGGCTGTTCCTACTTCCGGGATGGTCGATGGGATTTTGGATCAGACTGTGCAGACTTCTTTTCTAGTAGAAGACTCGGCTAATGGGGAACCTTCTGGTCCTGGTAACCCTAATTTACCTTTGTTCTCAAATGTTAATCTGTTTTTGAACAATGTTTCCTTTATTGGTTCTGATTGGATTGATGGTTTGAGGAAGCTTTCACTTTCGGGGAAGTCTGTCCTTTCTTTTCCTAGTGTCTCTGCTGAGGTCTTTTCGGGATTGGGCTCTCATCCTGTTGCTACCATATCTGATTTTGAACCTGTCCATCTTGATGATGCCATTTCTGTTTCAGAATTTGACAAACCTTTTTTTGTGGAAGTTCCCCCTCCTACTGTTGTGAATACTGCTCCTGATGGTTCTGAGGAGTCTTGTCCTTCCCCTTCTGATACTTTGGGGTCAGGTTACTTTTTAAGATCAACCCACAAACCTGGTCTGGGGCTGGGTAAGAGTTCTTCGTCTGTGAGAAAAGGTAGAGGTCGTAAGACTAATCTATCAAAGGCCCAGTCCAGAGCTAAGGAGGATCTGCTGGGAGGATCACAAATTTCGATTGAAAAGGCCCTTAGAGCGGGGACGGCCTTGAAGAAAGGTTGTTTATTAAGATTATGTCATTCAATTGCAGGGGGCTGGCTGGGCCTGGAAAGAAATCAACCCTCATGAGGGTGCTTACTCTTGAGCATCCTGATGTGTTAATGCTACAAGAGACTTTAGGTGAAGGCGAGGTGATTCAGGGGAAGTTGGAAAGCTGGTTGCCTAGGTGGTCATTTGTGACTTTGGATGCCAAAGGTAGATCTGGGGGCCTGGTGGTGGGTTGGAAACATAGTTGTGTGAAGATGATTAACTCTTTGGGGCGCAGAGGCAGTGTTGGGGGTTGAAGTTTTTTCTGAAGAATTGGGGTTGTCTCTTTCAGTGATTAATATCTATGGCCCTTATTTAAACAGAGCTCCTTTTTGGGATTCATTGCTTCAAAATCCGATGGTTAAGGGTGATTCGGTAGTGTTGGGAGGTGATTTAAATTTCTCTTTGGGGCATAATGAGGTTTGGGGTCCTCATGCCCAGGTTGACTCTTTGGCGAGGTTTTTTTGTGCAAAAATTGATAGAAAAGGGATTGTTGGATATTGAGCCTGTAAAAATTAAACCGACTTGGAGAAACAATCGATGTGGGGCTGCTAGGGTGGCTAAAAGAATTGATCGTTTCTTGGTAGCAGAACAGTTGGTGGACAGTTTTTTCATGGTTAGACAATGGGTGGGTAGTGGGGGTCATTCTGACCACTTCCCTATATTTTTGAAGTTAAAAAGGGGCCCAACAATCCTCCGAGTCCTTTAAAATTCAACAAATGTTGGCTTCAGGAAGAGTCTTTCAAAAACCTTTTTCTTTCTCATTGGAATCCTATTGAGAGGGAAAATGGCAGGTCGGCTGCATTACAGTTTGCAGACAACATTAAACGTATTAAGGTGTATATCAAGGAGTGGGCTGTAACGAAAAGAAATAAAGATGAGGCCGAGTTGAAGTCTATTGAAGAAACTCTACTCCTGATGTATGAAGGTGATGGTGGTGGGTTTTTAACTCGTGAGTCTAAAGAGATACTATATCGGCTGGAGGGCAGACACAAGTCTCTTTTGTTGGATCAAGAGGTAGCGTGGAGACTTAAAAGTCGTGCGATTTGGTTGGAGAGTGGAGAGGATAATACCAAGTTTTTTCATGCCTATGCTAGAGGTAGGAAGGTGGCAAATACTATTTGGAGCTTGCAGGATGAGGAGTGTTCTTCATATGTTTCTTTTGAAGAAAAGGCCAGTTGTGGGGTCAATCATTTTCAACAATTGTTTAAAGCACCTGCTCAGGCCTCAATTGCAGAGGTTATTAAACTTGCACAGATGTTCCCACGTTTCGTGGATGAGGAGGGCAATGGGGACCTTATGAAGGCTGTTTCGGAAGAAGAACTTAAGATGGTTATGGGCAGTTTTCAGAAAGATAAAAGTCCAGGGCCAGACGGTTGGACTATTGATTTTTTTCTGGCTCTCTTCGATATTCTGGGGATGGATTTATTGCAGGTGATTGAAGATTCTAGGTCATCTGGTTGGATCCCGGTGAGTTTCAATTCAACTTTCATAGCACTCATCCCTAAGTCTGACAATGCCAAAACTCTAAATGATTTCAGGCCTATCTCCTTGTGCAATTGTGTGTACAAGATTATCTCAAAAGTCATAGCGGTAAGATTGAAGGCTATTCTTTCAGAACATATTTCTGCAGAACAGTTTGGTTTTCTGGAAGGTCGTCAGATCCATGAGGCTGTAGGGGTGGCTCAGGAAGGACTTCACAGTCTTAAAACTAGAAGGTTGAATGGGGCTATAGTTAAAATTGATCTTTCTAAGGCCTATGACAGAGTCAGTTGGATATATTTGAGGTTGCTTCTAACACATCTTGGTTTTGGCATTAATTTTATAAGATGGATTATGTCT
>LPNX010374389.1:7294-23588 GCA_001517045.1 Pseudotsuga menziesii
AGTATAGATGGTGACAGTGCGCAACAAGAAGCGAATTTGTGACTCTTACTCGATGGACTTGAAGTTTCAATGGGATTGGTTAATTGAAGAAAAAATGAAGCAAAATTTGGGCACTTTAAATATTCCATAGGCTTCTTCTGGTGATTTGAAAGATATGTAGTTGAACGTGGCTTTGAATATAGACCAAAGAATCCCATACTCGAAAAGAAGTACACTTATTCAATATCTTATGTCCTTCTTGTCTCCCATTCAGGATCTTGAATCTTTGGATTTTTTTCAATCTTCAAGCCAAGAGACAATTAGTATGGCTGATAAATATTTAGTGTAGTTAGGTGTAATGATTTGTGGCCAGGAAGTTCTGAAATTAACTGAATTATGTTTGAAACTTGTGAAGTTGGTTATCCAACCTCGATTAGGAACGATTACTTTCAACAATTTTTATCAGGGTTTATGTAAGGAGGGCCTTGTACTTGGAGCTTTGATGGAAATTGCAAGAAGGATATTTTTTAAGGTTGGTACAGAGGTAGAAAAATCAGAGTCTGATTGTTTAAAACTTTGTTTCTTCCATCTCGATGGAGACCTTTTTACTCTTCTCTCAGTTTACAAGAAGTGGGAGGATAAACGAAAAATCAGAAGGAAGAAATGGTGCTGGGAAAATAACATTAATGCCAAATCCATGGTAAGATGTAAAAATGATATCATAAAAACTTCAAGTTGTCTCTTAAAGAGGTTTCGTGGAAAGAATAATTACAATTTGCATTCCCTTGTTGCTACAATTCAACAAACTTGCAACATCTACTAGCTTGGTATAGAGGTAGACCATCATAAAAGAGAAATCTAATTTTTTAGATATAGAGAAAATACACCAGGAATTTGAGAGGATGGAAGATGTATTGAACTATGAAATGTAGATGGGTGCTAAAATAATCACTGACACAAAGCGCATTGAACTATACATTGTGTTTGGACATAATTCTCATGTAACAAGAGAAAAGATTGGCATTCTATGTAATGGGAAGTTTTATTATGAGGTGAATGTAGAAGAAGACGCTGAGTTTTTAAAGCTTGTCATTTATAAACATTTATTCTCTCATGCTGACATGTCCAAAAGTTATTCATCTAACAAGTTAAATGATGGTCTCTACGGGATAGGCTATTATGAATCTTTATGAAATGTGAACTTAAAGAGATTCTTATTATTTTTCTATTGGAAAGATAGCGACTGCTAGCTTTCCTTGTAGCATAAGCATGTGTGCAGTCGCTAGAAGAAAAATTCTTATGCTACAAGTGAAGCTAGCAGTCGCTGGCTTTCCTTGATCTTTTTTCATGTGTTTATTTCAAAATAGAGCACATGGCACAAGCTCAAGGTATAAGCTAGCAACCATCAATCACCATGGACAAGATTTTTCTATTGGAAAGCTAGCGACTGCTAACTTTCTTTCTAGCATAAGTATGTGTTATTATCCTAGAAGGAAATGCTTATGCTAGAAGGAAAGCTAACAGTCGCTAGCTTTCATTGATCTTGTGCCATGTGCTTATTTGAAAATAGAGTACATGATACAAGTTTAAAGTATAAGCTAGAAACCACCAATCACCATGCCCAGGGTTTTTCTATTGGAAAGCTAGCGACTGTTAGCTTTCCTTATAACATAAGCATGTCTGTCATGCTAAAAGGAAATGCATTTGCTAGAAGGAAAGGTAGCATTCGTTAAAAATAGAGTACATGGCACAAGCTCAAGGTATAAGCTAACAACCACCAATCACCATGGACAGGGTTTTTGTATTGGAAAGCTAGCGACTGTTAGCTTTCCTTCTTGCATAAGCATGTATGTTTTTTATAGAAGAAAATTCTTATGCTACAAGGAAATCTAGCAGTCGCTAGCTTTCTTTGATCTGTTGCCATGTTCTTATTTCAAAATAAAGCACATGGCACAAGCTCGAAGTATAATCTAGAAACCACCAATCACCATGGACATGATTTTTTTATTGGAAAGCTAGCGACTGCTAGCTTTCCTTCTAGCATAAGTATGTGTTATTATCCTAGAAGGAAATGGTTATACTAGGAAGAAAGCTAGCAGTCGCTAGCTTTCCTTGATCTTGTGCCATGCGTTTATTTCAAAATAGAGCACATGGCGCAAGCTGAAGGTATAAGCTAGCAACCACCAATCACCATGGATAGTGTTATCAATTGGAAAGCTAACGAATGCTAGCTTTCCTTCATGGCTAAAGTTTTTCTATTAGAAAGCTAGCAATTGTTATCTTTCCTTCTAACATAAGCACATGTGTGCTTATGCTAGAAGGAAATGCTTATGCTAGAAAGAAAGTTAGCAGTCGCTAGCTTTCATTTATCTTGTGCCATGTGCTTCTTTAAAAATAGAGCACATGGCACAAGCTCAAGGTATAAGCTAGCAACCACCAATCACCATGGCTAGGGTTTTTCTATTGGAAAGCTAGCGATTGATAACTTTCCTTCTAGCATAAGAATGTGTGGTTATGCCAGAAGGAAATGCTTATGCTAGCTTTCCTTGATCTTGTTCCGTGTTCTTCTTTCAAAATAGAGCACATGGCACAAGATCAACGTATAACCTATCAACCACCAATCACCATGCCGAGGGTTTTTTTATTGGAAAGCTAGCGATTGCTAGCTTTCCAATAACATAAGCGTGTGTGCTTATTCTATGTAATGGGAAGTTTTATTATGAGGTGAATGTGGAAGAAGACGCTGAGTTTTTAAAGCTTGTCATTTATAAACACTTATTCTCTCATGTTGACATGTCCAAAAGTTATTCATCTAACAAGTTAAATGATGGTCTCTATGGGATAGGCTATTATGAATCTTTAGGAAATGTGAACTTAAAAAGATTCTTATTATTTTTCTATTGGAAAGCTAGCGACTGCTAGCTTTCATTGTAGCATAAGTATGTGTGCAGTCGCTAGAAGAAAAATTCTTATGCTACAAGTAAAGCTAGTAGTCGCTGGCTTTCCTTGATCTTTTGTCATGTGTTTATTTCAAAATAGAGCATATGGCACAAGCTCAAGGTATAAGCTAGCAACCACCAATCACCATGGACAAGATTTTTCTATTGGAAAGCTAGCGACTGCTAGCTTTCTTTCTAGCATAAGTATGTGTTATTATCGTAGAATGAAATGCTTATGCTAGAAGGAAAGCTAGCAGTCGCTAGCTTTTCTGGATCTTGTACCATGTGCTTATTTGAAAATAGAGTACATGATACAAGTTCAAAGTATAAGCTAGCAACCACCAATCACCATGCCCAGGATTTTTAGCTAGCAAAGTATAAGCTAGCGACTGCTAGCTTTCCTTCTAACATAAGCATGTGTGTCATGCTAAAAGAAAATGCATTTGCTAGAAGGAAATGTAGCATTCGTTAAAAATATAGTACATGGCACAAGCTCAAGGTATAAGCTAACAACCACCAATCACCATGGACAGGGTTTTTGTATTAGAAAGCTAGCGACTGTTAGCTTTCCTTCTTGCATAAGCATGTGTGTTTATGATAGAAGGAAATTATTATTCTACAAGAAAAACTAGCAGTCGTTAGCTTTCTTTGATCTGTTGCCATGTTCTTATTTCAAAATAGAGCACATGGCACAAGCTCAAAGTATAATCTAGCAACCACCAACCACCATGGACAGGATTTTTCTATTGGAAAGCTAGCGACTGCTAGGTTTCCTACTAGCATAAGTATGTGTTATTATCCTACAAGGAAATGCTTATGCTAGGAGGAAAGCTAGCAGTCTCTAGCTTTCCTTGATCTTGTGCCATGTGTTTATTTCAAAATAGAGCACATGGCGCAAGCTGAAGGTATAAGCTAGCAACCACCAATCACCATGGACAGTGTTATCAATTGGAAAGCTAACGACTGCTAGCTTTCCTTCATGGCTAGATTTTTTCTATTAGAAAGCTAGCAATAGTTATCTTTCCTTCTAGCATAAGTACATGTGTGCTTATGCTAAAAGTAAATGCTTATGCTAGAAAGAAAGATAGCAGTTGCTAGCTTTGCTTTATCTTGTGCCATGTGTTTCTTTCAAAATAGAGCACATGGCACAAGCTCAAGGTATAAGCTAGCAACCACCAATCACCATGGCTAGGGTTTTTCTATTGGAAAGCTAGCGATTGATAACTTTCCTTCTAACATAAGAATGTGTGGTTATGCCAAAAGGAAATGTTTATGCTAGATTTTCTTGATCTTGTTCTGTGTTCTTTTTTCAAAATGGAGCACATGGCACAAGATCAACGTATAACCTATCAACCACCAATCACCATTCCTAAGGTTTTTTTATTGGAAAGCTAGCTATTGCTAGCTTTCCAATAACATAAGCATGTGTACTTATTCTATATAATGGGAAGTTTTATTATGAGGTGAATGTGGAAGAAGACGCTGAGTTTTTAAAGCTTGTAATTTATAAACAGTTATTCTCTCATGTTGACATGTCCAAAAGTTATTCATCTAACGAGTTAAATGATGGTCTCTATGGGATAGGCTATTATGAATCTTTAGGAAATGTGAACTTAAGGAGATTCTTATTATTTTTCTATTGGAAAGCTAGCGACTGCTAGCTTTCCTTGTAGCATAAGCATGTGTGCAGTCGTTATAAGAAAAATTCTTATGCTATAAGTAAAGCTAGCAGTCATTGGCTTTCCTTGATCTTTTGTCCTGTGTTTATTTCAAAATAGAGCACATGGCACAAGCTCAAGGTATAAGCTAGCAACCATCAATCACCATGGACATGATTTTTCTATTGGAAAACTAGCGACTACTACCTTTCCTTCTAGCATAAGTATGTTTTATTATCCTAGAAGGAAATGGTTATGCTAGGAGGAAAGCTAGCAGTCGCTAGCTTTCCTAGATCTTATGCCATGTGTTTATTTCAAAATAAAGCACATGGCACAAGCTGAAGGTATAAGCTAGCAACCACCAATCACCATGGACAGTGTTATCAATTGGAAAGTTAACGACTGCTCTCTTTCCTTCATGGCTAGAGTTTTTCTATTAGAAAGCTAGCAATTGTTATATTTCCTTCTAGCATAAGCACATGTGTGCTTATGCTAGAAGGAAATGCTTATGCTAGAAAGAAAGTTAGCAGTCGCCAGCTTTGCTTTATCTTGTGCCATGTGCTTCTTTCAAAATAGAGCACATGGCACAAGCTCAAGGTATAAGCTAGCAACCACCAATCACCATGGCTAGGGTTTTTCTATTAGAAAGCTAGCGACTGATAACTTTCCTTCTAGCATAAGAATGTGT
Organism: Pseudotsuga menziesii; assembly: GCA_001517045.1. Taxonomy (NCBI): domain Eukaryota; kingdom Viridiplantae; phylum Streptophyta; class Pinopsida; order Pinales; family Pinaceae; genus Pseudotsuga; species Pseudotsuga menziesii. The sequence goes on from LPNX010374389.1 coordinate 12,559, forward strand.
GGTTAGGCCAGAAGGAAATGCTTATGCTAGCTTTCCTTGATCTTATCCTGTATTCTTCTTTCAAAATAGAGCACATGGCATAAGATCAACGTATAACCTATCAACCACCAATCACCATGCCCAGGGTTTTTTTATTGGAAAGTTAGCGATTGCTAGCTTTCCAATAACATAAGCATGTGTGCTTATTCTGTGTAATGGGAAGTTTTATTATGAGGTGAATGTGGAAGAAGACGCTGAGTTTTTAAAGCTTGTCATTTATAAACACTTATTCTCTCATGTTGACATGTCCAAAAGTTATTCATCTAACAAGTTAAATGATGGTCTCTATGGGATAGGCTATTATGAATCTTTAGGAAATGTGAACTTAAAGATATTCTTATTATTTTTCTATTAAAAAGCTAACAACTGCTAGCTTTCCTTCATGCATAAGCATGTGTGCAGTCGCTAGAAGAAAAATTCTTATGCTACAAGTAAAGCTAACAGTCGTTGGCTTTCCTTGATATTTTGTCACGTGTTTATTTCAAAATAGAGCACATGGTACAAGCTCAAGGTATAAGCTAGCAACCACCAATCACCATGGACAAAATTTTTCTATTGGAAAGCTAGCGACTGCTAGCTTTCTTTCTATCATAAGTATGTGTTATTATCCTAGAAGGAAATGCTTATGATAGAAGGAAAGCTAGCAGTCGCTAGCTTTCCTTGATCTTGTGCCATGTGCTTATTTTAAAATAGAGTACATGATACAAGTTCAAAGTAAAAGCTAGCAACCACCAATCACCATGGACTGCTAGCTTTCCTTCTAACATAAGCATGTGTGTCATGCTAAAAGGAAATGCATTTGCTAGAAGGAAAGGTAACATTCGTTAAAAATAGAGTACATGGCACAAGCTCAAGGTATAAGCTAACAACCACCAATCACCATGGACATGGTTTTTGTATTGGAAAGCTAGCGACTGTTAGCTTTTCTTCTTGCATAAGCATGTGTGTTTATGATAGAAAGAAATTCTTATGCTACAAGGAAAGCTATCAGTCACTAGCTTTCTTTGATCTGTTGCCATGTTCTTATTTCAAAATAGAGCACATGGAACAAGCTCAAAGTATAATCTAGCAACCACCAATCACTATGGACATGATTTTTCTATTGAAAAGCTACTGACTGCTAGCTTTCCTTCTAGTATAAGTATATGTTATTATTCTTGAAGAAAATTCTTATGCTAGGAGGAAAGCTAGCAGTCGCTAGCTTTCCTTGATGTTATTCCATGTGTTTATTTCAAAATAGAGCACATGGCACAAGCTGAAGGTATAAGCTAGCAACCACCAATCACCATGGACAATGTTATCAATTGGAAAGCTAACGACTGCTAGCTTTCCTTCATGTCTAGATTTTTTCTATTAGAAAGCTAGCAATTGTTATCTTTCCTTCTAGCATAAGCACATGTGTGCTTATGCTAGATGTTCTTATGCTAGAAGGAAATGCTTATGCTAGAAAGAAAGTTAGCAGTCTCTAGCTTTCCTTTATCTTGTGCCTTGTGCTTCTTTCAAAATAGAGTACATGGAACAAGCTCATGGTATAAGCTAGCAACCACCAATCCCCATGGCTAGGGTCTTTCTATTGGAAAGCTATCGACTGACAACTTTCCTTCCAGCATAAGAATGTGTGGTTATGCCAGAAGGAAATGCTTATGCTAACTTTTCTTGATCTTGTTCCGTGTTCTTCTTTCAAAATAGAGCACATGGCACAAGATCAACGTATAACCTATCAACCACCAATCACCATGCCCAGGGTTTTTTTATTGGAAATCTAGCGACATAAGCATGTGTGCTTATTCTATGTAATGGGAAGTTTTATTACGAGGTGAATGCGGAAGAAGACGCTGAGTTTTTAAAGCTTGTCATTTATAAACACTTATTCTCTCATGTTGACATCTCCAAAAGTTATTTATCTAACGAGTTAAATGATGGTCTCTATGGGATAGGCTATTATGAATCTTTAGGAAATGTGAACTTAAATAGATTCTTATTATTTTTCTATTGGAAAGCTGGCGACTGCTGCTAGCTTTACTTCTAGCATAAGCATGTGTGCAGTCGCTAGAAGAAAAATTCTTATGCTACAAGTAAAGCTAGCAGTCGTTGGATTTCCTTGATCTTTTGTCATGTGTTTATTTCAAAATAGAGCACATGGCACAAGCTCAAGATATAAGCTAGCAACCACCAATCACCATGGACAAGATTTTTCTATTGGAAAGCTAGTGACTACTAGCTTTCTTTCTAACATAAGTATGTGTTATTATCCTAGAAGGAAATGCTTATGGTAGAAGGAAAGCTAGCAGTCGCTAGCTTTCCTTGATCTTGTGCCATGTGCTTATTTGAAAATAGAGTACATGATACAAGTTCAAAGTATAAGCTAGCAACCACCAATCACCATGCCCAGGATTTTTAGCTAGCAAAGTATAAGCTAGCGACTGCTAACTTTCCTTCTAACATAAGCATGTGTGTCATGCTAAAAGGAAATGAATTTGCTAGAAGAAAATGTAGCATTCGTTAAAAATAGAGTACATGGCACAAGCTCAAGGTATAAGCTAACAACCACCAATCACTATGGACAAGGTTTTTGTATTGGAAAGCTGACGACTGTTAGTTTTTCTTCTTGCATAAGCATGTGTGTTTGTGATAGAAGGAAATTCTTAAGTTACAAAGAAAGCTAGCAGTCGTTAGCTTTCTTTGATCTGTTGCCATGTTCTTATTTCAAAATAGAGCACATGGCACAAGCTCAAAGTATAATCTAGCAACCACCAATCACCATGGACAGGATTTTTCTATTGGAAAGCTAGCGACTGCTAGCTTTCCTTCTAGCATAAGTATGTGTTATTATACTAGAAGGAAATGCTTATGCTAGGAGGAAAGCTAGCAGTCCTTGATCTTGTGCCATGTGTTTATTTCAAAATAGAGCACATGGCGCAAGCTGAAGGTATAAGCTAGTAACCACCAATCACCATGGACAATGTTATCAATTAGAAAGCTAACAACTGCTAGCTTTCTTTCATGGCTAGAGTTTTTCTATTAGAAAGCTACCAATTGTTATCTTTCCTTCTAACATCAGCACATGTGTGCTTTTGCTAGAAGGAAATGCTTATGCTAGAAAGAAAGCTAGCAGTCACTAGCTTTCCTTTATCTTGTGCCATGTGCTTCTTTCAAAATAGAGCACATGGCACAAGCTCAAGGTATAAGCTAGAAACCACCAATCACCATGGCTAGGGTTTTTCTATTGGAAAGCTAGCGACTGATAACTTTCCTTCTAGCATAAGAATGTGTGGTTATGCCAGAAGGAAATGCTTATGCTAGCTTTCCTTGATCTTGTTCCGTGTTCTTCTTTCAAAATGGAGCACATGGCACAAGATCAACGTATAACCTATCAACCACAAATCACCATGTCTAGGGTTTTTTTATTGGAAAGCTAGCGATTGCTAGCTTTCCAATAACATAAGCATGTGTGCTTATTCTATGTAATGGGAAGTTTTATTATGAGGTGAATGTGGAAGAAGACGCTGAGTTTTTAAAGCTTGTCATTTATAAACACTTATTCTCTCATGTTGACATGTCCAAAAGTTATTCATCTAACGAGTTAAATGATGGTCTCTATGGGATATGCTATTATGAATCTTTAGGAAATGTGAACTTAAAGAGATTCATATTATTTTTCTATTGGAAAGCAAGCGGCTGCTAGCTTTCCTTCTAGCATAAACATGTGTGCAGTCGTTAGAAGAAAAATTCTTATGCTACAATTAAAGCTAGCAGTTGCTGGCTTTCCTTGATATTTTGTCATGTGTTTATTTCAAAATAGAGCACATGGCACAAGCTCAAGGTATAAGCTAGCAACCACCAATCACCATGGACAAGATTTTTCTATTGGAAAGCTAGCGACTGCTAGCTTTCTTTCTAGCATAAGTATGTGTTATTATCCTAGAATGAAATGCTTATGCTACAAGGAAAGCTAGCAGTCGCTAGCTTTCCTTGATCTTGTGCCATGTGCTTATTTGAAAATAGAGTACATGATACAAGTTCAAAGTATAAGCGAGCAACCACCAATCACCATGGACAAGATTTTTCTATTGGAAAATTAGCGACTGCTAGCTTTCTTTCTAGCATAAGTATGTGTTATTATCCTAGAAGGAAATGCTTATGCTACCAGGAAAGCTAGCAGTCGCTAGCTTTCCTTGATCTTGTGCCATGTGCTTATTTGAAAATAGAGTACATGATACAAGTTCAAAGTATAAGCTAGCAACCACCAATCACCATGCCCAGGGTTTTTATCTAGCAAAGTATAAGCTAGCGACTGCTAGCTTTCCTTCTAACATAAGCATGTGTGTCATGCTAAAAGGAAATGCATTTGCTAGAAGGAAAGTTAGCATTCGTTAAAAATATAGTACATGGCATAAGCTCAAGGTATAAGCTAACAACCACCAATCACCATCGACAAGGTTTTTGTATTGGAAAGCTAGCGACTGTTAGCTTTCATTCTTGCATAAGCATGTGTGTTTATGATAGAAGAAAATTCTTATGCTACAAGGAAAACTAGCAGTAGCTAACTTTCTTTGATCTGTTGCCATGTTCTTATTTCAAAATAGAGCACATGGCACAAGCTCAAAATATAATCTAGCAACCACCAATCACCATGGATATGATTTTTCTATTAGAAAGCTAGCGACTGCTAGCTTTCCTTCTAGCATAAGTATGTGTTACTATCCTAGAAGGAAATGCTTATGCTAAGAGGAAAGCTAGCAGTCGGTAGCTTTCCTTGATCTTGTGCCATGTGTTTATTTCAAAATAAAGCACATGGCGCAAGCTGAAGGTATAAGCTAGCAACCACCAATCACCATGGACAGTGTTATCAATTGGAAAGCTAACGACTGCTAGCTTTCCTACATCGCTAGAGTTTTTCTATTAGAAAGCTAGCAATTGTTATCTTTCCTTCTAGCATAAGCACATGTGTGCTTATGCTAGAAGGAAATGCTTATGATAGAAAGAAATATAGCAGTCGCTAGCTTTCCTTTATCTTGTGCCATGTGCTTCTTTCAAAATAGAGCACATGGCACAAGCTCAAGGTATAAGTTAGCAACCACCAATCACCATGGCTAGGGTTTTTCTATTGGAAAGCTAGCGACTGATAACTTTCCTTCTAGCATAAGAATGTGTGGTTATGCCAAGAGGAAATGCTTATGCTAGCTTTCCTTGATCTTGTTCCGTGTTCTTCTTTCAAAATAGAGCACGTGGCACAAGATCAACGTATAACCTATCAACCACCAATCACCATGCCGAGGGTTTTTTTATTGGAAAGCTAGCAATTGCTAGCTTTCCAATAACATAAGCATGTGTGCTTATTTTATGTAATAGGAAGTTTTATTATGAGGTGAATGTGGAAAAAGACGCTGAGTTTTTAAAGCTTGTCATTTATAAACACTTATTCTTTTATGTTGACATGTCCAAAAGTTATTCATCTAACAAGTTAAATGATGGTCTCTATGGGATAGGCTATTATGAATCTTTAGGAAATGTGAACTTAAAGAGATTCTTATTATTTTTCTATTGGAAAGCTAGCGACTACCAGCTTTCCTTCTAGCATAAGCATGTGTGCAGTCGCTAGAAGAAAAATTCTTATGCTACAAGTAAAGCTAGCAGTCGCTGGCTTTCCTTGATCTTTTGTCATGTGTTTATTTAAAAATAGAGCACATGGCACAAGCTCAAGGTATAAGCTAGCAACCACCAATCACCATGGACAAAATGTTTCTATTGGAAAGCTAGCGACTGCTAGCTTTCTTTCTAGCATAAGTATGTGTTATTATCTTAGAAGGAAATGCTTATGCTAGAAGGAAAGCTAGCAGTCGCTAGCTTTCCTTGATCTTGTGCCATGTGCTTATTTGAAAATGGAGTACATGTTACAAGTTCAAAGTATAAGCTAGCAACCACCAATCACCATGCCCAGGGTTTTTCTATTGGAAAGCTAGCGATTGCTAGCTTTCCTTCTAACATAAGCATGTGTGTCATGCTAAAATGAAATGCATTTGCTAGAAGGAAAGGTAGCATTCGTTAAAAATAGAGTACATGGCACAAGATCAAGGTATAAGCTAACAACCATCAATCACCATGGACAGGGTTTTTGTATTGGAAATCTAGCGACTGTTAGCTTTCCTTCTTGCATAAGCATGTGTGTTTATGATAGAAGAAAATTCTTATGCTACAAGGAAAGCTGGTAGTCGCTAGCTTTCTTTGATCTGTTGCCATGTTCTTATTTCAAAATAGAGCACATGGCACAAGCTCAAAGTATAATCTAGCAACCACCAATCACCATGGACAAGATTTTTCTATAGGAAAGCTAGCGACTGTTAGCTTTCCTTCTAGCATAAGTATGTGTTATTATCCGAGAAGGAAATGCTTATACTAGGAGGAAAGCTAGCATTCGCTAGCTTTCCTTGATCTTATGCCATGTGTTTATTTCAAAATAGAGCACATGGCGCAAGCTGAAGGTATAAGCTAGCAACCACCAATCACCATGGATAGTGTTATCAATTGGAAAGCTAACGACTGCTAGCTTTCCTTCATGGTTAGAGTTTTTCTATTAGAAAGCTATCAATTGTTATCTTTCCTTCTAGCATAAGCACATGCGTGCTTATGCTAGAAGAAAATGCTTATGCCAGAAAGAAAGCTAGCAGTTGCTAGATTTCCTTTATTTTGTGCCATGTGCTTCTTTCAAAATAGAGCACATGGCACAAGCTCAAGGTATAAGCTAGCAACCACCAATCACCGTCGCTAGGGTTTTTCTATTGGAAAGCTGCCTACTGATAACTTTCCTTCTAGCATAATAATTTGTGGTTATGCCAGAAGGAAATGCTTATGCTAGATTTCCTTGATCTTGTTCTATGTTCTTCTTTCAAAATAGAGCACATGGCACAAGATCAATGTATAACCTATCAACCACCAATCCTCATGCCCAGGGTTTTTTTATTGGAAAGCTAGCGATTGCTAGCTTTCCAATAACATAAGCATGTGTGCTTATTCTATGTAATGGGAAGTTTTATTATGAGGTGAATGTGGAAGAAGACGCTGAGTTTTTAAAGCTTGTCATTTATAAACACTTGTTCTCTCATGTTGACATGTCCAAAATTTATTCATCTAACAAGTTAAATGATGGTCTCTATGGGATAGGCTATTATGAATCTTTAGGAAATGTGAACTTAAAGAGATTCTTATTATTTTTCTATTGGAAAGTTAGCAACTGCTAGCTTTCCTTGTAGCATAAGCATGTGTGCAGTCTCTAGAAGAAAAATTCTTATGCTACAAGTAAAACTAGCAGTCGCTGGCTTTCCTTGATCTTTTGTCATGTGTTTATTTCAAAATAGAACACATGGCACAAGCTCAAGGTATAAGCTAGCAACCACCAATCACCATGGACAAGATTTTTCTATTGGAAAGCTAGCGACTGCTAGCTTTCTTTCTAGCATAAGTATGTGTTATTATCCTAGAAGTAAATGCTTATGCCAGAAGGAAAGCTAGCAGTCGCTAGCTTTCCTTGATCTTGTGCCATGTGCTTATTTGAAAATAGAGTACATGATACAAGTTCAAAGTAAAAGCTAGCAACCACCAATCACCATGCCTAGGGTTTTTATATTGGAAAGCTAGCGACTGTTAGCTTTCCTTCTAACATAAGCATGTGTGTCATGCTAAAAGGAAATGCATGTGCTAGAAGGAAAGGTAGCATTGTTTAAAAATAGAGTACATGGCACAAGCTCAAGGTATAAGCTAAGAACCACCAATCACCATGGACAGGGTTTTTGTATTGGAAAGATGGCGACTGTTAGCTTTCCTTCTTGCATAAGCATGTGTGTTTATGATAGAAGGAAATTCTTATGCTATAAGGAAAGCTAGCAGTCGCTAGCTTTCTTTGATCTATTGCCATGTTCTTATTTCAAAATACTGCACATGACACAAGCTCAAAGTATAATCTAGCAACCACCAATCACTATGGACAGGATTTTTCTATTGGAAAGCTAGCGACTGCTAGCTTTTCTTCTAGCATAAGTATGTGTTATTATCCTAGAAGGAAATGCTTATGCTAGGAGAAAAGCTAGCAGTCGTTAGCTTTACTTGATCTTGTGCCATGTGTTTATTTCAAAATAGAGCACATGGAGCAAGCTGAAGGTATAAGCTGGAAACCACCAATCACCATGGACAGTGTAATCAATTGGAAAGCTAACGACTGCTAGCTTTCCTTCATGGCTAGAGTTTTTCTATTAGAAAGCTACCAATTGTTATCTTTCCTTCTAGTGCTAGAAGGAAATGCTTATGCTAGAAAGAAAGCCAGCAGTCGCTAGGTTTCCTTTATCTTATGCCATGTGCTTCTTTCAAAATAGAGCACATGGCACAAGCTCAAGGTATAAGCTAGCAACCACCAATCACCATGGCTAGGGTTTTTCTATTGGAAAGCCGACGACTGATAACTTTCCTTCTAGCATAAGAATGTGTGGTTATGCCAGAAGGAAATGCTTATGTTAGCTTTCATTGATCTTGTTCCGTGTTCTTCTTTCAAAATAGAGCACATGGCACAAGATCAACGTATAACCTATCAACCACCAATCACCATGCCCAGGGTTTTTTTATTGGAAAGCTAGTGATTTCTAGCTTTCCAATAACATAAGCATGTGTGCTTATGCTAGAAGGAAATGCTTATTCTAGAAGGAAAGATAGCAGTCGCTAGCTTTCCTTGATCCTGTGCCACGTGCTAATTTCAAAATAGAGTACATGACACAAGCTCTAGGTATAAGCTAGCAACCAACAATCACCATGCCCAAGATTTTTCTATTGGAAAGCTAGCGACTACGAGCTTTCCTTCTAGCATAAGCATGTGTGCTTATGCTAGAAGGAAATGCTTATGTTAGAAGGAAATCGAGCAGTCGTTAGCTTTCCTTGATCTTGTGCCATGTGCTTATTTCAAAATAGAGGACATGACACAAGATTACGGTATAAGTTAGCAACCACCAATCACCATGGCTAGGGTTTTTCTATTGGAAAGCTAGCGATTGGTAACTTTCCTTCTAGCATAAGCATGTGTGCTTATGCTAAAAGGAAATGCTTATGTTAGAAAGAAAGGTAGCAGTTGCTAGATTTTTTTTATCTTATGCCATGTGTTTCTTTCAAAATAGAGCACATGGCATAAGCTCAAGGTATAAGCTAGCAACCACCAATCACCATGCCCAGGGTTTCTCTATTAGAAAGCTAGCGACTACTAGCTTTCATTCTAGTATAAATATGTGTGCTTATGCTACAGGGAAATGCTTAGTCTAGAACAAAATCTAGGAGTCACTAGCTTTCCTTGATTTTGTGCCATGTGCTTATTTCAAAATAGAGTACATGGCACAAGACCAAGGTATAACCTAGCAACCACCAATCACCATGCCCAGGGTTTTTCTTCTAGAATGCTAATGAGTGCAAGTTTTTCTTCTAGCATAAGCATGTGTGCTTATGCTAGAAGAAAATGCTTATGCTAGAAGGAAAGCTAGTAGTCGTTATGTATTAGTAGTCGCTAACCTAAGAGTCGCTTATAATTCGAAAAACTTCTACTATGTATTAGTATACTAATAGTGGTATCAAGTAGCATTGCTTGGGATTTTGTATTACTCTAGTTCCATATAGATGTTATTTTTCACTAATCTACAATATAGGTTTAGATGACACCAAATAACTATTTTCGGGAGTACTTAAAATAGGGATGACTCCAATCAAGGATATTTGAATTTACTTTGAACAATTGATACAAAAAATAAATCTCAGTGAGCCATGATTATACAAACTTGCATGATCAATCATGGTTGGATTCCAACCTACTTAATAACTACCTTCAATACTATTACAAGTTCCATGATTATACAAACTTGCATGATCGATCATGGTGGATTCCAACCTACTTAATAACTACCTTCAATACTATTACAAGTTCTTAAGTATGGAAAATTTTTAGACATTTTTACAAGTTTTTCTAAGAATAGTTTTGTGTTTGTATTAAGATTATATACATTGATAACCAATCTTGTTTTGATTACGCTTTGTAGCTCCATCATAATTTATATGTAAAGTCCCTTTTGGCGGTGGGGACTAAATGGTGGGGAACAATGTTTAATTTGCACAACAAAATGATGACATACCATTTTTAGCTATTACAAGTACATTATTTTTTTGTAGATTGTGTTTTGCCTAAAATATAAGAGCACAGTTTACATGGTTTAACCTTAACTACAAATTATAATTCAATTGTGTGTTACAGAATTTGTAGGAGCGACAATGGAAAGTATAATTTTCACAAAAGGGGACTATGTTGACCTCCTGGTTAATGGTCAAGTTATTGGGCTAGGAAAGGTTGAATCTACAGAAGTTGGAACTTATTATGGTGGAGGAAGGGTTGTTGCAGGTTATGTTATGGTTTTGATAATTGATGTCACTCAACCACATTTGATTGTGGAATATGTTGATGAAGGGGACACACATCCATGGAGGACTACAGATTTGATGCACACCATAGGTAAATCAAATACCAAAGCATGTGTTAAGAATTATTCATAGTTTATTGAATGTTTTTTTGAGAAAATACTAAGTTTGTTATGTTTGGTGTACAGGTGCAATTGTTTGTTCAACATTTTCTATTGGAGACAAAGTAGATCTTTTACAACATGGAGTGAAGGTGGGTGAGGGCTCCATATTCAATACAGAGCTTGGGAATAAGGTTCATGGAAAGATTGTAAAGAAAAGATGCATAGTGGTAAGAATTGAGAAGGTGTTAAAAAATGATGCTCCTTTACCACATCCAACTGGATTTGAGGAAACACTAGGGGGTGCAATAAAATCTTATGAGATTTGGCCATAAATAGATTTGAAACCTCATTGTGAAGATCAACCCATAAATATTCCATAAGATAGGGCTGCATTCACATGTACAAGGGTTTCTCTTACACATGGATGCATAGGAACAATTATGTGCATTGCCA
>LPNX010374390.1:0-250583 GCA_001517045.1 Pseudotsuga menziesii
TATGGAGGAAGCACAAACTCACTATGGAGCTATGAGACACTGTGGAGCATGCTTAGGGTGAAAAGTTGGGGTGATATGACCTTTAGTCGTCAAACTCATCTTGGAACCTGGCTTATTGGCTCATTTAATGGACCATAGTCTATATAAATTTATAAATCTTATATATATGAATGGCATTGGTGAAGAGCGAGAGTTTTTCACCAAATTTAATTATAAATCCTATATATATAAATGTGAGAGTTAGGGAGTGATCTGCTAAGAGCGTGCAATGGGTGACCTAAACCTACTTTTCATGGTTTCTTTTCATGTTTTGCTCATGTCAACAGCAGGCTGGAAATTGCAGGGTGTAACAGCAGCAGAAGCAGCAAAGATAAATGTTACTGAAGCGTTTTTGGATGCCCACAACAAAGAGAGAGCAACCCTAGTAGGAGTCCCACTCTTTCGGTGGAATAACGACATCGCTGCTTATGCGAGTCGTTTTTCCAGGTCTCAGAGGGATCACGATCAATGCCAGATGAAGCCGTCCGGGACAAGGAAGTATGGGGAGAATCTCCTTTGGGGAGAAGGCAGGCCTATGACTCCCACTGAATCTGTTCAGTCATGGATCGATGAGAAAAAGTTATATAATTACAACACAAATTCCTGCTTGCAAGAAGATCAGCACTGCGGAGTTTATACGCAACTGGTGTGGAAGAACTCCATTGATCTTGGCTGTGCTTTAGTTAGCTGTGATAAGGGGGATATTACATTCGTCATCTGCTATTACTCGCCCCCTGGAAATATTGTAGGTGAAAGGCCTTACTAGAATTGGAGTCTCCAGGTTTTTTATCTGTTTGTAATGGCGATGGGAGATGTGCAGGCTTAGGTTTGCTGAAACCTCCATTACTAAGTTATTATTATTAAAATTAATGTTCTAAACAACCTCTTTCGAATCACAGTCTTTTATTTTTCACTTATTTTGGTGTTCAGGTTTGATTGTTATTTTTCCTTTATTTTGGTGTTTGATGTTCAGATTGATTATTATTTTTCTGTGTGTTTTCATTTTGCATTTCTTCATTGTTTTTTATTTTTTCTTCTTAATCGGCTGGGAATTTAGGAAATGCTAAAACAACCAAGCTGAAGCAGATTTCCTAGGTGCACTCGGCGCAGGATGGATTGCTAAATTTCAACTCTGTTTCTGCTAATAATTTTATATATATACATATATTTCACAGGTGTGTATGTTTTAATTTTAACCCAGTTGCTCATATATATATTCAATTTAAAGGCAATGCAGGTGAATGAAGTTGGAGGAGTTGTTACAGATCTTTGTGTCTTTGTGCGAGAGTGCGAGGGCAAACGGTGAATCATCATTTTTACAAAATTTTGGTAATCATTCTGCTCACAAATCCAATTATCTTTACCTGTTTACTTATTTAGGTTTTACGATTTGGGTTATCTCTTTAATATATTGTTTTAAATATATTACAGTGTATGTTAAGTATTACTTATACAAATTTTGTTGTTTTTAAAAGATATCTTATAAGTATTTTGGTTTTGATCTGTAGAGATATCCTTAAAAAATTAAGGAAGTTCTATATGAATCGCTCACTTATATTAATTTGAACAATTTAAAGGTGGTTTTCTTAACTTTTACAACCTCAAAGTTATAAACAACTTTTCATTTTCGCTTTGTTCTGTCTAAAGCTCTAAGATCCTTGACAACTCTGCTATCTCTGACTTGCTTGGAATTACAGGCACCATCTGCCATCACTGCCACCTACGCTCCGAATTACACACGCCATCTTCCATGGGCTGCCATCTACCATCTCCATGGTCTCTAACTGACATCTGCAGTGTCACACCTATACCGCCATGCACTCAGTCGCACAACCCTGCACTTGCCACCTTCACGATAATGCAAATGAGCTAGAGACCTATATAAAGAACAATTTTGTGGTCTAACAGTGCATAATTTTGTGGTCTAACAGGGAGTCTCCATTAATTTATGGTTTTATTGGTTTTATCTTAAATACCTTCTTGTGAAGAGAGAAGTGTTTTGCATTTCTGGCAAATACCTTCGTTTTGTTTGATGTTGTTGTATTTTTCCCCAAATACCTTCTTGTGAAGAGAGAAGCGTTTTGCAGTTCTCGCCTTTACTTCATTATCAATGAGGCTAGGTAAAAAAAAATTAATGCTTTATACTAATCCTGATTGATTCCTCTATTTTGAGATTTATACTAACTGAGTTTTGAGGCGTTTTTCCCAGACGTTTAAGCTTGCATAATTTATCTGTTTTATGAATTAAATAACTTTGCAATTATCTTGCTTGGAAACGTTTTGGTGTGAATAAAGAATGGCTTGGTGAATTTCGTTGCTAAGAAACATTTAATTGGTGCTACAAATAATTGCACCAAAACCAAGTGATACAAATAATTCCGTTCCAAGTGATACAAATAATTGTCCAAAACCATGACCTCCCAAATTACACAAGGTTGTAAGCTTAATTTTTGTTATTTTATTCGAATTTCTTTCGGTCTCTTCACTATGTGGATATGTGGGTTTGTTTGGGCTATAAATACACAACAGTTTCGCTTGATTTTTACTAGGTTAAGTTGAAATCTTCAAATACGTGTAATCTTGTTTAAACTTACAAATATCTCTCAAAGCTATTTCAATTTGAGAAAAAAAAATTATTAATATTTTAAATAAATTTGCCTAAATTAAAAAATAAAATAAATATATATATTTTTTTTATTATACAAACTTTAACATTTTGGCACATAACCTAAACATATAACCTCTAGACATAAGGTGAAAAGGGCACTTTGAACCCTAGATTCTTTCCCCAAGTCTTAGAAACCTTTGAAAAATATAACTATAAGGGTTTAGTAAAGTGTCAACTCAAAGTTTCAGTTTTTTATGCTATAGTTTTCATTTTTGTAATAGTTAACTCTAGTTTTTAAATTTATTTATCTTATAGCAATAACTATTAACAATAGCGGGGACATTGCCACCTCATGGCTCTTGTTCATATAATCTATCGCTCCTAGATTATTTGAAGTTTCGGCAAAAGAATTATGGCATCCATAGCCTTCACATGTATTTTTTATTTAAAAATAGGCGTGTATTGTTTAACCAAAAAAGACCCGGAAAAAAAATAGAAATTTGCATACCCTCTTGAACATCTTCTCGAGTTGAGCGTTCGTCGAATACCTAAGAGAATTTCCAATCAAGAGGAGGTGGTGCTATCGATGAACCCTTAACTATTTTTTCTCCATCCAATATTTATTGTGTCACTTGGGTGAAAAGGGACGAAGGATGAGGAAACAGATCGGAGCAAGAACCAAATGGGAAAGCAATCAGAAGTGGAGAAGTAATTCAGTGAAGAACCCTTTGCGCTTGGGAGTCTTGATTTGGAGCAGAAGAAGATCCTACGCCATCTACGTCTTCTTCTCATGTTGCAATTGTTGAAGAAGTTACAGCCAAAGAAAAAGGGGAGACATTTCCGTTTCATTTTTTTTTTTTAAACATCTTGTGATCTCTTACATAGCCATTTTTGTAATATGCGCAACTATTTCTTTCTCATCATCTCATCAAGTGCAAATGCTAGCTCTACTTGACTTGCGAGGAGGTTAGTGGTAGGTGTGTCATATAAAGCATACATCTGCTATCGCCACCAAGAATAACACCAGGAAACTTATACAACATTGGATAGTGCCATTTCCATGTGTAATTTCGATGTTATGCCAAATAGAAATCATTGGATAGTGCCATTTCCCATTACCCGCGGTGCAAGTAGTTGCTACCCTCGTCACAGGTCATCCCAAAGTAACTATCCTCACTCAATTTTTTCAAAAGCAATAAATAGCCAATATCCAGATATTCCAGTAAAAAAATGATTCAATATGCTTGAATCATTTAAGTTGGTAGAATGTCAGTAGAATTAAGTCACTTTCTTTGTAAAGTTTATAATGTTATGTTGCACCTTCATAAAAGGAAGCATGCTCTCAATCTTCCATGTGATTTGATAAGAGGGAAGGTGGGATATATTGATTTCACCTTGACAAGAGGCGTTCTCTCTATCCTGCAAGTGATGTGATATATAGAGGTTCACTTAGTTGATAATCATTGTAGATGAGCCACGAGAAAGATCACCTTATCAAATGGTGGCACAAGAATAGTACTTCACTTTTGCCTTACAAAAATCAATAAAAAATGTTCTATTGAAATGTTTATTTGAGTACATTTAGCGATATATTGAATTGTATATTATAGTATTGTAATAGATGATGAGAGTGGTCATATCAACTTGAATTGGACAGCCCTCTTGCTCTAGGAAAAACAAAAAACAATTGCAAGTGTATGCTAGAAGGTGCAACAATACGAAACAAGGATGCAAGCTTAACTATATCATAGATTATCATCCTAAATTGAAGTGTCCCTTGCTCCGAGAAAAAAATAACGCCTACTGCAAGCATAGACATTATTCCCTCAAATCGTGAGGTTGATTTAGCAGTTCCAAAAAAGTATCAAGGAAGAATTATTTGTTCCCATATAGCATCTTCAACAAAACCATAACAAAATCTTCCATGCTACAAACAAAATCAATTACTTTGAGATACGAATAGCATAAAAATTAATACATAATTCTCTTATATATTGCCTAAACCTTACTCCTAACTTGAACCCCAAAAGGCTTAACTACCCCAAACTTTTTAAATTCTTTCTCAACTTGGGAAGGGGTAACATTCACATGCAAGTGCTTGATATAAACAGAGCACCCACATAATTCTCTTATATATTGCCTAAACCTTACTCCTAACTTGAACCCCAAAAGGCTTAACTACCCCAAACTTTTTAAATTCTTTCTCAACTTGGGAAGGGGTAACATTCACATGCAAGTGCTTGATATAAACAGAGCACCCACTTCATACATGTAACAATTTATAGTTTTAAAGTGAAGAAACTCAAATGATGTCACAATCTATATTGGGTTAGTTAAATAAAATTATTTAAGAAAAGATATATTCTTATTTTGGTTGATTGTTACTCTCATGCATGGAGCTAATAAATTTAGTACTCTCTACCTCCATAAATATCAGTTGTGAGCTTTTATTCAATTCACTGCTTGTGTATACCCATCTAAATGTGAAAATGCGTCAAAAGACATAACAACATGGCTTGAAAAGAAAAAAGAAAACAAGAATTAATAACAAAAAGTACATACCTCAAGAATTCAAATGGTGGTGAGTTTTGGAGTACTCCCCTGCATAAAGTACATGAGCTCGATCGCTTCTTGATAGCAGGCTCCAAATTGGGACAATAAAATACCTCAACAAAAAAGGCCCATCATTCAAGCGACATTTTGAATGGTCACTTTGTTGCCATCCTAAGATCGAGAGCATGTCTCCTCCTGGTTAGGGAGGAGAACACTCATAGGAAACCAAAGATTGATTCCTTGGCACAACCGTTGAGATTTCCCTTGCCCTTATTCAATGCCCCTTGTCAGAGATGCTTCGATGCATGATAAAAAGGTCTAGAGGCAGTAGTCAAATTATGGTTTTTGCAAGGGACCTAACACCTTTTGGATTGGAGTTGTTCCTTATTCATTAATCCATCCAAACTCTTCTTACATGTAAAATAAGGTGATCAAATGTATGGATCATTTGGGTTGTGAAGCTCACCATCATGATATTGTTGTGGATATGTTTTGTGCGGGGACATCTCCAGTGCATATTCCAATTTTGTAACATCTTGCAAAAGCTTCAGGTGGTGTGCTAATTCTTCATGATGACTTTGAAGAGGAATTTGGAGTTAAATTTCAAAGGGCCACAAGAAGACCTAAAGGGTATCAGAGCATCTTCGAAATTCATTTTGCATCCATGGCTATTCATTTTACATATCATAAAAACATAAGCATAACATGCATACAACTCTAGAGTAATGGAAAGTTAGTGTGAAGTCCAAACATTGACTTTCAAGCACAATAAGCATTGAGAGCAAAGAAGAAAAAACATCGAAGCATAATGCTAAGGATGTCATCAATGAATATCCTTTTGACAAGTAAGAAAGTGTTATATATTTTCATTCTAAACAAGAATAAAAGAGAAAAATTGGTATTAAACATGGAAAAAGTTAAAATCATCTTGTGTTTTAGATTGTGGTCCTAACTACAACATCAAAGAAAAATACAAGAAAATGTGGTGTCAAGATTATCATTCAACCACCCACAATTTGAGATTATATACACTAGCTAGAAAATACCTTTTGTATTAATAAAAAATACACTATATCAAGATTATCTAAACTAAAAGTCATGGATTCTCGCATCCTATGATTATGCAATTAGAAGTGCATTTGGTTATGGAATTGGATTTGAAACCATGGTTTCTCGTTTTCATTTGACTATCAAGTTCTTAAAGGGTTTAGGTTTTGGAAACAATCTTTCATCAAAGGGGTACTAGTGTTGCCCAACTTCGTTTCTGGCAACGATTAACAAACATTCACAATGCTACACCAACCTTGGAAATCTATCGGAACCTCCTCTCATATAGGACTAATAGATTTTTGTCAATGGAGGAGCATTTGATATTTAGGGGTCCAATTACGATTAGTAAATGGTGCACTCATAGTGGTCATGCAAATTGTATACATACCTAGATCTAGACCCCCTAAGCTACCATCCTATTTTGTCATGGCATGTGATAATTACATTGGGCCTCCACAGGACCAATCTCATCCAACGCACATACTAATTCCACCCATAAATCAAAGTAACAAGAAACAAATCCCCCTCGATATGGCTTGGGCATTGACTATCCATAAATCCCAAGGATTGATATTAACAAGGTCAATCGTTGACCTTCACAACAATGCCACACACTACAACATTAGAAGGAATGTGAATTGCAACATTGTTCTCCTTCAAATGCTATGCAAAGATGAAAGACACTTCATATGTCTTACTTCAAAAAAAGGAAGAGGCATGATTTCATTCTCTGCCTCTTTCACACTTAAAATTGCAACCCTCGATCCATGTGCCCCCCTTACCAAATGAAAATACCAATGTTGATTATCAATATAATCATATTCAAACTTGATCACTACCCAAGGCTTTATTGTTTTATTCACATATGTATACTTTCTTGTATGACATATTAATGTACATTTCATTATACTTGCAATCGCTTACATGATTTTTTATTTATTACTTATTACTACTTGCAACAGAGTTTTCCTTTGAATTTCATCAACTACAATTCCTGCCACAGTTTTGTTAGACTTGCTTTCAACACACAAAATGTAATATCTACATACACACAACTTTCACTCATCTTGCAACATATTGAAGTTCTCTTCGGCGTTTCATTTCCCTGCTTCGAGGGTATGCTAGTTTATTTAATTTGTGTAGTTTTGTGTATGTGTTGTTCTAAATGATTTAAATATAATTTGAGTCGACATGTTTTTTTTACAATATTTTATTTTTTTTATAAAGAACACACGTCAGTTGTACAATGAGCACAGAAGGAGTTACACATCTCCCCCTACTGGGCTATGAAATGTGCCTCTCCGACACAATAAGGAGAACACTGACAAGCTAAAAGGCATGTTGTCAAAACCACAAACGTACAAGTAACATGGGTTGAGCGTTGATAGCATAACTCAAACATCGAACATCTATACATCAACTGACGTTCAGTCCACGTCTCTTGGACGTTACCTCCACTTTTTTTCGTTCAAGTCACATTCATGGTGTGGCTTAAGGGACATTCAAGCCATGTCTAATCCATGTTTTTCCACGTTTCTGAAATGGCTTAAGAGATGTTCAAGCCACGATAGTCCTACGTTTGATCCATGTTTCCAACATGGCTTAAAGGACATGTATGTCATGCTTGTTCTACGTGACTTCCACGTATATTCATTGAGGTTGATAATCGTAAGGGGCATTCAAGGCATATCTGATCAACATTAGTTCCAAGTATCAAACGTCACTTAAGCCACGTTTAATATACGTTAGTTCCATGTTGCAAGCATGTCTTAAAGGACGTTCCGGTGATATTTGATCCATGTTGATGAGGTCTCTTAAGAGATGTCAATTCCACATTTTTTTAGTTAAAAATTATTCACAACACATGTTAATTTTGACATTGGTTCAATGCCAGTAACATCTCTTGACCAATGTAAGGCCCATGTTTTTTAGTTAAAAATTTATTCAAATCACAAGTTAATTTTGGCATTGGTTCGATGTCAATAAGGTCGCTTAAGTGATGACATAATAACGACATTGAAACATTGTTAGAAGATATGTTAGTCCAATGCAAAAAAGAACATTGAAGGAGCATGGAATGAGGCGCGAAATCTAATAGTGGCACTTTCTGCAACTCCATTTAGTTGAGGTGTGTATGGAATATTATTTTCCCTTACTATTCCACACTTCTTATAGAATTCTTCAAACTCATTTCTGCAAAATATCCACCATTATCTGTCCTCAACGCCTTTATTTTCTTTAATTCCTAGTTTTCTACAAAAGCTTTAAACTCTAAATTTCTCAAAAGCTTGATATTTCTTATGGAGGGAATAGACCCACATGTTCCTTGAGAAATCATCTATGAATAAAACATAATGCACAAATTTACCTAGTGATGGAACGGGAATAACTCCAAACACATCACTGTGCATGAACTCCAAAACTCATTTTACTCTTGTAGCACCTAATGTTCACAAAAATCGAAATCTAATGAGCAATCAAACATACATTCTACCATACATTTACCATGTAATGCTCGAAGGCCCTTCTCTCCAATACGTCATAGTCTTTGATGCCATATCATTGTATTGTATATAGGGACAACAGGGGTTATGTCTTCTTAATTGTTATCCTCAGGAACAACAAAATTGTTACAACTATCATTAAAAGTTCTTACCAACAACTTGTATAGAGTTCCAATCCAAAATCCCCGCATTAACAGCATTGCTTCTCTAACCATCTGGGATGTGTCATTTTCAAATACAATATGCATGCCTACATAATCCATCTTTCTTACAAATATCAAGTTTCTGACCAAAACTGGAATGTGCAAAACCATAGGAAGGGTTTTAATATTTCCATCTTTGAGCAATAACTCGACCATTCCACGTCCTATAATTTTGGTTGTTGAGTTATCTCCTAAGAAAACATCACATACATTGTACTTTTTGTATTCAAAAAACCACTCCCTGTGAGGAGTCATATGAAATAAAGCCCCTAAGTCAATCAACCATACATCATGATATACATGTGTACCTCTAGATGCCAAGTAAACATCACCTCCTTATGCAGAGGGGTTTTTTTATGTGGAAGGGGCATAATCAAATCACTTAGTTTTATCAACAATCTTATATCTACATTTTTTCTTATAATCCCCAGCTTTACCACATTTCCAACATTTCTTTTCAAATTGTTCTAGAGATTTAGATCAACCTCTGAACTTCCATCTTCCCCCACAAAACCTAGTTTTCCTCTCTTGGGAATGCCCTCTCACAAATGAAACATCCTAGGTCATAACTTCCATGGATTTTCTCCTCATTTGCTCTGATAACAAAAATGCAACTACATCCTCAAACTTTAATGTGGTTTAGTAGTGGTACCAATTTGCTACAACTAGATTATCCCAAGAGTTTGACAAAGAAAATAGCAAAGTAATGCAGTTATCTTCTTCCTCCATTTTAATATCAATAGAAACCAATTGACCTACCAGACAAGCATTTAATTGATCTACCATGACGTGACCATCCTCCATCCTAAGATGATATAGTTTATTTTGAAGAAATAACTTCTTTACCAAGGACTTTAACTATTACAAAATCCCCATCTTATCCCACAACTTCTTTGCACTATCCTCTGTAGAGATGTTCAACAGCACTTAATTTGAGAGTTAGAGTAGAATCATGCTTATGCCTTTCTCTCCAACTTTTCACAATCTTTCTACATACCAATGGGATTTGTACCTAGATCCACAACTATCCATTGATCTCTGCCTACAAGAATATATTTCATCTTCAACATACATTACTCGAAGCTCTAGCCGTTAAACTCCTTAATTTATATTCTTGAATTGCTCGTCATTTTCCTTGCACAAGATTCATTGCGCAAGGCTCCCACTCGAACACATGTCTTCGCAAACCCAAAATGCCCTCTCTCTTCACAAGATGAGATAAATCCTAGCAACAAAGGAATCCCCCCAACACCAAAAACCTCACCCATATACCAAATGAAGAGTTTTGATAAACCTATGTAAAAAAGACAATAACAAAAGAATCTAAACCACAAAAATTAACAATGACTCAAGAACACATTACATAGATATTTACCTTGGAAACCCAAAACCGAAAAAACCATCATTCTTGATTATTTCTCCAATCTTTATCTCATTGTATTATCTTTTCTATTTACAATACAATATTATAGCATCCAAAACCCTAATCCACTAACCTAAATTAAATTATAACCTCAATTCCTTAACTATAATTATTTTACAATGGGCCAAAAAGGCATAGACCGAAAACAACTCAAAATGAACAAAAAATGGATCCAAAAAAATTATTTCAATGGCATTATCCCAAACCCCCCTTGCCCTAGAAACCTGCAAAGAAGACAACACATGTCGAACATAGCAAACTGTCAAAGAAATATAATCCAATGGAAAAATATGCAACCAAAAAGTGCCACTTGGGAATCAACGGCAATTTTATAGCAGTTTCCATAACTTCAACCTTGAGGAAAATGTTGCTCTTAAAAGGAGCGAATATTAGAGTCATGCCCTAACATCCCTACTTTAGAGTACTTAGGAATAGTCAGTTGATGTATGAAGTCATCTTGTTTGAATAAGGATCATTTAATAGTTAGTGGGTAGTTAATGTAAAAAACATTGTTTTTATCAAATAAGACTCACTAGATGGTTGGTACTCATTTATGATGGGATTGCAAGTAGTTAAGGTTTTTCTATTTATAAAGCTAAAATACTTTGTAATATTTTGTCTCAAAGTGTTGTGATTGTAATTGGAGCTCTCTTCATGAGAGGTTTCCCCCTCAAAGAAGCACACAAACAATGCTCTTTTTTTTAAACCATCAATACAATGGTTATATTTTACACGTTTAATTTCATTCTCTCTTGTAATTGCTTTTCTACACCTATATTTCTCTAAATATCTTGTTTGTGATTCTATTTTAAGGGTCAAGGAGTACTACACAAGATTTGTTACTCATTATTAAGGTGCTCACAAATCCGCAATCATATTTATACTAGGAAACCCTCTATAACATCTCATTAGAACCAATTTGTACAACACAAGATTTCATAGAGACAACACTATGACAATAGAATGCTTTACTTGCCTTGTATACACAATTGTAAGTTCAACCCTTACATGATGTGGTATCTGACCCTTCACATAGTTCTAGCTCTACTTCAACTTATCCCTTCCATAATTTTAGGCCAAGCCCCTACGCAAATCTATGGGTTCTAGCCATTGACCTACTACACCCCAAAACCATCTTATATTGCCATCCCTCATAACAATAGTTACTCCCAATATCAAGATCTACAAACTTTAAGCACATGCACACTCGCATAGATTGGAGAGCCACATAACCACAATACCACCAATGCTCTAGCAAAGTTCTAACACAAGTGATCATGTCCCTGACCCTTCTTTAAGCAAGGATTTATGAGAGAGTCTATCACATTAAGAAACTAGTAAGGGGTTAGTGACTCGAGCACATGGTGGCAAATTTCAACCTGCTTATTGGAGATAGGGTAAATGGTTACATGCCACTTGCTAGCCCTTTCAAATAAAAATATTGGGCCTTGCCCACAGTAGATAACACTTTAAGATTTATAATGCATTGGTGTCATGGAGTCTTGGTGTCTTGGCCTTGAACTCTAGTGTACACAATTAGGATGTCACTTTCTGGCGTAAACATGTATCTTTAACATAGCAAACTATCAAATTAGGGTATTGCAATCATATTCAATCCCAATTATGTTGGGTCCCACAAGGCCTATGCAAGGCATGAGAATGATATGCTGGTAAACAATTAACAAAATTATATTAGTCATAGTCTACAAGACCATTATTGATGACAAACATCTTTTAGTGAAATTTCTTATTAGGAATTTAAAACAATGGTTTGCATCTTAAGATTTTGTTATCCTAAACACCTTCCATTTGAATGCTCTGTGTTCAACCCAAAGTTCGTCATTTGCAACATTATGAGTCTAAAAGATGTAGCACCCAGTCCACTACATGGACTTTACACCTTATCATTTTGTTATCATAGAAAACTTCCAATGTGAACCCTCCCTACTAACCAAAAGGTTGGCATTTACAACACTTAAGTTTAGTTAAGTTTAGTTAAGTGTATGGTAAGTGTTGTATAAAGTCCATTACATAAAATAACTTACCTATATTTTTTCAAGTAAAGCGTGATCAAGTTTACTTGGAATTCCCTAGTGTTGGATACTTTACATCAATCTTACTTTGTTCTCAATGAAAAGCAATTTTTTCAAGTAAAGCATGATCAAGTTTACTTGGAATTCTCTAGTGTTGGATACTTTACATCAATCTTACTTTGTTCTCAATGAAAAGCAAGCATACAATAAAACATTACTCATACGAATACAATGCTCTCACTATATCAAGAGTTTTAAAAATGGTTGAGGGTTCCAAATTCCAAAAAGTAGGGTTGTCTTAATTTTTGGTGGTGAAAGATGTAAGGCAATAGAAATTTAAAAATATGCATTTAATTTTCAAAAAAATTATTTTGGTTACTTACCCTGCAAAATGATGATAACAAGCATGTCCATACAAAGTTCTATGCATGGCTATTGTTCGAAAATACATGGATGCAAATGATGATAACAAGCATGTCCATAGAGAGTTATATGCATGGCTCATTATTCCCGAATACATGGATTCAAATTATAGAAGTAAACGGGAACGTTACACAAGCAAGGATAAGCCTGTAGTCCAAAGATTCATATGCCAAATATCATAGCTCCACCCATCAAAAAATAATAATGTTCATAGCTCCACCCATCAAAAAATAATAATGGTCGAGCTTAAAAAACCATGCCCAATTCCTTCTTAAGACACTCCGCTCCTAAATATGAACGGCAATTCCATACAATATATATGGGTTTTTTCAGACTCAAAGTAGAGAAACATTGCACGTTATCATTGTTCTCAAAAATGTGTGCATAAAATAATCAGGCTAGGAAAAGGAATTGAATTAGTGTATAATTATGCTCTTGATCTGAGAAAAATTGTATAAGCATTGGATCAAACTCGGTGAAAATGTTTATCTAGGTATGTCGATCCCAAATTGAGCAATTTTCAGGCATTCAAGTTTGGCAAGACAGCTATTTCATCCATATTCTACCAAGTTACATGAGACTTCAAATGAATATACATTTTCGAAACCAAAACATGGAAGCGTGACCCCCAAAATATTAAGGAAACGTAAGAGTCTAAAAATTAAAGAATATAAATAAAAATGATAGACATAAACAACAATTTCATAGACAACTCCCCCAATAAGTGAGAAGGGACATTACAGGGGCTCCCATGAGCCCGAGCCAGCCCCCACCTACATTGGTAGCACATTTGACACAAGCCATAGGACACATGGCATCAGCAAGAATGCCTGGCTTGGGTAGAGGACTTCACACTCTGCAATGGAAAATTATGCCACAGCAAACAAGAGGGGAATGTGGTGATTGTCAGCATGAGGATAAAATTTTGTCAACCCAAACTGCAATTATGGGTTTGTTTCCTCCGTCTACAATCATCATGGCATTTTTACACATGTTGTGGGAGTATGATTGCTGGAATTGATAAGGTTTATAGCAAAGTTGTTCTGGTCTTTTCATTTCTGCTCCGATATGAGTTTATGGTGCTCTTGGTTGTTTGGACTGATAAATTACAAAAGGTTCTTGGTAATCTTGCAAGTTTGCTTAGATTGAAGACCTGCCTTGAGAAACCTCCTTCCTTGGTTGTCCTATGTGCTCGCCAGTTGTGTGAACGGAAAGTCGGAGTCTCTTGGTCTGGAGTACTGAACTGGCAGAGGTTTCATCCACAATGCAATAACATAGTGAAGGGAAGGCAACCTCGAAAAGGACAGCGCGACCAGGGCCATACACATATGCTGCGAGTTATCCAAGAGGCAAAGGCAGCCAAGACTGTATTCAACAACGTTGTCTCTGCCCCTACCCAATGTTTGATTGACAGTCTGGAGGCATGTGTCAAAAATGAGCAGGCCAGAATTGATCTGGGTGCAATTCAAAACAAAGTTGGTCAGATGGTAGAGGATGCAAGGACATGCAAACACGACATACCAAATTGTTGAAGACGGTGACACTTTATTGGCAGATGAAAACCCTTCTAGGCAAGGCCATAATGGACAGCACTGAAAAGAAGAAGGAAATTCTCCTTCGGTCGGATGAAACTCAGAGCCAGATTCGCAGGGTGAGGTTACTCCTAAGCTAATTGCCAAGGCCTAAATCAAGTCAGGAGACAAACTCAGCATGCTGGTCAAAGCTACTGCAAGAATGCTGTTAAAAGAAGGAGTCTCTCCAGGGAAGCCCAGCTCAGCTCCAATGGTGCTAGAGGTGCCATCCACTGTGACCATTTTCAATGATGTTTAATTTTAGTATTTTTATGCCCGTCTGGTTTTTAGCATATACAGGATCAACCTATTTTGATTGCCATCCTGTTAGATTGGCTTGTTTTGATAGTCAGCCTCATAACTCTGCAAGCTTAGTTATGTATAGGCCTAGCTCCACCGAGCAGCAGGAAAGTTTTCATCAGTTTTAAGACCTTTGACTCCGGATCTCTCAGAACAGTTGATGATAAACTTTTGGTTCTGCCACTGGTCTAGTTTCCCTAGTGGCAGACCAACCACATAAGACTATGTACTCTTATATTTTTCTGTTAATATAATACGAGAACTAGCTTACAAAAAAAACAATTTCATAAAGAACTCACATATTTAAACTATTTACATAATTACACTGATCTACATTATGCAATATCCAAAATAGAGTGTTATAGATTTAAACTATGTACCAAATTACACTGACCAACAGTTAGCTCTCAAATTTATATCAAAGTTGAACAAGGCCTGTGTTCAACATTTAATGGTGGCATGGAAGAAGACTTAGAAATATTTTTGCAAATAAATTTGCCAATTCAAGAGGCACAAGGACCCATCTTTCTGTTGATTTTTCTAAGCAGCATTGAGAGTCATTTTTTCTGGAGAATGAAGACATTTGGTCAGGGACCAGGATGTGGACCCAGTCTAGCACTAGGGGGGATTCAACCTAGGGTTGAGTGACCATTCTGTTGAATGGTAGATATCTGGTCCTTGACCATGATATGGACCCAGCTCTGTCCTGAGTAGACTCAACCCAGTGTTGAGTAACCATTCTGTTGAATGGTAGATATCTGGTCCTTGACCATGATATGGACCCAGCTTTGTTCTGGGTAGACTCAACCCAGTGTTGAGTGACCATTCTGTTGAATGGTAAACATCTAGTCCAGGACCACAATGTGGACCAGTCTAGTACTGGTCGACTCGGCTTAGTTTTGAGTAGCCATTCTCTTGGAGAATAGAGGCACCTGGTCTGTTACCAGGAAGGCACTATAAGCCCTTGACTTGGTCTAGGCATGTGTGGCACTCTAACCCTTGATCAATGGGCTTGGGGACTTCTCCAAGGCTTAGCTACCCTTGGTTGAGATACCCTAGTACCTGATCTTGGTGTCACACAGAGTGTGAGATAAAAGCATTAGTAACTCTCTTGGTTTATGATGATGTACTTTGAATGGAATTAAAATACCACAAGTAATGACCACAAAGACACTTGAAAAAGGCTAAAGCAAAAGTTAAAAATACATAAGAACTTTTGGACCACAGGCAAAAGTAAAAAATACATAAGGACTTTTGGATCACAAAAAAAAGGACCACAGGTAAAAGACAAAAATACATAAGAACTTTTGGACCACATGTAGAAGTCAAAAATACATAAAGACCTTTTCGACTACAAATAGGCTAAAGGTAGAAGTGAAAATTAGAAAAGAATAAAATAATATTATTTTGTTCTTCCTAATTTTGGTCCACTTAGAAGTGACTCGAGGATATAAAAGAAGATCAAGTCATTTCACTATGACACACACATACTTGCTCACACAGGTTTAGTTGCTCTCAGAAGAAGGAATCATTGGTGCAAAGAAAGAAGGAGAACTATCTTGTGGATATGCCCTAGCATGGATGAGTCTAGCTAGGGCATCTACATTCATCTTGAAATCAACCCTAAACTAGGGTTTGGATCAGTTTTGCAGCTCTTAGGTTTTTACCCTATCTTCTCTTCTCCTCTCAGATCACTCAACCATTCACAGGCAGCTGCAACTTCACCACGGGCAGGCTGACAGCACCTTCGGCAACCTTCTATCTCTCTTGGGCAGGGGACGAACTGGCTCAAACTGTTCAACAGAATCACGGGCAGGCCTCTAGCTAAGCTTGGGCTGCCCCTTTCAGCTCACAGCCACACACAGGAAGCCCTAGCAGGGCCTCGGGCAGCCTGCTAAGGGTTTCCAAGCACCCTAGCTAATTCCTTTAGGGCTCGGGCAGGGCCAAAACTACTGCGGCCAGCAAACAGAGGGCTTGGCCCTAAGTTCGGGCTACCCAAACAGACTCCGGGCAGTCTAATAAACCCTCAAGTAATGTAGATCTACCATCCAGGCAGGTGAGGAAGTGAACAACAGATCCGAGCAGAGCAGAAAATGGTCGAGCAAAAAAGAAGAAATTCTGGGCAGGCATTTTTCTCCTCCGAGCAAGGCTTATCAGTTCAGGCAGGTTTGATCAGATCTGGACTTCTAGGGTTTGAAACCCTTGTTTTGATTTTGTTGTGGAAAATTTTAATTGACTCATGTAAACTGTGAATTAACCCTAATTAGGGTTTGAGGAACTTTTTGAAGAATTTCCTAAGTCATCTCATTTTCGAGATGAGCTACTAATGCTTTTTAGGGGTTTTGTCCTTTAAATGTTTCCCCAGTGAAAAATCTTGTGTTCATGTGTTATGTGGTTGATGTTGTTTTTTACTGCACTTGTCATTTGTTATAGGTGAGTCTGCAAATTTTTTAGTATTCATGCTAATGCTAAAATTAAACACTTTCATTACTGGTGAAACACTTAAAAGGCTATTAGGTTTGTTAAAAGCTAAAAAGAAACCCCAATTTTATCTTCTCCATCGATGACCTTGTGTCCAATGCCATTGCCAAACACCCTGAAATGGGGGAGGGGGGGGGACTTTTACTGTTAAAATTTAGTTGATATTTCACAATCATTTAACTTTAAGCATTATTATTACATACAATTGCAATGACTTCTTCAGCATTGAAACATGAGAGAATCAGCCTAATACACTAGAAAGTGGGTTTATTTCATTTTCGGTGGGTGTGTGGGTCCCCAACATAGCATTGTGGGACCGAAAATGTGAAGCAACAAAGTGCAGAATACGCTCAAAATGCTCTGAGATGTTTCAAGCCATGTTCCCAAAATGTTACCCGGGACATTTGGGCATTTCTTGTCGCATAACTCTCCCATTTTAAGACTCCAGTCCCTAAATGAATCCTATCTCACAAAACGAAATAAGAACTTCAAATAAATGATTATTATAAGATAAATATAGATACCACTGCACAACCACCCCAAGAGCAAGTCCATGCCTGTATGCAAGCTTACAAAGTAGAATAAACCCCATAATTATTGGATAGCGAAAAGATGATGCAACTTGTATCACTTTTGCAATTTAGAAAAATACAAAAAGCTGTCCCCTTATTGCAAAATATAAAGTATGTATTTGACAAGAGGTAAAAGGAGATTCTGTTAAAAGCAATTAGCCATACACTTATATTCTATAAATTGCATACCCTACAAAACAACCTTCAAATGTCGAGAGCAACGTATACTTGGGTTGTAGTGATTCAATGCTGAAAAACTCAGCTCAGGGAATGATTGAGCAAGGTTTAAGTGTAAAAGTTCAATTGAAAAATCCAACTTGGAGTTATTCAGCAAGGCTGAAGTGCAAAAGTTCAACTCAGACTCTGCAAAATCCTGGAAAATAAAATAAATTTGAATTGAGTGTTCTGCATATATATGTGTTGGGCAAGTATTTTGCAACATTCACCAAGTTTCTGAGGTGCAGGGTTCTGGAACAAGAAAAAGCATCCAGAGATATGTTAGAGACCTCCTAAATTTTAGGAAATCTCATGGGAAATATCAAGGTCCCTGACATGGGACCCTGTTCAATTTTTTTTTAAATAAAATTTTAAAGATAAGGAGAAGAATGCTAAGTCACACAGATGAACAATGAACGTATAAAAGAAAGTGCTTGACATAAGTGCTCACAGTTTTGACTTGCTAACAACAAATTTGACTCACCGCCGGTTAGTTAAACCCTTGTCCGTACTATAACGGCTCGGTTTTGGCAGCAATCTGAGATTGATTTTCGAATAGTAGTCCAGCATCGAGTTTTTCAACTATGTAATAATTAATGGTGGAAGATGTTTCAAAGCTGAGTATGTTCTCTAATACACATCTAAACTCTTTTCCTACAGCCATAAAAAGAAATTAGACCTGCAAAAGATGCCCAAGTACACAAGTTTGATCACAAAAATAAGAGGAAACCTTTTGTTGGACTATGTAATGCATCATAAAGAGAGAGATCCATTTAAATAACAAAAACAGAACTTTAATAGTAATATGAAAATTAGGGACAATTACAAAAAGCATGCTCTTAGCTTCTTTATTTTACCAATACACAACCGAATCCCGCATTCATGCTCCCAAAAGACCCCATATAAGTTATCTCTGGCATCCATCAAAACGTACCTCGCCAGCACAAGGACAACATCTGGCCAGCATTGGGCCTCTAATTAACCAAACACCCTGATTAATCTGAAGGACATATACCCAACAAAGTAGTGTGCTCAAACCCAGCTGAGGGAATTTCCCAACTCAGTCAAGGTATCAAGCTACACACTAATGAAACCTTAATAAAACTCCTTAAAATTTTGATAAGCACAAGCTGATAAAGCTTAAACCCAATGATCGACTATGAAGGCCATAAAACATTAAACCCTAAAATGAAGAAGACATTTTACTGATACTACATATATTTTCACTGATGGATGTTCAGACTTCCTGTTCTTGCATCCTCATCTTTTCAGACATTTTCTAGACCTTATTAATAACCAGGCTTCACGCTTCAAATCACCAGGGCAAAT
Source organism: Pseudotsuga menziesii (assembly GCA_001517045.1). Classification (NCBI taxonomy): domain Eukaryota; kingdom Viridiplantae; phylum Streptophyta; class Pinopsida; order Pinales; family Pinaceae; genus Pseudotsuga; species Pseudotsuga menziesii. Next base: position 19,306 of record LPNX010374390.1, read on the forward strand.
TTAAATGCTAAAATGCAAATTCAACTTTAAAAAAATTTAGACCAATATGTGAACTTGACATTAATTTTGAAATAAGTTTAGTAAACTCAACTCTAATAATGCCATCCACAACTTGGAACATGAATTTTCAAAATGATGAACCCAAAACCTGTTATCCTTGCTATTAGCATTGTATATATCACAGCTACTTACAACTACAAACATAATAAGTATATAACCAGCATAGATCCATATCAATCCCAGATCTATCAAGCACCAAGAAGGATCAAATGGGGTTTTGAAAATCTTTTAATTTTTTTTTTAATTTAATGTAGTGGGACAATCATCTCAATCTCCCAACTCGCGGGATAGATGAGGGGGCTGTCGGTTGCACACACCACATCTACATTTCTTCCTTCAACAAAGAAAGAATGATACACCAGTACACTTGCTGCGTGCCAGTTATTTTACGTGTTTTTAAAGCAATTTAAAGTGGTAATTTAAAAAAAAAGTGGATAACTGTCAACATCAGCGTTACCCATATTACAGCATTAATTCTGGACTGTAGAAGCACATATCCGTGCAATCATAATAATATTACAAAAATTAGGATTCAAGCATCATTGAGAAGTGCTGAAACTTCAAAACCTGAAATTTTACACACACAAACAGACAGGTGCTTGTTCTTTGTGTATTCAGAATATAGAGATGCTTGAGAACGTGTTTTAACACATAAGAGTCCAACGAAAAACAACAAAACAGTGATCGTAAGATCTAATAAGTTCATAAAATGCTAGAAGTGTGCCTGACCAAAGTAGGCTACTACTGCTCATTTACAAATACAACATTGGTGCAATTATGAATAGAATGCAGTATGTGCAGTAGAAAGCATTAAAATTGCCGTCCAGTTGAAGATCTAAAAAGAGGAATTGGGTGTGCACTGTGAACCCACTAAGCAATGCTACTTAAAAACACAGATACAAATAGCCTGGAGTGGATTATTCATTACCTTTCCAATCTCAAAACCTTAACTGTGTTTAGGTTCAGGTCTCAAGCAAGATGACCCTGTCAATAACAGCATGATTCTGACAGTCAACGTACAAGGATGCTTCTGTTTCTCAAAATAAAGTACATACTATAAACTACTAGTCATAGGATGCTTCATATATTACATTAGTAATAACTTTTTATAAATCAACAGCTTCATGCATATATATATATATATATATATTTTAACAGTCCTCGCCATGAAAAATGTCCAAAATCCCCAGTAAACTGTAACAAAATGCTTTCATGTTGGGAGTGGTCAATTGCCGATTATCCATATTGCCACCGGTCTAATGAACTGTGACAGGAGATGTTCCCATTAATGAGCAGCACATTTAGAACTCACTGTTTCTTGATGACCGTCGTCTCTAACTGACAACCATGCATAATTCTAGTACACTGCAAAATATGGACACAGAAGTGAGCATAAAGACCATAAGCCCAATTTGCCTTGATGGAGAAAAACAAGAAATCAAAACTCAAATACAATGTACCAACCATAGAAGGAATAGAAACATGCAAATAAACGTCTTGATACTTCCCACACGGACAAACAGAATCATATCCCCTGCAATGATCAATCAGGAAACCTTCGGAGCTAAGATAACGGTGTTAATACCCTTAACTCTAATTGGTTGGCAAAAATAAATCAAGGAGGCATTTTAAAACTCACTGTTTCTTGATGACCATCTTCTCTAACTGACAACCATGCATAATTCTAGTACATCACTGCAAAATATGGACACAGAAGTGAGCATAAAGATCATAAGCCCAATTTGCCTTGATGGAGAAAAACAAGAAATCAAAACTCAAATACAATGTACCAACCATAGAAAGAATAGAAACATGCAAATAAACGTCTTGATACTTCTCACACGGACAAACAGAATCATATCCCCTGCAATGATCAATCAGGAAACCTTCAGAACTAAGATAATGGTGTTAATACCCTAACTTTAATTGGTTGGCAAAAATAAATCAAGGAGGCATTTTAAAACTCACTGTTTCTTGATGAACATCGTCTCTAACTGACAACCATGCATAATTCTAGTACATCACTGCAAAATATGGACACAGAAGTGAGCATAAAGACCATAAGCCCAATTTTCCTTGATGGAGCAAAACAAGAAATCAAAACTCAAATACAATGTACCAACCATAGAAGGAATAGAAATATGCAAATAAACGTCTTGATACTTCTCACACGGACAAACAGAATCACATCCCCTGCAATGATCAATCAGGAAACCTTCGTAGCTAAGATAATGGTGTTAATACCCTAACTTTAATTTGTTGGCAAAAATAAATCAAGGAGGCATTTTAAAACCAACCAGAATCGTTTATTCATCCCATAAAACAAGTTCAACATTAACTCATTGAAAACAATCTAAATAGCAAATGAGAGACAACATTCAATCCAGGAGATATTATCGAAGAATTTAAAAGAAAAAGAAAAAGAATATAGAGACATCTTACTTCAGCTGATGGCTAGATCTGCATGAGGAACTTAAGCTCCTTCAAACCCTTCAAATCAAAGAATGCCTGCCCTGTCCACGTAATTGTTGGTCACAAAGAATGAAATCTTTGACCACCAATTATGTCTGCTTGCTCTTGTGATAAAATCCCAATATCAAGAGCATATGCCTCTGGTGAAGACTACTCAGTTTGCCAAATGTTGTATTGTCGCAATCATTAAGATATCATCATTAGGCAACTTCACTGCATGACAAACATCATAGCAAAAACTGTTGGCTTTTATCACCAATTTAAACTGAAGTTCATGTATTGAAAAGAAAACGAGAAAAATAAGTTAGTGTATTCATCTCTGAAACGCTGATAGAAATATGTTACCACGCAAGCTACTGAAATTATTGATAATGTTAACTAAAATGGAAAATCAAATATGAGAAAATATATTTCAAACGGATTGTATGAGTCAATTATTACCAAAACACAGCATTATATGAACAATTGATGTGTGAAATGCAAACCTATAACACACATGAACTATTATAGTTATGATCTACACAAATTTTGGATCGCCTACAGTATCAACAGTCCTAAATCTTATTGGCAATCCCAGAAATAAGAATACAAATATCTAATACAAAGGAAATAATCAAAGGGACCAATACTAGGGACAAGCAGCTTCTATGATTCCCATCAGCCTTTTCAAGGGAATTTTTCAAAATGTACATGATGAATAAGGTCATTGTGTTGGCTTTGTATCCCTGCATATTACATAATGGTCTGCAATTGCATGGTGTAAGGTACTAAGCAGCTTGATCCCCACTATCGTCTTCTGTCAAAATTGAAGAACCATCTTTGTTTTTTTCAATCTGCAATGGACAAGGGATGATAGCTGGAGGAGACCACTGTTCTGGAAGCATCAAAAAATATGTAGACATAGCCTTACGGAAGCGCTTCTTGTACTGCTTTGGAGATATAACTGTTGGTGATATATTTTTTGGACCACCAAGAATACCAGAAGCTTTTACCCAGGTCTCTAGATGCTTGTCCCATGTATACTGCCTCATAAAATCAATAATACCTAAAACCAGCTCACAACGCTCTTCATCAACTCCAACAAGTAATGAATAATCCATGACATCAATTGACTGCACATAACACACATTGCAGACAATCATGATAACTGACTAGCTCAACAAATATTTGAAACAAAGACTAGAATTATGGCTGATTAAGAAAAATGAAAACTGTATTTACCGCAAGAAACGAAGTATCGTTCCAAACTGCTCTCTCCAAAAGGCGCTTGGCTTTATTCCCAAGAAATATTGGAGAAGTTGGGATGATCTCTAAAAGATTCTGGTCCAGAAGAACTTTGTTGTTGCCTGATGAATCTGCATTGTAACGGGAGCGACCAGAACCTTTGAGGTCATATACCCGTGTTACATTTCTTCCAAACAGCAAATTTTCCATTACCATCAGTTCCATCCGTATCTCTTTGCCACCTTTTGCATTCTTTACAGTGACCTGCAAGATAAGCACATTATGTAGCATCCACAGACACAATGAAGTAAACAGAGGCTGGTAAACTCAGAGTCTACAAAAGATAAGTGTCAAATATAGAATAAACAATAATCTGAGTATCCAACCTGATAAATACCAAGGATCTTTGCCAAACATGTGGGGCTTCCAGTACTTAATGACTCAGACAGATATTTGAAATATTCTGAGGCAAACTTGTTAAAAGACTCCAATTCTGTCCTGGTGACTTGCTTAATAATAAATCTTTCATCCAAGGATTTTGCAAAAAACACATTGCTCTTTCCTCCTTGAGCTCCCCATTTCTTGCAGCGACTTAGTGACAATCTAAAGTCCATTTCTGATGGACAGCATTTTTTCCTAAGGGCATCAAACTGTTTTGCATAATAACAGGTTACCGAGTACTTAACTTTTCCAGGAGGACCCTCATCACGAAAGGATACTTTTGCATGCATATCCTTTGTATACAGTGATAAATCTGAACCCCTGCTCCCTTTGAATCCATATGTGTAAAGATCCTCAGATCCTGAACTTCTCTCTTTGGAAAGAACTTTACTCAAGTCTAACGAACCATCCGATGGCCAAAGTGGATTTGAAACAACTCCACCCATACCAGATAAATCTGCACATTCCTTTTCTTTATCCTTCTCTTTTTCCTTTTGCTTCTCATTATCAGGTGCCTTATCAGATAGGCGAGCCTGATATTCTTGTGAGCTCAGTGCATAAGCTATTATGCTTGTTGGCTCATCATCATAAACAGCAATAACCGTATCATTGACACCAGTTGGTAAAAGCAGCCTACCCACTCCATTACCACCCAGATGACTGACTGACGAGACAAACATAGGACTGTAGCCTCTCAGAGAGTCAACTCTAATAGACCCCGATAAATTTTCCTGGAAACTTTTGCTGTAACTTTTTGGTAAGTTTGACATGGGAGCCCCAGTCAAACTTCCAAACTCTTCAGATAGATGAAATGATTTTACTGGTGAGGGAGGGATGCTTTTCTCAGACGGTTCTATTACACCTTTATCTTGCATGTTTAAGGTAGCATCTGACATCATCCTGTCTCCTATTGAAATTTGTTTAACTGGATAAAAATCTTTTCTATCTGCAGGTTCACTGCCACTGGCAACAGTAGCCGAAGTGGCAGAACCAACTTCCTGTCCTTGTGATGTCACAGGTACAGCCTGAGCTTTTACTGACTGGCCCTCACCTGTCCATGCTGCATCTAATGTATCAGACAGATCAGCCAGGATAGGAAAGTCCTGCTCTGACAGTTTATGACATGTTCCCAGATCTCCATCCAAACCATTTGAGTTCTTCCTACTATCAACCGTTTCAAGAGGCATTGTCTCAGAAATGTTGATGCTGGTATTGCATTCACCATTCTCTATGTCAAAAGTATGAAACATGGTACCCTTAGTAATATCGGATGAATCTCTAATGTCTGGACCTCCTTCCATGCCATCCAGATTCTGGGTTGTTTTACCTTCTGCCAATTTAATAGTTTCCATAACTTCATCTAACTTTCCATTCAAAGTACCAGTTCCCACTAAATGATCACACAAGTAGGAATTGTCCACATTATTTGTCATGGAAGGCTGCACAGATCCATTACTTAAAACATGCTTGTCAAAAGCTTCAATATCTTTGAATTGAAGATTCCCAGAAAAGTTAGCTCTGTCCAGACAATTTCCATCAACCGTAGAGCCCATTTCCTCTGTCATTGGAATGCCAAAATTACTAGCATCGTTACTATCTTTGACTGTACCCTGACTTTCTCCAACTTTTTCATTTATACTAGAATCGTATTCCTTATATGGTGTCTTAAAATCCTCTAGTGGACTAGATTCTAATTTGGCAAGGGAGTTTTTCACTCTAAGAGATGAATCTAAACGGCAAAGACGACGATCCCATTCATAGGCTTCATAAAGAAGAAGACGCCTTATACTGTTTAGCTTCAAAATATCAGCAACAGGTCTTCCAACTTGCCAGTCACTTGTAATGGCCTCTTGCAACAAACCCTGTTTGAATTGATAGATTGCATCAAAAGAATGAACACGGTGAAGAAATGTTTTCTAAGCAATTTTCTAAATAAATATGGAAATATTCATCAAGTAGACAGTGTATTCTAGCATAACGTCATGTTAGAGAACCTAAAGAACATTAAACTCCCTTTTTATACATCTATAATATCACCTCAAATTCAACTGTCTCTTTATGCAACATTCCTTCAAGCTCTGCAATTTGCCTCCTTGACTCAGGAACCTTAATACTAGAATAAAAGGACCCAGATCTGGCAATTTTCTGTCCTATCTGATGGAGCAAATTGAAAACCTCTCTAAACAACATTTCCACTTTATCTGCCACCTGTTCACTTGCATCGAAATGCAAATTAGTTTGGATCTGGCTACTATGCCATAGGTATGATAGGCATATAAATTAATTAGCAAACATCTCCCCAAATGTGCAATTTGTATCATAAAGTACCTCTGCAGCTTCCTTCCTGAGCCAATCTTGTTGATGTGGATCATGGAACTCTAATTTTGAAGGTGGCAAATGCACAGAAAGAACATTGATGGAGGAATATCGGAAACATGCAATCATACTGCCAAACCTGTCACGTTGAATTTGGAACAATGTTGGTCCAATAAATTAGTCCGGAACAGTCACTAACTATCATACACAATTATTGGTATTCCAGAAAACTCCAAGAGCTACATAAATTATGTAAGATATCACATGGTCAAATCAAAATATAACAGGAAAACTGCTTACAAAATATAGAGCAGACAAATTCAGTAACATACCCATAAAAGCGAAGGCAGTCTCGATGTAATGAATGACCACAGCTGGCAACTCTACTTGCTGCAGCATGATTAGAGAAACTAAGCTCTAGGAATTTTCCGAAGGATAAACCCCATGCAGCATCAGACATTACTACTCTTCGGGTTGCTTCTGGAACTCCATCTTTCCGTGCACATTTTAAGCACCTATGCCACATCCATATTTTTCCTTCACGTTCACCAGGTAATGTCAACAGTAATGGCAACTGTCTTACCGATATCGTGAGACTACCCTGACGGTGTGTATAGCAAAGAACATGTGCCTCTGAGGGTTCATTACAGAAACGGCAACGGGAATTCTGCATGTTTTTGGTTTTTTGTTACATCCAAATTTGCCAATTATTACTGTAAAGTTGCAAAGTATACACAGTAGCAAGAGAAAACTATGGAAAAAAAGATGACAATGAAGCAAAAATCTACCTGGTCAAACAAATCATCCCGGAGGTACCTTCCTAATGGCTTATCAAAACTGCCATAATATTTGATGCGAAAGAGTTGAGAACGCTCACAGACTGTCCCCTTCAACACACAACGACTTGATAACAAAACCAATATACTTTGATGATCAGAAGGAGAAGGTGGGAAGTCTTCTTTAGAGAAAATTTGTTCTTGGTTCCTGTCACCTAAAAACTGCTCATCCGAAAACACCTTAGTCTTCATTTCTTTTTCTGCCATTCCTTGATTCTCCCACGGCACCTTCCTGGATAGTTCCTCTGTTGCTATTTGATAATTAAGATTAATTTTGGATGAAACAGAGACAGTGAAACCATTCGCCATATCTGAATCTTTAGATTCCCTGTCTTGAAGTTCCAAATATGACGTGACTGCTCCATATGAACCTGAGCCCACAGGAGTTACAATTTCATTTGAATATGCATTTATTGAAGCTGGCAATCCAGATAAACCACCTGAAGTAGGTGGCAGTGAAGGCCTCTGTCCAGATGGATATGTATCCCACTCTATTCCTGTAACTTGAGCACATGTATCTACAATGGAGGATGTCTTAAAAAGAAATTTTGTTTGAACAAGACTGGTTCCATTGGGACCAGATTTACAAGTAATGTGTGACATAGATGGGCCGATACCTCCACTAATAAGAAGTGGTTTGGACTCTCCCTCATTATTATCAATCAGATGGTCATCTGCTAAGGCAGAGACACAAGGCAATGACTTTAACGTTTTCAGATTTTGTATTTCTCCTGACTGATTTTGTTCTGGAATAGGAACAGAAGAACTGGGTATCATAGAAATAGATCTATCTAAACTTAATTGTTTGTCAGGCAATGCAACAGTTATTGGTGATTTCAAGGGAAGTTCAGGCATGGTTGCACCTTCATCTGCAAGGAAACAGGTCTCAAGGGCTAAATGATAAGCTGCAAACACTGCATATTGAACAACGTGTTTGACTTTCTTCAACTGATCATGACTTGCACCCATAAGCAAAACCTGTAACAGCAAGAGCAGTGTAAGTCTCGTAAGTTCTGATTTCAAAAAAGAGCAAATAAATGAGATGTCACCTAGTTTGGAGATAGTCAACCACACGAGATACTTTCAAGAACTCAATTTCAAGAACCTCTTGACATTGTTGGAAATATTTCAGATGGAATATTAGATTGAGTTCCAAGCTTCGTCTATGAATTAGATTATCATAGCATACATAACAGAAGTGACAATTCTACTTCGTGATAGAAGTGAGAATTCTATTAGCCAGATAAGAGTTTTGAGGCATATTAAGCAGAAATGCAATAATTCTCTCAATGAGGATAATAACATATTAAAAATGAACAATGGATACTAGAGTTTCCGGATCCATCATCCTAGAATGGCAAACTGGTTTCCAGTTTGGATTGGAAACGCAGATTTGTTGATACACATCAGAATCTCTAGGATCAAGCACTGAGCAGCACAAGGAACATTTCCTGCAGTGGAAAACTTTCCTGCATAAAATCAAAAATAAAAACTGTAAAATACCTTTTTGATTTTGGAGGAAAAGGGGAGCTTCCCCACAACCAATGGGTGTTAGGGGAGACCTGGGCCCCCTATTTACCTAAGCCTTTCCACTCTAGCTCTCTACAAAAGTACTTGAAACCCAAATTCATTTCATTTTTCAGTTTCATACTTGGAGAGCAGATTTGGACAGCAGAATTGGGAACAGCTTAGAGAGGGCAAACTTGTAAGAACAACACACAAAAAAAACATTGGTGAGCAGATGTGAAGGGGGGAACTGACAACAGAGTTTTTGGCCAGAAGAACAGCACATAAAAGTTAAAACTCTTATTTGTTCTTCTGTTTCTGACTCTCCTATAATCTTCTCATGGACACACGTTCATCATCTTGGAGAGGGTCTGGCCGTGGAACTCGTGGTCGAAGAAGTCGTGAAGGGAAAAGAGATGGTGAAAATAAAGCCGAAATATCCCATTGATTCTCCTCTATGTAAGTGTGTCACAAAGATAGAGAAAAGGAAAATCTCACAGGTGGAAGCTACTTATGGAATTGCACAAGTGCAAGGAAAATTTAATGGGCTTAAGCCCATTTCCTTTCTATTCCTAACAATGGGGTTTCTTTTTGTAACCTATCACCCCAAAGAATGAGGTGCAATTTCAAAAGGAGCATGGTGATGCACAGTTAGCAAAGAAAGGAAGGAGGGGCAGCAAGCATGCCCTCGTAGGTTCAAGAAAAGGACAGCAAGTTCCCTCGATACTTGAGGAAGCCTGGAAGAGATTGAAGACCAAACCCTTTAATCTATTCAGTCTCCGTATTGCCAAGTCATGCTTACAGTGGTGAATGAATCGCCCATAGGTTAGGAGGGCCAAATTTTGCAAATGTATACACCACCCTTCTGCAGAAGGAGAAGTTGTTGTGGACTAAAGTCTAATACAGCGAAGGGGCCATTGATAAATTTGATGGTATGTCTCCTTCAGGCCCATACTTTTTGAGAGCAATAAATGCTTCAAATGAAGGGACAAGCATTGAATGGACTGTGGAGACTTACAAAAGTAATTGAGATTTCAAGCCATAGTTACAATATATGAATACAGATACTGACACAATACAATAAAAATATGTACCTGAGGTCCTGAACAAATCTAATATGGCTAGATGCTGGTGTCTACATCTCACAAATATAAAAAACATGTGAATTTTCCAAAATTGTGGAAAATTTTAAAAATGTGTAGACAAAATTAAAGATGTGCTATAAACTTATACAGAGTTTATGCCATAAAGACCTATGAAATCTAGATTTTTGAGGCCTTTTTTCATCTGTTTAATGATGATTTTAGTGGGGATTTTCCCTGAATTCATATAAAAAAAAAATTGTTGTTCCCTTCAATACGGATACATATATGATGTAATAAATAATATGTTGACTGTATTGTATATGTACAATACAGAAAATATGTGCCAAAAAATATGTACTCTAAGCCCAAAATTGGTTGTAAGGCAGCTATGCTTCAAACTTTGTGCAAGTTATCACAGACAAAGCATGGTCATGATAAGCAATTTTTGCCATCGTTGAGTAGGTATGACAATGTGTTTTGGATACCATGAGCAGTACATGGTTTTAATCTTGCTTTCAAAGCTAATGTTGCTGAAGTTGCACAAATGAAAAAACTTTGTGATGAAGCCAAAGAAATACAAGTTTTTATCACAAACCAACATGCACAATATATAGACAATTTGCCAAGGTCCAACTTCTCAAGGTCGAAAAAAACAGAATTGCATCATACTACATCATGATTTGCTTATGGGGCACTGGAGTTACTTTGTCTTTCATGGCAGTTAGTCCTAAGTGGCAAACATGGAGATAGCACAACACTGAAAAAGCAATGCACATCAGAACTACAATTCTTCATCAGGCTTGGTGAGGTTTGAAAGAGTTGTTTCTTTCCATATTGGAGCCATTATTTGATTTGTTGCAACTTTGTGATATTGATGTACCTATGTTGGGAGACGTTTATGAGCATTTGATTGTATGTTGGAAAGAATTCAGCAGGTTCTTCAAGAGTGGACCCTCTTTCATATGGAACCATAAAGGGGATAATTATCAATAGATGGAACAAATAAATACCCTTTGCATTCTTTGACCTATTCATTGAAGCCAAAGTAGAACACAAGGCTTGCTTGTCTAAATTTGGGAGTGAAAGGAAGGCTCCAAACAAAGACAAGTGGTCGATAGATACAAACTTACAAAGCAACGTTTTCTATCATTTGTTCTGAACCAAGATCCCAAATAGTGATATTTTCTAATGTTCTATGATAGTGCTGACTCGCACACTCAATCTCATACAAATTTGCAAAATAACTGTGCATGCAAGCTCACCATTCAAAAATTCCCTAAAATATAGCTGAATTAGGGTTAGGGTTTTGCATAGAGAAATTAACACTTACATTGATATTTTGGCTGATAATGACTCCAGAGATAGCTGCATGCATAAGGATCTGGATGGGTGGTCTAATAATGCTCTTTTCCTCCGGTGTTACCACCCCGCAGCACCGTAAAAACCCTCCAAACTGAAGGTGACGTTTTTGTAGGAGGAGAGGTCTGTTCGAGTTGAAACTTTCTAAGCTTGTCCGTCTGTTGATGCCGGAGAGATGGCCTGGCACATGTGGAGGTTTGGTTGCCTCTAAGTGCCCTAGCGAATTGATTGGCAGTTTTGCTGCTCACGCCTCCAACTGATCTGTTTGGCTGATAGTTGCTCCAGGTGAGCAAACTGATGGCTGATAATCACTGCATACCGTAGGATAGGCCTGTTGAGAGAGAGGAAGCTGACATGCGGACGAAAGACTGGGTTTTGTGGTCCAAGCGAATCCTTCTATGTTTTCCCTACTACTTCTGGCTACAAAATGTGGATCTACTAATAACCCTTCGGAATGTGCTGGATCTCCAAACACTGTAGTATATGATGGATGCAATGGATAGACCTGGATGATCTATCCCAGTAAGAGACTAGGGCAGATATCTCACTGTCGAACCCTCACTAGCTGAAGACACCGTCTCCAACCCCAACTGCCGCGGCTGCACGTTGTGCTGCTGCTTGAAACTCCAAAATCAATCAACAATAACAATAGATATCCTCTTTAGTCCAATAACCCTTCTTAAATATAATAACATGTACTTTTAGGGTTTGCATGTCACTTTTTGGGTTTACGCTTCACTTTTGCATGCATGCAATTCTAATTTCATTTTGACTTTGACACTAAAATAAGGCATGCATGCTATGCATGCTTTATGATATGAACTCTTATGGCCTTCTAACTACACTGATGACTTAATGATACTGAATTGATGTATCTTTCTGCTCCTAGTGCTATTAGTCCTCAATTATTCTGTTCTTTATAAAAATGGAACATTACAGTCCTCCCTCGCCAAAGATTGCTTGTCCTCAAGCAATGCCAACGCAAATCCACAATCAATCAACTGAACCAATTGAATCCGGGGATGATCCCAGGGTCCCAAATTATCCTAGGAGATCTGTAGCACCCTCTACTCAAAACAATGCAGTGTACGATACCATCACCAGAGACCTCCTGAAAGCATCCTCTAGCAATCACTAAACTGTCAGTCACTGTAATCCCAGGGTCCCAAATCAATCTGAGAATTGCAGAGATCAAAATGCATCCACCGCTACCCTGCGTAGTATCGACACAAGGAGCATCATGTAGACTCCCAAGTAACGACATCAGTAAACACTGTAATCATCCCTCATAAGGTCTTCCACCTGGATCCCAATGCAAACTTGTGCATCTTTCATCCCAAATATCCCAAGGTTCTTGTGGGACTATACCTCTAGCTAGGAATGTCTTCCAAAGAATTGCCCACTCAATAGGACACCAACTCTTAATCTCTCTCCAATCCAATCCCCAAAAAGGACCTTGTCCATAAGCACCATCACAAGAAATAATTCTACCAAGATGACATTCTGCCCTTCTGATTTCAACTGGAATGCTCATATACTGCTGCCCAATTTCTCGTTCCTTGACAACTTGCAAAAACCATCCTCCATTATGCAAATGTGGACTCAAGCTACTGCAAGCCTTGTCTATGTACTCCTGAAGAGGACTGCTTTGAAATGCAATAGTATGTTTCTTCTGCAACCCAATCAAGGAATCTCACTGCTCTTCAATACTAGAAAGCCTGACCGCTGACTCGGTACATACAACTCGAAGAGATGTAAGCTCAACATCTCGCTATAATATGGTGTCCCGGAGTATCTTGGTCTTCTCTTTCATTGCTAGAATGCTTTCTTTAACACGTTCAATCTTCTTTCGGTGACTATCATCTGGAAGCTCTATCTCATGCATGTGTAAACTCTCCCTAACCTCCATGTGTGACTGCTCACTGTCTCAACTATTGTGCTCATTGCCTTGCACCTCATGTATTTCGCTTGTCATAACTGTATGGACTCTTGCTATAGGTGATGAAGAGTGTACCAACTCCAATTCATCACACGACTTGTCCACAATCTGACTAGCGAATGTGCTTGTGTCGCTAGACTCTAATGCGATCTCCTCATGCACATCCTCATCATGTACTGTTAACTCCAAATGAAGCCCACCAACAACCTGTACTTCATACTCATATTTCTTTCCTCCCCCAACTATGCCTTTAAGGAGATCCTCATCCAAATCCTTGGGTTGGGTCCCGAGCTTAATGGTGTAATAATCTTGAAAAGGCAATGCTGCACATACCTCATCACCCAAGGCTAGATACTCCTGTTATCGAGGCAAGTGTTGAAGTACTTCTCATTGTCTTCATGTTCTCACAAGCTGGCAAAGAAAAACCTTTGTTCTGACATGCACTTCACCAACATCACTGACATGCATTTGCATGTACAAGCATGCATCAACATGCACTTTTCTTCAATTGCTATGTTCCCACAACTGGCAAGGATCATGCTTTGTTACCATTGTAATATCCCAAATAGTGATATTCTCTAATGTTCTATGATAGTGTTGACTCGCACACTCAATCTCATACAAATTTGCAAAATAACTGTGCATGCAAACTCGCCATGCAAAAATGCCCTAAAATATAGCTGAATTAGGGTTAGGGTTTTGCAGAGAGAAATTAAGACACCATTGATATTCTTGCTGATAATGACTCTAGAGATAGCTGCATGCATAAGGATCCGGATTGGTGGTCTAATTATGCTCTTTTCCTTCGGTGTTACCGCCCCGCAGCACCGTAAAAACCCTCCAGACTGAAGGTGACGTTTTTGTAGGAGAGATTCGTTCGAGCTGAAACTTTCTGAGCTTGTCCGTCTGTTGATGTCGTAGAGATGGCCTGGCACATGTGGAGGTTTGGTTGCCTCTAAGTGCCCTAGCGAATTGATTAGCAATTCTGCTGCTCACGCCTCCAACTGATCTGTTTGGCTGATAGCTGCTCCAGGTGAGCAAAATGATGGCTGATAATCACTGCATACCATAGGATAGGCCTGTTGAGAAAGAGGAAGTTGACATGCGGAGGAAAGACTGGGTTTTGTGGTCCCAACGAATCATTTTGTGTTTTCCCTGCTACTTCTGGCTGCAAAATGTGGATCTGCTAATAACCCTTAGGAATGTGCTGGATCTCCAAACATTGTAGTACATGATGGATGCCATGGATAAACCTGGATGATCTATCCCAATAAGAGACTAGGGCAGATATCTCACTGCCGAACCCTCGCTAGCTAAAGACACCATCTCCAACCCCAACTGTCGCGGCTGCACGTTGTGCTGCTGTTCGAAACTTCAAAATCAATCAACAATAACAATAGATATCCTCTTTGGTCCAATAACCCTTCTTAAATAGAATAACATGTACTTTTAGGGTTTGCATGTCACTTTTAGGGTTTACACTTCACTTTTGCATGCATGCAATTCTAATTTCATTTTGACTTTAACACTAAAATAAGGTATGCATGCTCTGCATGCTTTATGATATGAACTCTTATGGCCTTCTAACTACACTGATGACTTAATAATACTGAATTGATGTACCTTTCTGCTCGTAGTGCTATTAGTCCTCAATTATTCCCTTTTTATAAAAACGGAACATTACATACTACATCATGATTTGCTTATGGGGCACTGGAGTTACTTTGTCTTTCATGGCAGTTAGTCCTACGTGGCAAACATGGTTTTAATCTTGCTTTCAAAGCTAATGTTGCTGAAGTTGCACAAATGAAAAAACTTTGTGATGAAGCCAAAGAAATACAAGTTTTTATCACAAACCAACATGCACAATATATAGACAATTTGCCAAGGTCCAACTTCTTAAGGTCGAAAACAACAGAATTGCATCATACTACATCATGATTTGCTTATGGGGCACCGGAGTTACTTTGTCTGTCATGGCAGTTAGTCCTAGTGGCAAACATGGAGATAGCACAACACTGAAAAAGCAATGCACATCAGAACTGCAATTCTTGATCAGGCTTGGTGAGGTCTGAAAGAGTTGTTTCTTTCCATATTGTAGCCATTATTTGATTTGTTGCAACTTTGTGATATGCATGTACCTATGTTGGGAGGCGTTTATGAGCATTTGATTGTATGTTGGAAAGAATTCAGCAGGTTCTTCAAGAGTGGGAACCTCTTTCATATGGAACCATAAAGGGGATAATTATCAATAGATGGAACAAATAAATACCCTTTGCATTCTTTGACCTATTCATTGAAGCCAAAGTAGAACACAAGGCTTGCTTGTCTAAATTTGGGAGTGAAAGGAAGGCTCCAAACAAAGACAAAGAAGTGGTTGATGGATACAAACTTACAAAGCAACGTTTTCTATCATTTGTCTTGAACCAAGGAAGCTCTCAGAGCTAAAGAACCAATTTACTATGTTTATCATAGGGAGTGGTGCATTTGGAAATGGAAATGTACACGTTCATAGGGGCACTATGAGCTTATGAAGCTTAGTGCATGGTGATCATTTTATGGTTCTGAAACTCTGAAAATGTAGACGCTTGCATCTTGAGTTCTTTCACATGTTGCCAACTCATTAGTAGCAAAAAGACCATGGAGCACTTATAAGTTCGTCCATTCAGTAAAGAAAAACAAACTTGCATCAACCAAGGTAGGGGATTTTGTTTACAATCTGACAATCTTCACCTTATATCTCAATCAAAAGACGATTATAGAGACGGCTTCAAAGTTGTGGGATGTGATTTCCAAAAACGGGGACTTTGATACTCTTGAATGCTTGCTGGTTAACCTCATTAGACTATTCTTCCAACGACCCTTTTCATGTTGAGGATGAGATAGGGTCAATTATGAGAAGTTTTTTTGCTTCTTTTGTTAGTGGGTGGCATGCTACTACTAGTTCATCTAACCAACGTACTAGTAATGCTTCCTTTGATCAATCAGGGCACAAATTAGATGGCATCCTATGGAGGATATGGAGAATGGAGACTATGATGAGGTGTAGGATAACTAGACTTTAGATCTTTTCAGATAAGCTTAGCTTTTGTAATTTTGACATTTTGATATATCAATATCATATTCTCATAACTTTGAGTCGTGAGACATTGATTTTTGGAACATAAATATCTCCCATTTTTTCTTTATAAACTTATACGTGAATGTTTATAGTTCGTTTATGGCCTTATGTGATATGTCATATGATGATATTTGGCATCTAGAAGTTTAGAATGTCGATTTCCTTTTAAATGTTCCTATAAGTTCTATTTTTCTACTTTTATATATGAATATATATATTTTTATAAAAATATATCATTGCACTGGTGAATCCTAAATTGGGACACATCACACCCACACCAGATCCTTCTCGCAATCCCAGTACACACCCGCAAATATAAGATTAATTTTGGTGGATACATAATCAATAGACACCATCCAAAAAAATTCTCAAAAATATATCATCCTGAGATTTAATTTGAAATTGTTGGGGCTTCAAAAGAGAAACCATGTGCAGTGTACTACTAATTTTACAAGTATAGACCATCACAATCAGGCATATCCTAGTCAAGAATCTCTTTTGAGTGGTTAGCTTACATTTGAAGGACCTCTAGCTATTCATACAAGCTAAAAGTTCGACTTCATTATACAAGTATTTGTTTTCAGTGCCATGGTAGTTAAAAGTTAAAACCATACTTACCAGACTCGAAATCAGCAATAAATCAACAAGGCAAGAGAGCGAAGAGTTTGAATCGGATCGGGAAAAAATCGACAAATACAAAAAATTAAATATATACCTATATTTCGAAGTTAAGAAAATACATTTTTCATAAATATTCAAAATAGCCATATCCATATACTGCAAGATATCAATAGATGTCCAAAATATATCAACTCTCATAAAAACTAAAATCGATCTTTTATACCCTAGTGTCGTCGGTTGAGTAAAATTGTTTTTTTATAACCTTGGTCGTGACTCATAACTCCTCTGTCGAGTCTGTTCAATTCTCTGTTCTAAACTCCTACCTTTGTCCGTGGCCCTGAATCCTTCATGGTTGACATGTTGTTGAGTGTTGAGCAAAGTGTAAAAACTGAAACAATGACAGTTCATCCCCCCTTTGTCATTGCTATGTGCAAGAGTGCTCACGTCGCCCAAAAGTTCAAAACAACGGCAGCGCGGTTTCAATTCACAACAAGGGTAAATCGCATCTACAACTCGTCGAGCCGAGTTTAAATCAGGAGTTTATTTCGGTTCAATCACGTAAAATCGAGAATCCTGAGTTTGACTCGACACAAGCTGAATCGGCTCGTTTAGCTGCCGATCTGAGTCAAACTCAGAATAATTGCGAGTCAACTCGCAATTCCTATTACTATGATTGTCGGATTGATAAACTATGAAAGCACTTAAAAAACTAACATTACATTAGATCAAGTTGATAATATTCATGCAGAGACCTAGGTTTAAAATCCTTGACTGGGTTTAAAAGGCCAAACGGTCTGAATTGATTATTTCAAAACTTAGAACCAGTCGATTCCAATTCGAAATAATCAATTCAAACCGTTTGGCCTTTTCTATTCTGATTCAGACTATGAAGTTTGAAGTTTGAACTAATTTGGGAGTGGTTCTTAACCAATCCAACCTATTCCAACCCTGAAACAGCCCATTCCACTCTGAACAAAGCCAGTTCACCAAGAATCCCTAAAATACACAAAAAAATCACCCTCCTATTTTGAATTGCCATGAACTTTTAATATTAATTCTTATAATTACTTCATTTACCTTTCTTTTTTATTGCATCAGTGGGTGGGGGGGTTGGTGGGGAGAGGTGGATCTTGCTTGTAGTAGATTAAAGTTGTCTATTTGGTTAAGTTGCCACACTATAAGGGGCATTTCTATGTCATTAAGAATCAAAAATGCTAACAAATTGCACCTTGCCTCATCCATACCCACTCAAGGATTTTAAACCTAGGTCTATGCATGAATATTATCAACTTGATCTAATGTAATGTTAGGTTAAAGCAATGTTGAAAAAGTCGGCATGTGCAAAAAGTCGGCGAGGGTCCTGAATACAACTTCTCGGCAACATCGACGAAAAAATCGGGAAAAATCGACAAAAGTCGACAAACATTAAAAGATAGAAAATGCATTCATTTTTTTTAGAATTTTAAACATATAAAGCAACAATAACATTAGAAAAACATATTGGAACAAAAATATGAAGAAAGCATTGATATATATCATCATCATGTAGTCATGCCAAATATAAAACGATACATCAAAGTCGATACTGAATCTTGAAAGTTGAAACATCATAGTTGTCCAATCAAGGACTCAAAAGTGTATAAAGTTTAAAGTTAAACAAAACAAAACGACATCACATATATAAATGCGTCTAAGGAAAACTAGCATCTAGCTATCTAATATCAATGCCCTCTTCCCCTTTAATGGGAAAATATCATGGGTCGCTTGTCAAGCCTGCCCCTAGCACTAGTAGTAGCAGCAGAAGGCCCTAGCCCTGCATCTAATATCAGACACTGAGTGATGGATGGAGGACTAGATGTATCAATCGGTGCAGAAGGTGGTGGTGATGCTAGCACATCACCCTCCATGCTGTCTCCAACCACCTCCTCCTCCTCCTCCTCCTCTTGCCCCTCCTCTAGCCATACAGGTGACTCCTCCATGATAGGAGATGGCATTTGCATCCTCCACTTAGACAATATATCAATATTGTCCAAGGAGATGGCATTTGCATCTGGTTCTTTCTGTATCTGTGTCATCCACAAGTGGAGATTGTAATGGACATACACCAAGTCATTAAGATGTGTGAACTCCAACCTGTAAGAGGGTAATAAAAAAAAATGAGTCTAGAGGGTAATAAGTTAATAAATTATAATATCTTAGAGGATCATAGATTCATAAATTGCATTAAACATTTAAATGCAATTCCTTTGTTGAAATACTAAGTTCTAACCTTCTGCGTCTCTTTGCATGTATTTTTTCAAATACATTCCAATTTTGCTCACATCCCGAAGCGGTACAGGTTTGGCTAAGGATTCTGAAGGCAAATTTCCGTAAATTTGGTGTCCTCACACCATAGGTTCACCACCAAGTGGCTACACCAAACAAGAAAGAAAGATAACTAAATTACATTTCATTACATTCAACTTTGGAAAACTAAAATAGGAAATAAATTTAAATAAATGATAATTCAGCTTTCAAATAAAGGTGAAAAGTTAAAACTTAAAACTCTCTAATAACTTACCTAGCATGAAATCGGTCCAGTCACGAATAGCATCACCAAAGCTAAATACTCCAGTACCATCCCGATACATCTCTATCTAGTGATTGATTGCATTGCGAGTCTCATAATCAGGTATCATCCTCTGAATACAAGTGAGCAGCCCCTCCAAAACCTCGCCATCAAAATCAAAATTGCATTTGTAGGCAAATGCGGGGTTAAGGAAGAG
Source organism: Pseudotsuga menziesii (assembly GCA_001517045.1). Taxonomy (NCBI): domain Eukaryota; kingdom Viridiplantae; phylum Streptophyta; class Pinopsida; order Pinales; family Pinaceae; genus Pseudotsuga; species Pseudotsuga menziesii. Next base: position 39,051 of record LPNX010374390.1, read on the forward strand.
TCCTGCTACATGAATGGGTCGATGAAGCATCCTAGTCCATCGACTATCAATCAAATCTCATAACAACATGTGCCTGTTGTGCCCTGGGATACCCTTTCCCACATAATAATTTCGAATGGCCTCTATGGCCCTATCCATGGCCTCATATAAATAGCCCATTGCAGGCTTATCACCATCAACAAGTCTCGAAACCCTTACGAAAGGTTCACTCACCGAGCACACTTCCTCCACTCCTTCCCAGAAGGAGTCAGTGTACACCAACTTGGCAATGGTTTTCCCATCCTCTCTCCTGTTGTAAGCACAATCACGCCACTCATCACAAACAAACATTTGCTTCAACTCAAACTGAAGCAAATAGAAAAAAATAGCAAAGAAATATGCAAAATAGAAGAAAAAAAATGCAAGAAATATGCAAAGAAATAGTCAAAGAAATATGCAAGAAATCTTTCAAACAATCCATGGAAAAGATAGAAAAACAATGGGATAAAATGTACATACCTGTGAGGAATCTTGAACACTTGCTCCACAAAAATCCTTGATAGAGATGGTAAATGGTGTTTGAAAGCCTCCAAAGATGTTGGTGGTCTCTTCTTGCCCTTCTCACTCCTCTTCCAACAAATCAGTTTGTCAAATGACCCAAAAAAAACCGATGTCTCCTCTTTAAAGATGCGGGTTCAAGTGTTGGGCGCTTTTTTGGGTCGACCCGCGACTTTTTCTAAAAAGTCGCGCTTTTTCCTCAAAAGTCGCGACTCTCCGATTTTTTTTAAAGTCGCGACTATGCGATTTTTTAAAAAGTCGCGACTTTTACTCACTGAAAAATCGGCTTGGAGTGAAAGTCATGACTTTTCCAATTTTTCGTGGAGGTTTTCAACACTTGGTTAAAGTTAGTTTTTTTAATGCTTTCATACTTTATCAATCCGACAATGACAATCATGTCCTACACATAATGACAATGTCAAATTTCTCAATCTTAATGAGACTTAACACCCAATTGGTCCATGACCTCTATTTAAATTAATGTTGTCAGACTCGGACTCAACAAATACTCGGTTGGCTTAGGACTCGACCGACTCAACAACTTGGATAAGACTCGACAAAGACTTGACAAATAGATAAAAAAAACTCAAAATATAGTAAATTTTGTGCACAAAAAATATACTAATGACATTTCGAATCCATATAAGTTATAAAACCACATTCTATGCAGAAATTCATTGTATCATCTCAAAAAAATGATAATACAACATTTGACACTCCATATTTATATGCAAAATAGTGAACCGAAAGATGATTCCTTGAACAAATTCACAAATAGTACTAATTTCAACTATATAACTCAAAACATAAGTAGAAATCAAAATAAACAATGTCATCAAGTTCAATCTCAAGTCTCACGCATGACTACGAAAATTAAAATGACTAGAATAGGGACCAGAAGTGATGGTGCCAACATCGCTAGACCAAAACAATAATTGTGATGCAGGAGTATTGGGTATTTCCATTTCAAAAAATGGAAACACCAGAGAGATCCTCGGTCTCTTCATCAAGCCAACTCAAATCATCAGCAGGAGATTCATACAAAAAGTATTGGTGCATATAACTGAAATTGCAGCAACTGCAATCCATATCTAAACCAAAATGCATAAACAAAGAGTCTCTAAATCACATCTAGAGTCCAAAAAATTTCAAAACTTCATGCTACAACAAATAACTACATATCATCAAAATCATTGCATGTATTAGGATTCTATTCGTCAATAGCACGTTGTGCCCCTCACCTCTAGGCTCTAGCTGTTGCCTCTATCTCAAATCTCAAAGTTGATCCTCCAAGGACGTTAGTTGACACCCTACAATTTTGATGAAACCTCCTAATCCAAGTATTAAAAAAAGGTAGATAAAGCTTTGTACACCTAGTAAGTAATTTTGATTGAGTGAAGGGTACATTTTTACCAAGGACATGACAAAGGAGTTAAACAGTCAACACCACCAGCATCGAGATACATAAACAGGTTGATGCGCTTGATTAAATGTCAATCCCCTACCATCATACATGATAGAATCCAGTGGAAATGTTGCAATCCCAAAACCCTGAACACTGTTAAGTTTGTTGAATTCTGAATGGGATCTAAAATTCTACTTTCAACTCCACTCTAGGTGCTTGTATTTCCATTCAAAACATTCACTATTAAACTGCCCAACATACTCTACTAGATAGGACCAGCCATAGCATATTTTTCTTCCAATCTGAATTCCAAGTATATAATTTTATGGCTAGTTAAAGAATTTAATGGATCTGTAGTAGGAAGCATGACAGCCTACAAAATTGCATAACAATATTTGCCACTCAAAAGCTCGTAAGACTTTCTTAACCATTTGAACTCAGTGCACATCATCTTCAATGTTACTCCAGAGCTTCCTGCTTCTTATAACCATCATATAGTCACAATTATAAAATATCTTATTCATTCTAAAGAATTTCCATTTAATCAAAGATTTGATCTCACTTCTTTTAATTAGAAATTGTGTGATTGAGTGAAGTATATATATTTTAACACATTTATAGAGCTATTTATCTCACTGGAGATCTGGAAAATATGAGAATTTGAAATCCTTCTAGACACAGAGGGAATAGAGCACAGTAAGTATACTGACAAAGTTTAGAATTGAAGAAACCACTCAGTAGTGGTTCAAAGCATCAAACAGTCTAGCCTATCAGGTATCTGTCATCTAAAGTGCTTCTCTTTCCAGGAATCTGTCCCACCAGTGATCTACCATACACTTACGTTTCTTTAATAGCTCGCCATCTCCTTGTCATAGATAATCAGTTGGAAGAAAACCATATGGAACCAGCACTTGCACAAAACACTAGGGATAGGCAGAATACTAACTTACTAAGTGACTAATATATCTAGATTACTGAAAGTAATCTTGCCCGCTGCATCTTTATTGAGAACCTCTTTGTGCTGGATTGGATATTCATATAACCATTTATTCACCCCAAGCACTTGTTTTTTCCATACGAAGTTATTAGTTTTTTTTTCCTTTTTAACAGCAACCAGGAAAAAAGTTAGACTTAGATATACAATGATTTACAAAATCACCCCAGTTGTACCTGTAGGTGATATATAATCATCAGCCCCGGAATTTAGATATAAGACTGTTTTATTTTGTACCAATGTGTAAAAAAACAGTACATCTATGTCAATGCAACTCATGAAGATAACTCTTATGCAAAAGACTAATTGCAACTGATCTGCACCTTTTCTGTAGGAATATAACCCAATTGGAGAAGTACACAAGGGATACCAATGTGGAACTCCCAGGGAAGCTCTGGTCAATGCTCCCTCTTTAACGTATGAACTGACATGGATTGCAAAAAACGCACATACCTCTGGGACATCTGAAACATCTCCCGATATTCCTTGAAACACTTCCTTGAAACACCCTGCCACAACAAACTCATGGTGCTTCTGTTCTACAAATTATAAGACATTACTAAACCTACTGCTGGTGGCACTTCTGTTCCACGAGAAAATGTCTACATGAAGGTACTGAAAATGAATCCATAATTATACAAAATGCCTGAATTCACTTGTCCTTTAAGCTGTTTCATAATGACCACTTCGAACTCATCAGTTGTGATAACCAGCATTCAGCGACATTAATGCCAGAATGCCCGTTGCTAGAAAGAAACTGACAACTCTCAAGCTTACTCCAACATTCACCAAAATCAAATTGAAGCAATGTCTGTGATCCCTCCCATAATGCCATTTCACAGTCATCATATGAACAGTGCTTTTCAAATAAGGGAGGGATACCTGCGTAAAACAAAGTTGCCACTGCAAACACAATGTGTCTGATTCACCAGAGCACCAAAAAACAGTGTCAATTTCCTGAACCGCATCTAAGCAAAAATTAAAATCGTACTCAAACAAGCTTGAGTCTTGACACATTAAACCTCCACAAACTTAGGTTTAAAACAACTACAACAAACTATCTCTGAGAGCAGCAGCTGAGGCACAATGCCTATCATAGAAAACCAATTTTATTGAAATTAATCAAACCCATAGCACACCCCTACTTTCATCAAGGCGACCCTATTTGCAGATATAACACTGCTCCACACATTTTGCGCTGAAATTTTCACACTGCTGTGGAAGCATTGGTCATGGATAGTTATTCCTTGTGGTTCATCTCCAATACAGCATGCTCCTGGGGAAGTAATATTGGCTATGCCAATCTTCATCTAAGTCTTTTGGGTTTTCTCTTCATCTATGCCAATGTTCTTATTGTTTTTGGGTTTTCTCTTCATGTCTGTTCTATACTTAAAACTCTTTTTCCTTGAGTCTCTACATGAAGCATTGGTCATGGATAGTTATTCCTTGTGGTTCATCTCCAATACAGCATGCTCCTGGAGAAGTAATATTAGCTGTGCCAATCTTCATCTAAGTATTTTGGGTTTGCTCCTCATGTCTGATCTATTCTTAAGACTCCTTTGCCCTTATTCACATTTTTAACAGGCAGCTTAGTCTCTATAATTCACTTTTCCACTTCAGTCCAGTGTCCTTGGGTTTCCTGGCCTGGCTGCTCTGAGTCTGAATCTGCTCTTTCCTGCTCAATAATTAGACAAAATCTCAGAGGTTAATGGAGATTCAGAGGACGTAAGCACTATCTTTTCACCTTGGTTACTGGTTCTTCAGGAACTCTGAAGGTTACAATTTACAACCTTCCCAGCTACTTCAAACGGCAGATAAATATACAGTAGAACCCAAAGAAGTTAAGTGTACACCTTCGCTATTAGGTTCAGGAGGAGCATCATTAGAACCAAAACTACCTCTGTTTAACAAATCATTATTCACTTTATTTTCCAGAATCTTCTCTTTATTTTTCCTCTCTTCCTCGCAAGGAAGTATTCTAAATTTTGAACATCACTTCCTAAGCTGCCCTGAGTTTTTGCATATGTGACAAGCATCTGGCATTCACCCTCTTAGCCCTACAATTTTGGGCAAGCATTATACACCCAGCAGAGCTGCATTAAATGCAGTATATCCTGGTATATGTATTGTCAGATCTGAGGCATCTCAGACCTGTCGGTAAATATACTTGGATACATACTGTCAGATCTAAGGCATCTCAGCTCTGACAGTAAATATCTTAGGATATAATGCAATCAATGCAGCTCAGATCTGACAGTATATATCCTAGGATATAATGAAATCAATGCAGCACTGTAGTGTGCTTATTTAGTCCCGTAATTTGGTAGCGTAACTCTAGTACCTCTGGAGATCTGGCTTCAGAGGACATATGGTCCCTTGAATAAGCAGTTATTTTAATGATAAGATGAAACAACAATAAAGTAATTATCTTATCAGTCTGTTCAAATTTTAGGATTTCCTCTGCCTTTCAAGATCTCAGCAGAAGATTCTAGAGTGTAGGGTCCAGCCATTAGATTCAATCCAATGGCGTTCATTAATGTTTTTTTTTTGGAGCAGATATATCAAAATCTGAATGCTAAGCAATATTCTTTAGCAAAGTTCTACCACAGGTTCAGAAACATTTTTGCAAAATTTTAGAAGCATTCTCAACCTCTTTCAGCAAAACCAAAATATCATCATCACCCATTATCTGAAAACATCATGTATTACAATACTTCTTTCCAATTACTTACAACACAATTCTCTTAAAATGCCTTTGAAGGGACATTACCAATCAAAAAACCACCCAAAGATTCAATCCATCTTCTTCCTTCAATACCTTTAATTCCTCCAGGGTATAATAAACAGTCTTCACTGTTCAGGCTCAGTATCACTCTCTTGGTCTTCCTTGCTCCATCCTCATTTTCAATCACCTTGTCTCTACCTTGAGCCTCCAAAGCATCACCCTTATCTGAATTCAACTATGAACTTTTCTCAGCTGCAAAGCTTCCATTGTTGCCAGACAAACTTCCAATTCCACCTGGAAAACATTCTGAATAGATTCAGAGGACAAAGACAAGAAGTTCATCCTTCCTCCTAATCCCACATCTAAGACTATTAATTTCTACTTTTTTCTACATTTATGTGTCTAATTATTTTGGGTTCTCTGATTCTAAATTCTAAGTGGTCTGCCACATATAACTTTAAAAATAAAAAATGGGTGACCCTAACCATTTTAGGCTCAAGGGTTTCCAATAAAAACACATAATAATCTCCATAGGAACTTTCAGAGATCAGCCATGGAATCCAGAGAGGAATGAACCTGCTTTCCTCAATCTTCCTTGCCTTACTCTGTCTCTTCCTCGATCATCTAACTGAATTCTAAAAACGAGGTGTTCCTTGCAGTAGCCCTCTGATCTTCCTCAAAATATTCAATTTTTGCCTAGATTTCTCCTTGCTACTAGCCTCTTGGTCCCTTTGTTGCTGAAAATCACTCTGAATAGCTCAGAGATCTCAATTCTTTTGTGAGTCTAATCTCATTACAAAGGTCATAAACAGTAGAGGCACATGATCCCTCAAAACACGGTTCAAGTGCTTCATCCCACTTTGAAGTATTTCCTAATTGTCTTTCTTATTTCATAGTAACCAAATTGGTCTTGGATATATAACAGATCATGCTTGAAGACATAATTCTAATCACTTCTATGATAATTAATAATCATGCCCCCTGCCATCCTAGTGACTCCTTTGTTTGCCAGTTTATCTGCTTACATAAGTAAATTCCAAAAGTGGTATGTCCTGTCTTAATCAATTTGCTCGACCAGGCTACAGGTCAGATCAGGAAGCTGCAGCTGCACACTCCCTTGGTCAGACAGTGCAATTTGTGTCATGCTAAGACAAAGGACCAAGCTAGTTACTCTGAAGTTAGCATGACAAAGGATTTATTGTTATGGCAAACTTAAAGCACTGTATCAATGGGAGGTAGATGTGAAAAGTGAAATGTGAAAGCTTTAGGAATTTAGGGAAGGATTAGACTTGACGACTAAACGATTTAAAAGATGGAACACAGTGCACCAATGTGATTAATATGTTTACCTTATCAACAGATCAAAGAGTAACAAACGCCATAAATATGCAAACCAGAGATAGAGGATATTGCTCAACCATACAATATGTTTACAATACAAGGAATGCTACAAAACTGAACAGAGATCTAAAAGTTGCAAGGTAGCACTATGACTCAAGTCACATGAGGGAAACAACATAGGGCTGGATCTTGCAAAGGATACAATCACAACTTTAAATAGCCTAACCCATCTTACGAGCACAATGATAAATATTTGTACAAGGAGGAATGATCGAATCATTGATGGCAGCAGTCACTATCAGTCAACCTTATGCACAATGATTAAGGATGATCACTACCTCATTTCTTGGAATCAGTTCAGCTTGGGCATGCATCAAAATGGTTAAAAATGATCACAAGCGCATTTCCCAGATTGACCTGATCAACTTTGATCACCCAACTGATTAGTCACACCAATCCTTTTAACTATGATGTGATTGGAGTGAACTGTTAATCTCTCATTGAGGCATTTGTCTAGTAATCTGTTGATTTGTCTACTGAGCTAGCACTAATTAGGTCAAGTAATGATACCAGACGATTGGCGTGCTAGAGATCAGGCGCTAGCTGCAACAAGAAGTTGGCACTAGTCAAAACATTAACGATTATATGTGTGATTACCTTAGCAACAAATCAAAAATCAAACATCACCATAAGCATGCAAACCATAGACATCGGATATTGCTCAACTGTGCAATATGTTGTCGATACAAGAAATGATATAAAATTAAGCAAAGATCTAAGCACTGTCAGGAAACAATATGGTTCAAGTCACATGAGGGAAACAACTATAGAGCTATACCTTATAAAGGATACAATCACAACTCTAAATTGCCTAACCTATTTTACAAGTACAATGATTATACAAGGAGGAATGATCAAATCATTAATGGAGACGGTCCTTAACAGTTGGCCTCATGCACATGATTAAGGATGATCAGTATCTCATTTCTTGGAATCATTTCGGATTGGGTATGCTTTGAAATGGTCACAATTGATTGCTAGCGCATTTCCCAGATTGACACGATCAACTTTGATCACCCAATTGATTGGTCGCACCAACCCTCTAAGCTATGCAATGTCACAAGGTTCGGTTTCGAGTTCAGGTTCGGCGACCTTCAGGTTCGATTCGGGTTCGAATTTTTCAATGAGGTTCGGATGGGGTTCGAGAGAGGTTCGTCTGTATACATTTAAAATATATATATATATATATATATATATATATTATTACTATACTATGAACATAACATTAATTTTTTATAAATAAACAACAATGAAATTTTAAATAAAAAATCAAAACTTTAAATAAAAAATTAAATAGCCATGGTATACACCACCAACCATGAATAGCTCGCAGCTCGGGATAAACAGCTGAGACCCGAGGGTCAATGCACCACTAACACCGTGAACACCTCCAAATTCCAACAATCTCTCAACAGTCACCCAATGGGTCGCGGTTGCCGGCTAGTGCACAACAGCTAGAGCTTCGACTGAATGTTGTGACTCGCAGGATGCTCGCAGCTTGGGAGTTAGAGAGTGTATTCTCTGTCGTAGGAGTGCGTTTGGTGGCAGTGGTTCAACCTTATCCGTCGAGAGGGTGAATAACCCCGCAGTAAACAATTAAACCCACGCCTGAACCTTTAACGTTAGGTTTTTTTAAGAAGTTCGGCAAACCTAATGGCCGAACCAACCCACCTTCAGGTTCAACATGAGGTTCGACTATCAGGTTCGCCGAACCTAAACGAATTTTTCAATTTTTTTTAGGTTCGCCGAATTCCGAACCTGAAGGTTCAGGTTCGGCGAACCCTGTGACATAGAAGCTATGTGCCATTGAGGTGGACTGCTAAGCTCTAACTTTTAAATGATTTGTCTGTCATCTGCTAATTTGTCTATTAGCTAGTGCTAATTAGATCGAGTAATGACGTTGGAAAATTGGTGCGCAAGAGATCAAGCGCTAGCTACAACAAGAAGTTGGCACTAGCTGTACAAGAGGGTCATGCGACAAGACTTAAAGTTTTGTTGCCTTATTGTTTTGGCACACTAAAGCCAAAAAAGGGCCAAAAGCATACCAATGTTTTAAAAGTCAGAATTGGACTACAAATCAACCGAGTCAGATTGCACTCAGATCGAAATCAGCCTATGACTCTGTTTATAAGCCAATTCACTAAAAATAGTAATATATATAAAATATTAATATGTCAATAAAATCCGAGGGTTTGAATTGGTTAAACTGGTTCACAACCCAATCTAGGACAAGGAATGCAAAGAAATCCAAGTTCGGAATCAACTTCAACATACTCCATAACAGATAAAAGTTGACACCTTCAATGAATTACACCGATATAAAGCTAGTGAATTGGAATCACAGCTTTGAATATTATAAGGAAAGAGGGACAGAGACATCTTGGCCTGGGACCAAACAGATTCTTGGTCTATGACCAAGCAGATCCTGCAGGTGTATTTCTAGTCAATTAACCAAGATGATGATGTGTTATGTCCTCCTCTCTTAGGTCCTCGAGATGGTTGAGCTAGGTTGTTTCCTCAAGGGATTGGCCACCCCTTGATGGATCAAGGGCATTTGACCTTAGGAGCAGTCAAGAAGATCAAAGGATCACATCATCCAGTTTAGACCTTCCTTATATGGCGATGATAATCTTCCAGCATCGTATGGAACACTTATGGACCACATACATTGAGAGAGACAAAAGTTTGTTTACACCTTTGGTCGTGTGGGTAAAAGGGTTGTCTCCCCACCTTGTCTTGTGGTTAGAAGGGTTGTCTTCACACCTTGTTGTGACACCTTTTGTTGACTTGTGGTTACCCTTGTGTTGGCTTAGTCTTGCATTGACCCTTCCTTGTTGATTCTTTGTGCTAGCGCCCCTTTTTGAGTGTGGTACCTTAACCCTTTATTATGATGTCTTAACATTAACTTATATTTTATATTTGGTAACCCTCCTTATTTGTGTGACATCTCGATCCTTGTAGTGTAACCCTAAAGTCAATGAAGACTTGGAAGGTAAAACCAATGAAGTAAACATCGCCATTGGCAAAAATCAGCGAGCGTCCTAAAAACAATTTTTCGGCAACATCGACGAATAAATAGGCAAAAATGGGTAAACCACGGCAAACATTAAAAAATACAAAATATATTCATTTTTTTTCAAAATTTTAAACATATAAAGCAACAACAACATCAAATAAACACATTGGAACATAAATATGGAGAAAGCATTGATATATATCATGTCTTCATGCAAAATATTGAATGATACATGAAAGTCAATAGTGATACTGAATTCTAAAACCTCATAGTTGTCCAATCAAGGACTCAAAAGTGGATAACCAATACAAAATGACATCACATATATAAATGTATATGAGGAAAAATAGCAGCTAGCTATCTAATATCAAAGCCCTCTCCCCCTTTTACAGGAAAAGGTCATGGGTCGTTTGTCAGGCTTGCCCCTGGCACTAGTAGAAGAAGGCCATGGCCATGTTCCCTGATCCAATATCTAACAGTGGGTGATGGATGGAGGGCTAGATGCATCAATGGGTGTATAAGGTTGTGGTGCTGCTAGCACGTCACCCTCCATGGTGTCTCTGTACCGCTCCTCCTCCTCCTCCTGCTGCTACTCCCCCTCCTCTGGCTCTAACCATGCAAGTGACTCCTCCATGACAGGAGTCTCAATCTCCACCCTCCATTTAGACAATATATCAATATTGTACAAGGAGACGACATCGGCATCTGGTTCTTTCTCTATATGTCTCATCCACAGGCAAAGATTATAATGGACGTACACCAAGTCATTGAGACGTGTGAACTCCAACCTGTAAGAGGGTAATAAAAAAATTTATGAGTTTGGGCTATGGAGGGTCAAAGACTCAAAAGTTAATAAATTATAATATGTTAAAGGATTATAGATTCATAAATTAAATTAAATGCAATTGCTTTATTGAAATTATTACCTCCTGTGTTTCTTTGCATGTATCTTTCAAAAACACTCCAATTCCACTCACATCCCGAAGCGGTACAAGTTTGGCTTAGGGTTCTAATGGCAAATTTTCGTAAAGTTGGTGTCCTTACACCATAGATTCGCCACCAACTAGCTACAACAAATAAGAATGAAAGAGAACTAAATTACATTTCATTGCATTGGGAAACTGAAATAAGAAATAATCAAATGATAAATCATAGTTCAAACTTTCAAATAAAATTATAAAAGTTAAAAGCTAAAACTCTAATAAATTAATAACATACCTGGCACGAAAATGGTCCTATCACGAATAGCATCACCAAAGTCAAATGCTCTAGTACCATCTCGATAAACTTCTATATCGTGATTGATTGCATTGCGAGTGTCATATTCCGGTACCATTCTCTGAATACAAGTGAGGAGCCCTTCCAACACCTCGTCATCAAAATCAAAATTGCATATCTAGGCAAATGCGGGATTCAGGAAGAGTGTTATTGCATGAATGGTTGATGAAGCATCCTGGTCCATCGACTATCAATCAAATCCCACAACATGTGCCTGTTGTGCCCAAGGTCACCCTTTCCCACATAATACTTATGGATGGTTTCTATGGCCCTATCCATGGCCTCATACAAATAGCCCATTGCAAGCTTATCACCATCAACCAGTCTCAGAACATTTACCAAAGGTTCACTCACCGCACACACTTCCTCTACTCCTTCCTAAAAGAAGTCAGTGTACACCAACTTAGCAATGGTTCTCCCATCCTCTCTCCCAATGTATGCACAATCACACCACTCATCACAAACAAACATTTGCTTCAAGTCAAACTGACATTGAAGCAAAGACTGAAGCGTAATGAAGGTGGTGGCAAAACACGTGATTACAGGACGCTTCAACTCCCTGTTTTTGGTGTGCCTCCTCATGAGGCTGAGAACAAAAGCATGGTTGTATATGAATTTGGGGATGCTTCTAGCTTGATCAATCACCTCCTTGATGAAGGAAATTTTCCCATATCCTCCAGCATCAAATCAATACAATGAGCAGCACATGTAGTCCAAAACAAAGTGGAGTGCCTCTCCATAAGCATCTTACCAGCAACCACATAATTCGTTGCATTATCTGTAATAATTTGCACAACATTGTGCACCCCGATATTCTATATGAACCCCTCCATCAACTCACATAAGAGTTGCATCTTTTAAATATGTTGATGCATCTATTGATTTAATAAACATCATGCCTCTAGAACAATGTACCAAGAAGTTGATAAGGGTTCTACCCTTACCATCTGTCCAACCATCAGACATGACTATGCAACCAGTTGTCTCCCATGACTTCTTGAACTCCTCCAATCTAGGACTAAAGTCCTTCTTTTCTGCTTGAAGGATTGGCCCTCGCAACTCCTCAAAGGTGGCACTTTTATACCCTGGGCCAACTACTGCAATGGCATCACACATCTATTGCCAAAATGGATTGTTTCTGACAATGGTGAGAGGTATGTTACTCTAGTAAAGACACCTCCTCATAACCTTGTCTGCTTGTACCTTTTCACTTTTCTTTATGATTGAACTAATAGAAGCTTGTGCTCCAACTCATGTTCGTGCCATAAAATGGGATGAGGACCCCCCCGCCCTCCGGATAGGTGAACCAGTGGAGCCCCTCCCACTACTCGCACCGACATTGGTAGACATTGATACCCATGAACCTCTTGTAAATCCAAAAGTTGCAAGCTCAACTCTATTTGCTGCAATCTCGTCCTTCTTTTGTTCTTTTCATGGATCGAGTCATGTGCAGATCTCATGATCTCTGGGGTCACTCCAGTACATAGGCTAACATAGTGCCCAGGGAGTTTAGTTAGATGGTACTTCAACCTGTTAATCCCTCCCGTCATGTGATGCCCACACAATTTACATTTCAAATTCTACCTGTTTATCCCATCCTCTGGTTCACCATACTGCCAGAAAGGGTCCAAAGGCTTTGGCATTTTTGCAACGGGAATGACAGCCTCAACTTTCAAGAGTCAAAATGCAAGCCTAGGGCACAAAAAACACAAAAAAATACATTAAAACCTTTTGAAAAAAATAGCAGCAGTTTGGTTTAAAAAATTAGACCTCTAAATTTATATTTTTAGCCATGAAAAATGATAAGAGGGTGGCTAAAAACCTAAGAAAACAAGCATGTTGTTCCATTGAAAAAATCCCTTACATTGTGACTGTTTTTCATATTTATGGGCATGGAAATCATTGTCAAAATGACACAAAATAAAGAGAAATCTAGGCAGAGAAAAATGCAAGAAAAAATGTAAGCAAATATGCAAACAATCCATGGAAAAGATACAAAAAACAATGGGATACAATGTACATACATGTGAAACAAAGATTGACTTGGTTGGTTGGAATCTTGAACCCTTGCTCCAGAAAAATCCTTGATGGTGATGTAAAATGGTGTTTGTATGCATCCACAATGGTTGTTGGTCTCCTCTTACCCTTCTCCCTCCTCCAAAAAGAAAATGCAAGCGAAATGAAAAAAACAAGTTTCCCCCTTTTACGTCGTGGACCCCCCTGAACCCGCGATTTCTTCCATCGTGATCGTGAAAATCAGGAAAAAAACGCCCTTTTTCCCAAAAACTGCGCTTCTTTCAATTTTTAAAAAATCACGATTTTTCCTCGCCGAAAAATCAACTTGCAGAAAAAATCGTTGATGTTTACTACACTGGGTAAAACAATAGATCTGAGATCTAATTGCTTATGTTTGATCTAGGGTTTGATGCATGTTTATTTGGGTGACGTCTAGGGTTTATAGACTTCTCTTGCTTGAGCGCTCTCTTGATTTGGGCTTCCAACAGCTATTTGCTTCTCCCTCCTCCACACGTGTGAGCCATACTTTGTTTTTTAGGCTATTGTACCATGTTTTTGGGCTGTCGTACCTTGTTTGAGGGTGCTATTGTTTGTTTGAGGCAGCCATACCTTGTTAGGAGGGTGTTGCTGCTCTTGAGAGGTTGCTGTTGGCCGTTAGGAGAGTGTCGCTGTTGTTGAGACTCGAGAGGTTGTTGTTGGTTGTTAGGGGGGTGTTGCTACTATTGAGAGGTTGATGTTGACTGTTAGGAGGGTATCGCTGCCTGTTTAGGCCTCCTTGAGGCTGTTGCTACTCATTGTGAGGGTATTGCTACCTGTTTAGGCCTCCTTCAGGCTACCACTACTCATTGTGAGGGTGTCGCTGCTACTAGATGATTGTCTTTGCCTGTTAGAAGGGTATTGTTACTTAGGGTTGTCTGGGCTTGTTGTGTGACTGTCTAAGGACTGTCATCTACTGCAGTAAGGGTTTAAGGCTGCCATACTCAGTTGTAAGATGCTTGAGGCTACCATTCTCATTTGAACACTTGTTGGTTGTCTTGGTTAACATCTTGGTGTTGATCTTGAGATGCTGCACTTCCTACTGTAACTATCTAACCCTATCCTACATCACTTTATCTCTCTTTCTCAGGTATGTGATTACCCTCGGGTAAAGATTAGTTACTTGTTCCATTTATTGACTTGTCTCTAAGAGACAAGATCTGATCTAAAAGTAAACTCTGAGTATAAGGAAGGTCCAACTCATCAAGTAAGTTATCAGACTTGTTTCTTTTGTTTTGTTAGTTAGATATCTTACTGCTGCTAACTGTTAGTCTAGTTTAATTTTGTTAGTTAGGTTACTTTATTACTACTGCTGCGCAATTGTACTTTTACTGTGTATATCTGCAGTTGTTAACTTTATGTTTCAAACCCTAACGCAGTGATCCTTAGTGAGTGTTAAAGTTGAAAGAAAGGAAAATTATGTCTTTTATTGGCTAGACTTTTACTACTGCTGCAATTTTACTTCAGTATTATTTTGTAGTTTAAATTTGCATTAACGTCCAAGTTTTTCATTTTTTATGAAAAAAACCCTAATTTTAACAACAATGAGCTTAAAAGAGCTTCTGCAGAAATTTGTACTATGTGGAATAGTAACGAACTAGAGCTGGAGGCCTCAAAACAAACACAGCAGTGGATTTACATGAAACTGATAAGTAAAGAATCTAGAAAGTATTATCATCTTTTCAATCTTTATGTTCCAATGCATTATGAGGAGAAACAAAAATGCTGGCAAAATTTGATGAGTGAAAGAAACAGTATAGGGATGGATAATCTTATAATAGCAGGAGATTTAAATACAGTTTTATCTTTTGAGGAAAAAAGAAGGGGGGCTAGAGTTAGAGATCCTTCAAGAGAATTCTTAGAAGATATAATTGCATAATGGCACTTGATGGATATAAAGATACCTGGTCTAATAGAATATTGATTTTTGACCCCAGAGGAAAGCAGAAGCAATACTACTCTTGGGGACTTGACGAGATGTCTAATAATCTTGCAGAAGCTTTAGCTCTATGGCAATATAAATACCTTAATAACAATGGAGGATTCAATGTAATATAAAGACAAGCCATTCAAGGTAATATAAGGACCTTAATAACAATGGGGGATTCATTGACAATAGTTCGGTATTCAGTTTCAAAGAAGAAACCAAGAGATGGGCCCCTAAAAAACATAATATCGAGGCTTTTACAATTGTTAACAGACTTTGAAGATGCTAAAGTCTATCATGCTCTCAGAGTATTGAACTTCCAAGCTGATAGGCAGGCAAACGTGGTGTGTAACCTTTGTCAAGGTAACCTTCTAATTTGCGGAGAATGTTGAATTTTCAGCATTAGCATAAATTTTAAAAATTTGCAGATAAACATAAATAGATCAGTAGTGCAGTAAAAACACATTCATCACATCAGCACACATGGACACAATATTTTTCACTGAGGAAACCTTCAAAGGACAAAAACTCCAAAAGCATTAATAGCTCATCTCGTAAATGAGATGGCTTAAGAAATTCTTCAAAAAGTTCCTCAAATCCAGATCTAGATTTTGACTACAGTAACTGTAAAATTCATCAGTAAAAATCACACTAATAATTTTACCCACAATTTCCAGAATTACAGAAAATTACCAATTTAGGGCTTTCTCAAAAAAAATGAGATTCTCTCTCCTGCACAAAAATATCAGATTACCGAAAACTGCTTAAAAATATCAGACTGCTGAAAACTGCCCGAAAATATCAAGCTGTCTAAAAACTGCCCAAAAATATCAGCCTACTGAAAACTGCCCGAAAATATCAACCTATTGAAAACTGCCCGAAAATATCAAACTATCTGAAAACTGCCCAAAAATATCAGACTACTGAAAACTGCCCGAAAATATCAAACTGCTAAAAACTGTCCAAAAAATGGAATGTTGAAGATAGCTGTGCAAAAATGTTGTGTGACAAATGAGAAGGCTTGATCTTCTTTAATAGCCTTTGTTCACCTGTAAGTGGACAAGATTAGGAAAAATTTTCCTAATTTCACTTTCACTTTTACCAAAAAGGTACTTTTAGTTTTTCCTTTGACTTTTATAAGAAGTCCTTCTTTAATTTTGTTTTCCACCTGTGGTCCTTTTAGGTGGACAAGATTATGAAAGATAAAAATAATAATATTTTTATTCTTTTCCTAATTTCACTTTCACTTTTACCAAAATAGGTACTTTTATTTTTTTTTCTTTGACTTTTGACTTTGGCCTTTTACCAAGTGCCGCTGTGGTCATTACCTGTGGTACTTTTTTATTTCAAAAGTACATCATCATAAACCAAGAGAGTTATTGATGCTTTTATCTCACACACTGTGTGACACCTAGATCTGGTACTAGGGTAACTTAACCAAGGGTAGCTAATCCTTGGAGAAGCACACCAAGCCCATAGATCAAGGGTCAAAGTGCCACACACATGCCCAGACCCAGTCTAGGGCTTACAGTGTCTTCATTCTCCCAGAGAATGGATACTCAGAACTAAGCTGAGTCTACCAGTCCCAGACTAGTCTACATCGTGGTCTCGAACCAAATGTCTACTCAACACAAGGTTGAGTCTACCCAGGGCTGATCTAGGTTTATATCATGGTCTCAGACCAGATATCTACCATTCAACAAAATGGTCACTCAACACTAGGTTGAGTCTTCACCGTGGTCCCGGACTAGGTGGTCCCATTCTCCGAAGAGAAGGACTCTCAATGCTAACCAGAAAATCAACACTCCCTCTCAGCGAGAGAGGCATTCTCTGCCATACCAAGCTTGTCACAAAAGTACACAAACTTTGATGTTGTCAGAGGCTTGGTCAAGATATCTGCAATCTGTTCATCTGTACGAATGTACTGCAACTTCAAAGCACCTCTCTGCACTAGGTCTCTGATGAAATGATACCTAATTTCAATGTGTTTCAATCTGTCACACTAGATTCTCTGAAAGCTTTATGCAACTCTAATTATCGCAATGGATGATCGTTGAGTCAAGCTTTCCCTCGAACAGATCAAATAACAACTTTCTGAGCCAAACTGCTTCCTTGCAGGCATCGCTTGCAACAATATACTCTACCTCAGCTATACTCTGAGCTATGGAACCCTACTTCCTGCTGGACCAAGAGATCATTGTTGATCCCATACTGAAGTAATAACCAGAGGTACTTTTCCGATCGACTGCACTACCAGCCCAATCTGAATCTGAATATCCAGATAACAATACTCCACTGCTGGAAGTATGCATGAGCCCATAAGTGATAGTCCCTCGCACATATCTGAGTACATGTTTGGCGCCTACCAAGTGTATGTGCTTCAGATCTGACATGAACTAACTCAATGCATTCATTGTGTAGCAAATGTCTAGTCTCATATGCACAAGATACATCAGGGAACCAATGAGCTGTCTGTATAGAGTAGAGTCCACATTCTGTGAACTAGAGGCCGAGTCCCGCAACTTTGCCAAGTTGGTAGTCATTGGTACGCTCATGGACTTGCAATCCTACATCCCAAATCTCTGCAAGATATCCACTGCATACTTTCCTTGTGTCAAGAAGATCTCACCTGGCTTTTGCCAGAATTCTAAGCCAAGGAAGTAATGCATCAATCCGAGATCTTTCATCTTGAATTCAGACGTAAGCTCCCTCTTACACTGGTCTATCAACTATTCATCACCTGTAAGAAACAAGTCATCTACATATAGAACAAGTATCAAGACATGATTATGAATAACTTTAAAGTACAAGTTAGAATCAACTGTACTTTTGGAGAACCCCAAGCTATGGAGAAATCCATCCATCCTGGCATACCAGACTCTCGGAGCCTGTTTCAGTCCATACAAGGCTTTCTTCAGTTTACATACATGGGTTTTCTTCCCATGAGTAACAAAGCCTTCAGGTTGTTCAATATAAACCTCTTCCTCAATCTTACCATTGAGAAAGGCTGTCTTTACATCCATCTGATGTAACTTCCATCCGAATATTGCAGCAAGTGAGATGATGGTTCTGATGGTAGTGTACTTGGCAACAGCTGCAAATATCTCGTCACAATCAATGCCTTCTTTCTGAGTGAAGCCACGAGCTACGAATCTGGCTTTATACTTCTCCACACTGCCATCTGCAGTCTGCTTGATCTTATAAAGCCATCTGGAAGTCACTACTGACTTTCCTCTAGGTCTGGGAACAACTTTCCAAACATCATTCTTCATGATTGACTTATACTCTTCAATCATGGCATCAACCCATACCTATTTACTTGTTGCTTCTTCGTACAATGAAGGTTCTAAACTGATACGCTGACTCATAAGACCGGAGTACTTCTGTGGTCTTATGCTTTCTCTAAAGGTCCCTGGAGGAGCTTTATGCTTCTCGGCTTCTTGTACCGTTTCTCGGTACCAAGCAGGTCTCCTTTTGGAAGGAGGAACTTCAAGTAGTTCTTCTAATGGACTTTCAATGTTCTCAGGAACATCTAGAGTTTGAACATCAAACTTTTCCTCCCTCTGAATTTCTGAATCTGGAAACTCAAGTGGAGCAACTGCATCTTCCGGTGAAAGCTCTAGTGTTTTACGAAACACCGCTTCCTCATGGAAGATCACATCTCTACTGACCTCAATGTACCTCTGTCCAGGTATATATACTCGATAAGCCTTCGAGCAATCACTGTACCCAACAAATAAGCCTTTCTTATCGGAAGGCTCTAGCTTGGCCCTCTTTTCTTTTGGCACATGAACATACACAGGAGTGCCAAATATCCTCATGTGATCAACTGCAGGTTTCTTCTTGGTGAAGACTTCTTCAGGAGTCTTCTCACCCAAGGTAGCATGAGGGCTTCTGTTCTAGATGTGCATTGCAGTTCCGGTAGCTTCAACCCATAAAGACAAAGGAAGATCTAGATCAGTGATCATGGCTTTAGCAGCCTCACAGATCGTTCTATTCTTCCTTTTTGCAACCCTATTCTGCTGGGGGTTGTAAGGCACTGTCAGCTCTTTCTTAATTCCTGCTTCTCGACAAAAATCATCAAACTCATTAGATTCATACTCACCTCAGTTATCTGATCTCAAGATACGGATGTGCCTGCCAATCTGATTTTCAATCACTGTCTTGAACTCTTTGAACTTGTCAAAGGTTTCACTCTTGGCCTTGAGGAAGTAAATCCAAGACTTCCGAGAGTAGTCATCAATAAACAAGACATAATACAAACACCCACTCAAGGAGGGTGAAGACATGGGCCCACAAATGTCAAAATGAATCAAATCCAAAATGTCTTTAGATCTACTCTTGCTTTTGGGAAAGGATTTCTTAGTGTTCTTACCTAGAACACATCCTTTCCAATTCCTTCATGCTTTGGAGAAACTTCTGGCATACCTGTGACCATCTTCTGCAATCCTGGGAGAGTTGCGTAGTGAAGGTGTCCAAACCTTCTATGCCAAAGTTCACAAGGATCAACTGTGTGATGTACCAAAGCATGACTGGAAACTTTGGAGGCCTTGTAGAGGTCTCCCTCTCGAACCCCAATCTGAACTGCTGAGTCTAGATCTATGTCTTTTGCCCATAAAAAGACCTTTTTGTCCATAAAGAGGACTTTGTGGCCCTTGTCTTCTAAACCAGCAACAGGTAAAAGATTCTTCTTTAACCCAGGAACATAAAGAATATCATCAATATGAAGAACCGTACCTAAGTCAAGTTGAAGTGAAGTTGTGCCAACTCCTTCAATCTTGTAAGTGGAGTCATCTCCAAGTTCTACCTGAGTGGTGAACTTCTTCTTTCTGTAACTGGTAAGGGTACCACGGTTACCTGTCATGTGCCTGGAGGCACCACTGTCCACCAACCAAGAAGTGGAGCAAGCTAAGAAATAACCAATTAGAGCAGAAATCAAATAGTACTCTCTTCTAGGCTCATCAGTTTTATTAGCCTTGGTTTTCTTCTTCTTCTTTGGTTCTTCATCTTCCTCTTCCTCTGCTTCTGCAGTAGATGATTGAAACCTTCTCTTGGGTTTCTTCTTGTTCTTCCTGCAGCCTCTAGCATAATGTCCAAACTTGTGACAAGTATAACATTCAATCTTGAACATGTCAGACAACTTACCCTGAGGTTGCTTACCCTTCCTCTGCTGAGGGAAAGGCTTCTTGAACTTCTTGGTCTTTGCTGCAAGTGCAAGGTTATCATGCTTGATTACCTTGTCAGTGTTCCTTGCTTCTTCTTGTATGCAATCATGCCAAAGCCTTTCAAAGGTTGGCTGATTTTCTCGTCCACAGACGGATGCCATGAAGGTTTCCCAAGAGCTTGGGAGACCATCAACCACTGTTTATACAAGATCATCATCATCAACGGTAACACCAATAGCAAGGAGTTGATCTCTTACCTGTTTGATCTTGGTGAAGAAGGAACCAACACTTTCATCTTTGTTCAGCTTCAAAGTTCGTAGCCTCTTCTTCAAGACTCTTTTTACTGGGAGCCTTCTTTTCATAGAGGTTTACCAATGTATCATAGCATTCTTTAGCAATCTTCAAAGATATGATGTTAGGCATCAATTCTTCTTTGATAGAATCATAAATAACTCTTCTAGCCTTACCTTGCTTCCTCTTGTAAGCAAGCCTACCAGCATTTGTCGTTGGCTCTTCTATGACATTAAGAACAATGTCATCCAATTCATTCTCATCAAGAATGGTTGTCAACCTGACCTTCCAGGAATTGAAGTTTGTTGAACCAGAGAGCTTCTCTTCAGGTTTGAAACCAACGATAGCCATCTCTGTCACTTATCCAAATGTTAGATCTGCAAATCTTATTCCAAGATCTAGGGAGAAACAACACCAATATCCCTTTACTGTGTTTTCACATGCTAAGCTCTGATACCATGTTGAATTTTCAGCATTAGCATAAACTTTAAAAATTTGCAGATAAACATAAATATATCAGCAATGCAGTAAAAACACATTCATCACATTAGCACACATGGACACAATGTTTTTCACTGGGGAAACCTTTAAAGGACAAAAACCCCAAAAGCATTAATAGCTTATCTCGTAAATGAGATGGCTTAAGAAATTCTTCAAAAAGTTCCTCAAATCCAGATCTAGATTTTGACCACAGTAACTGTAAAATTCATCAGTAAAAATCAGACTTATAATTTTACCCACAATTTCCAGAATTACAAAAAATTACCAATTTAGGGCTTTCTCAAAAAAACAGAGATTTTCTCTCCTGCCCGAAAATATCAGACTACTGAAAACTGCCTGAAAATATCAGACTACTGAAAACTACCCAAAAATATCAGATTGTCTGAAAACTACCCAAAAATATCAAACTGCTGAAAACTGCCCAAAAATATCAGCTTGCTGAGAACTACCCAAAAATATCACACTGTTTGAAAACTGCCCAAAAATATCAGACTGCTGAAAACTGCCTGAAAGTATCAGACTGCTGAAAACTGCCCGAAAATATCAGAATGTTGAAAACTGCCCCGAAAAATATGAGACTGCTGAAAACTGCCCAAAAAATGGAATGCTGAAGATAGTTGTGTAAAAATGCTAAAGATGGACTTTGTTGATAAAACCCTTGCTGAGGGTTTGAACATAAGATAGTCTTCTTCACCTGTGAGAGCAAAAGTGTGTGTGACAAATGAGAAGGCTTGATCTTCTTTTATAGCCTTTGTTCACTTGTAAGTTGACAAGATTAGGAAAAATAAAAATAATAATATTTTTATTCTTTTCCTAATTTCACTTTCACTTTTACCAAAAAGGTACTTTTAGTTTTTCCTTTGACTTTTATAAAAAGTCCTTCTTTAATTTTGTTTTCCACCTGTGGTCCTTTTAGGTGGACAAGATTAGGAAAGATAAAAATAATAATATTTTTATTCTTTTCCTAATTTCACTTTCACTTTTACCAAAAAATGTACTTTTATTTTTTTTTTTCTAACTTTTGACTTTGGCCTTTTACCAAGTGCCGCTGTGGTCATTACCTGTGGTACTTTTTTATTTCAAAAGTACATCATCACAAACCAAGAGAGTTATTGATGCTTTTATCTCACACACTGTGTGACACCTAGATCTGGTACTAGGGTAACTTAACCAAGGGTAGCTAATCCTTGGAGAAGCAAACCAAGCCCATAGATCAAGGGTCAAAGTGCTACACACATGCCCAGACCCAGTCTAGGGATTACAGTGTCTTAATTCTCCCAGAGAATGGCTACTCAAAGCTAAGCTGAGTCTACCAGTCCCAGACCGGTCTACATCGTGGTCCCAGACCAGATGTCTACTCAACACAAGGTTGAGTCTACCCGGGGCAGATCTGGGTTTATATCACGGTCCCAGACCAGATATATACCATTCAATAGAATGGTCACTCAACACTGGGTTGAGTCTTTACCGTGGTCCCGAACCAGGTGGTCCCATTCTCCAAAGAGAAGGGCTCTCGATGCTGCTCAGAAAATCAACAGAGAAGACATAAGCAATTGCCCAATTCCTTAATTCCTTCCTATGGTGCAACAACTATTCAAATTGTTGGTCATTTACCAAAATATTTGTATCAACATCAAACTAATTGAAATATGTGATAACTCCTACAGGTGGCAATTGAATTGCATGCATCACAATGCTTTAATGGATACAAGTATTAGAAATTTAATGAGCATCGAGTTAACTAATGAGTTTCTATGTAACGAGCGCGAGAGCAGTTGTTATGAGCTTCCCAATTTTGCACACATGATGGTTGACTTCAATGGCTTGTACCAAATTATGCATGCCGATGAAATCAGATTTAATTTCCTCCTTTTATGTGCTTTTGATGGAATTTGGGCTAGTGCTAATCCATGCCCGAATGGAGGTTTCTTGAGTTGTTTCCTTCCGGCGCTTCTTGGCAGTGTGGCAGTGAGGAATTTTGTGTGTAGCAGAGGTGGTCTTATAAATTTTAAGCATTCTCAAGGTCTTCCCTATCAACTAGGGGATATTCATGATCAGAGGGATCACCTTCATCAAGTGTTGTGTTTTCAGTGTCCGACTGGTGGGTTTCTGAGTTGTTCTCTTTCGACGCTTCTTGGTATTCACGATTTCATCAACAAAGGTGGTCTATCAAACTCTCGGCATTTTCAAGGGCTTCTCTATCAGTTGGAGGAATCTCAAGATCAATGGATTATCTGTTAATTTTTCCTGAGCAACATCAAGAGCCATTCTCTTAAGAGAATGGGGACATCTAGTCTGGGACCAAAATGTGGAACCAGTCCAACACTGGGGGACTCAGCCTAGAGCTCAGTGGTCATTCTGTTGAATGGAGACATCTGGTTAGGGACCACAATGTGGAACCAGTCCAGCACTGGGGGACTCGGCCTAGGGCTGAGTGGCCATTCTGCTGAATGGAGGCATATGGTCAGGGACCAGGATGTGAAGCTAGTCCAACACTGGGGGACTTGGCCTAAAGTTGAGTGGCCATTCTTTAAATGGAGGCACCTGGTCTGTTACCAGGAAGATGAGCCCTGTCTAGTACTGGGGTCTCAGCCTAGGGCTAAGGGCCATTCTCCGGGAGAATGGAGGCGCTTGGTCTGTTACCAAGTATTTGACCTCGAGTCAAATTATGCAGCCTATGCCTGAGGCACCTTTTCTGTTACCAGGATATCACTATAAGCCCTAGACCGGGTCTGGGCATGTGAGGCACTCCAACCCTCGATCTATGGGCTTTGTGATCTTCTCCAAGGCCTAGCTACCCTTGGTTAAGACACCTAGTACCCAATCTTGGTGTCACATGGAGTGTGAGACAAAAACATTAGTAATTCTCTCTATTTTTGATGATGTACTTTGAGTGGGGATGAAGGACCACCTTGACCACTTGTTTTGACCACAGGGCACTTGAAGAAGGCTAAAGGTAAAAGTCAAAAATACATAAGGACCCTTAGACCACTAAGGAGTTAAAGTGAAAGTGCAAAAAGACCTTTAGTACCACTAAAGGTAAAAGTCAAAAAGATAAAAGAATAAAATAATATTATTTTGTTCTTTTGAGTTTTGGTCCACTTACAGGTGATTCAAAGGATGTAAAAGAAGATCAATCCATTTCATTTTGATACACACAACTTGCCCATGATCTTACAGTTACTCAAGGAAGATTTTTGTTGGCATTGTGGAGATGGACATTTTGTGGTTATGCCCTAGTATGGAGGATTCTAGCTAGGGCACCCACTCTTTTGCAGTCTAATCCTAAACTAGGGTTTCACCCTTGATGAACGGCAGCAACAACATCCTCTCTCTCTTCACGAGCTAGGGCATCTTCAAAACCCTCACAGCACCTTCATAATTTTCACGACAACCTTGATCTATTCACAGCTAAGTTGCACGAAACGAGGAAACGGGGACGGGTTGGAAACTTGACCCCCCCAAAATTTAGGAAACAGGGAAACGCAATGTATATAGAGAGAGATAATATTATAATTATTTACAAATTAAATTCAACATCACATTTAACATTTTTACTCATAATTTCATAAGTGATTCCATAATGCAAGTACTAAGTAGTAATATCCAAAAACAACACAATGATCTTACCCATAAACGATCCATAATGCAAGTGGAAATAGCCAAAAAACAGCCTTCAAAATCAGGCTAAGCCGCTAATACATATATATCCAAATTCCAAAATCAGCCTTTATATGCGAGGCCACAAGTACAATACTACATCAACATGAACAATGAAAATATAAAGAAAACATGAGTTGAAGCCCAAAGACTAATAGTCATCATGCTCGGGCTCATCTTCATACTCCTCAAAAATAAAACAAGAAGCACGTCCAATAGTGGATTGTTGAGTGGAAGAAGCAGGGCGAAATCCACTTCTAGGTTCCTCAATATTCAGGGCAGCAAGAGAGATGTCCAAGTCAGCAAATTATGGATCCACATCCCAGTCTCTAGAAGGCCCACTGCTATATTCCTGACCCCTACAAGATGTAAGGCGAAGGTTGGAGTGCACATAAACAAGATCCTCAGCCTTCTGTGAACCCAACCTATTGATCTTCACATAATGAATAAAACCATAGGTGCTCCAATTCATTTCTGCAGATGAAGAGCTTGCCACCTGTGAAAGAACATGAATGGCAAGTGTTTGTAAATGCACACCATTTGCTCCATGACAAACCCACCACCTAACTGGAGTCATGGTGCTTCTCTCATATAAAGCTAATATATTTGAATAATCACCCAATCCTGCGGCAAAACTAGCAAATTCTTCCTTCACTTCCCAATGTAGATGAGTCAAAAATATTCTCATAAGGGATTTTTACACTCCATTAGCCACCTCTCTATCTTGATGGGGTGCCTTCCTCTTCCCATTGCTTTGAGCAATGAGTTGTTCATCATAAATTCTTGGGTTCAAGGCATGTGCTAAAGTGTGCAATGGAGTGTTGAAGTTGTTCCACCTGTCAACCATGATTTTCTGTACCAAATCAGCAAAACCAACATCAATAAATAAAAGCTGAGGAGACTCCTGTGAAATGATTTCCACAGTCTTCTCAACCATGGTATCCATGCCATCATATACCTCTCCAAAGAAAGGTTGGTCTGTGTCAGCGCTTCTAAGAAGCTCAAATGTCGGGGTTGTGAACTTGAGCAAAAAATCTATCTTGCTCCACCACTCCTCATTAAGGCACAATCTACGCACCATAGTTCCTCGTTCTGAAACTGCCTGTCTCCACTCAACCCAAAGTTGACTCACCACCATAGAAACTAATGGTTGCTTCACCTCAACAAGGCAACGCAACATGATGAAGTTGGAGGCATATCTTGTTTCGAAAACTTTCAACAACTCCAATCTGGAGTACTCTCGAAATATGGCTTGAGATTGGTGGTGGTTGGTGATGAATTTAACTATCTCCCTTGCTTGCCCTGTGAGTTCCTTGATCCATAGAGCTTTATTATCTATCTCTTCTAAGATTAGATTTAGATTATGGACAATGCAAGGTGTCCAAAAAATGTGATCAAACTTGCTCTCAACAATTAAACCTACAGCTTTGCAAACTAGTGCATTATCCGTGATAACTTGCACTACCTTCTAAGGCCCTATTTGCTCAATACCTTTAATTAAAACATTAGCAATGAATTGAGCATCTTTCACCTCCCCTAAACAATCTTCAGCCTTTAGAAAAATTGCTCCTTTTGGAGAAGTGGCAATGACGTTTATCAGTGGCTTGCGCCTGGTATCTATCCATCCATCTGAGACTACGGTAACTCCAGAGTTATCCCATGAACCATGAATCGGTGCTAAGATATCCTCCACAAGATCATTCTCCTTTTTTAGGAGATCAGTTCGGACTTTTTCATAGTTTGGCCCCTTATACCCTGTAGGAGTTGTGTTAATTGCCCGCACAAGATGATGCCGTAAGGAGACCAAACCACATTGAAAGGAATCCCACAAGCATAGATGGCCCTAGCCACCCTTGTGTCAGCTTCTTCTCTCCCTTAAACATTCACCAACTTGGCTGGCTATTCTACTCTCTTGCACTGGAGAAGTCCCTTTGGCATTTGGTACTTGTACTTGTTGTTGAGTTGCTCTCCTCTTCCTTGCTTCAAGCACAATCCTTGGCTCGATGTTTGGAGGTTGAACGAAAAAATTCGCAAGCTGGTCATGTCTTCTTTTAAGCCTATCAGCCTCATCTTGCTCAATTTCATACTTGGTCCTCTCACTTGGGTCAATTGTTTTTAGGCAACCTACAATACAATGTCTTGTTTCATGCAAGAAATGTGCTTTGACTCTTGGGTAAGAGCCCTTATACTGCGATTTGGACAGACTACATCGCCATTCCCATGAGCAACCACCTCCACATTTTGAAATCTTTTGAACATAAGCCCAAAGAGAATAGTATTCATCCCTCTTGTTGAGCCTAGGGGCTGAAGTAGGAGATTGGTTGGAAGCCATTGTTGCTGCAAAAAAAAACTAAAAAACTAAATGAACCATATAAAATAGATATGTGAAGGCTTCACAGTGAAGCATATTCCATGAGAAAAAGAAAAAAATAATAGCAAATAAGTTGCATAGGGCATGCTTCTCACCACAAATAGTTTCTTGTAGGTGAAGCTGCTCCAAAACACTGCAAAAACCACCAAAATACAGTTGTAGCTGCTCCAAAAACCACTGAATACTGTTGTCTCTGCTCTTGAAAAAACCAATCTACCTTGTTGCTCCTCAAATCTAGAAAAAAAACAATCCACGGTGGACAAGGAGACTTGTTGCTCCACCAATATTTGCAGTGCTGCTTGCACCACCATGAGCTAGAAGAATGTCGTGAGAATAACCGTGAGCCTTGAGAAGGATAACCGTGAGCCTTGCTAGAAGATACTCGTGAGCAAGAGGAAGGGTCGGTCTTGGTCTTGAGTGTGGTGGAGCCAACAAGCCGTGAGGAGCCACTGAGGAGTGAGCAAGAGGAGCTTGGAGCCACCGATGAAGAAATTTGTGAGCCAATGAAGAAATTCGTGAGAGAAATGTTGAGCCGTGTGGGAAAAATGGGCATTGGGTGTTATTTTATAACAAACCCAAGCCTTGAAGAACTTTCCGGAAGCCTCTAAACCCCTAGCCGGTGAAGGAAAAACCTAAAAAAACTTAAAAAAGACGGGTTTTAGCGGACTGATAGAGGAAACACCACTTTCTGGGCAAAAACGATTTGGAAACGGTTTTTCTTGCCGTACGGTACGGGTTTCTTAGCCGTACAGTACGCGTTTCCACGTTTTCGTACGAAAACAAGCTGGGGACGTGGTGGGGGCCACATTTCCTGCAACATAGCTTTACAGGCATCCTTCTTCCCTCACGAGCAGACTCGGTCTCTTCACGCGTAGGCCGAATCTCATCTCTGGGAAGCTCCCTTTCCTCTCCATCACCCATAGCAAGCCCTAGCAGGGCTTGGGCAAGCCGCCAGCACCCTCTGGCAACAGCCACTAGCCCAGGGCAGCTACAGTCTGCCTGCTACAAACTTCGGCAGGCAACAGCAAGTCTTCCGTGCAAGAAACAGACCTCGGGTAGGGCTTCTGGGGCAAGAAGACAGAGCTCGGTAAAAGGCTCGGGCAGCAAACAGAGGGTTCCGCCAGTAGCAAGGTTTTTCGAGCAGCAGACAATAGGTTCGAGCAGACTGACAGGGATCACAGGCAAGCTGACTGAGATCTCGAGCAAGCAAAAATCATTTCGAACAGCCATTCTGGAATTTTTGGTTAGCTAGGTGAATTAGGGCAGAAACCCCTAATTTGACTTTTTGTATCAAATTCACTTTTGTGGATTTTTCATCTATGGTACAAACCCATTGGGGTTTGAAACTTAATGAGAAACTCAGTCATCTCATTTAAGAGATGAATTACTAATGCTTTTGGGGGTTTTGTCCTTTGAAGGTTTTCCCGTGAAAAAATACTGTGTTCAGTGTGTGTGATGTTTGTTGATGTTCTTGCTGCACTTGTCTTTTGTTATCTTACAGTCTGCAAAATTTTAAAGAATTCATGCTAATGCTAAAATTCAACATGGTATCAGAGCTTAGCATGTGAAGACCCAGTAAAAGGCAGATTTATGTTCTCTTCCTAGACCTTGGGATATTTTGCAGACTTGACAATTGACTAGTAGTAGAGATGGCTACCAACATTTTCAGAACGGAAGAGAAGCTTGAAGGTTCAAGGAACTACAACTCTTGGAAGGCTAGGCTCACAACCATCCTAGAGGAAAATGACATTGATGACTTGGTGTTTAACACCATAGAAGAGCCAACATCTAATGCTGGCAGAAATGCTTTTAAGAAAAAACAAGCAAAGGCTAGAAGGATCATCTATGACTATCAAGGAAGCCTTGATGCCCAACATCACATCATTGAAGACTGCCAAAGAATGCTTTAACACCTTAACGGACCTATATGGAAAGAAGGCTCCCAGTCATAAGAGAGTTTTGAAGAAAAGGCTTCAGACACTGAAGATGAACAACGATGAAGGAGATGGACCCTTCTTCACAAAGATAGTACAGGTAAGAGATCAACTTACTGCTATTGGTATTATTATGGATGATGATGACCTCGTGCAGACTGTAGTCGATGGTCTCCAGCCAAACTTTGATAGACTTTGGCATGATTGCTTGGAAGAAGAAGGAAGAGTTTCAAGCCAGGCAATTGGCATCAAGGAAGGAAACCTTGCCTTACAGCTAAGAGAATGAAGTTGAAGAAGCCCTCCCCTCAGCAAAAGAAGGTAAAGAAACCACAAGGTAAGCACATTGATGTTTCAAAAGTGGAATGCTATAATTGTCACAAGTTTGGGCACTTTGTTAGGGATTGGAGGCAGCCCAAGAGGAAAATCAAAAGAAGATTCCAAGCTTCTGCTGCAGAAGAAGAAGAAGAAGAATGCCAGGGATACCAAAGAAGACGAACCTAGAAGAGAGTACTACCTGATCTCTACTCTCTCTGGATCCATCACAGACAGTGCTAACTCTTGGTTAGTAGATAATGGTGCCTCCAGACATATGACAGGTAACAGTGGAGCACTCACCAGCTACAGAAAGAAGAAGTTCACTACACAAGTGGAACTTGGAGATGACTCCACTTACAAGATTGAAGGAGTTGGCTCAACTTCATTCAACTTGATTCAGGTACAATTTTACATATTGATGATGTCTTATATGTTCCTGGTTTAAAGAAGAACCTTCTCTCTATTGTTGGCTTAGAGGACAAGGGCTACAGAGTCCTGACTCCTCTTCATGGACAAGAAAGCCCTACTATGGGAAAAGAATGAGAAACTAAGCCCAGTTGTACAGATTGGGGTTCAAGAGGGAGGTCTTTATAAGGCTTCTAGAAACTCCACTCATGCTTTGGTTCATCACACAGTTGATCCATGTGAGTTGTGGCATCGAAGGTTTGGACACCTTCACTATACAACTCTTCTTGGCCTAAAGAAGATGGTTACAGGTATGCCAAAGGTCTCTCCCAAACATGATGGAATTTGCAAAGGATGTGCTCTAGGTTAGAACACTAAGAAATCATTTTCCAGAAGTAAGCATATATCTAAAGGCGTATTGCATTTGATTCACTCTGACATTTGTGGACCCATGTCTTCACCCTCCTTGAGTGTGTGTTTATATTATGTCTTGTTCATAGATGATCATTCTCGGAAGTCATGGATTTACTTCCTCAAGGCCAAAAGTGAAACTTTTGACAAGTTCAAAGAGTTCAAGGCTCTATTTGAAAATCAGACGGGAAGACACATCCGTATTTTGAGGTCAGATAACGGAGGTGAGTATGAATCTAATGAGTTTGATGATTTTTGTCGGGAAGCAGGAATCAAGAAAGAGTAGACAGTATCGTACAACCCTCAACAAAATGGGGTTGCAAAAAGGAAGAATAGAACTATCTTTGAAGCTGCTAAAGCCATGCTTACTGATCTAGATCTTACTTTATCCTTGTGGGTTGAAGCTACATGTACTGCTGTGTACATCCAAAACAGAAGCCCTCATGCTATCTTGGGGGCAAAGACTCTAGAAGAAGTCTTCACCAGCAAGAAACCTGCAGTTGACCACATGAGGATTTTTGGCACTACGGTATACATTCATGTGCCAAAAGAAAAGGGGGCTAAGCTAGAGCCTTCCGGAAAGAAAGGCATATTTGTTGCTTACAGTGACAGCTTCAAGGCCTCCCGCATCTATGTCCCTGGACAGAGGTACATTGAAGTCAGTAGAGATGTGATCTTCCATGAGGAAGCTGTGTTTTGTCAAACACAAGAACTTTCAAAGGAAGATGAAGGACCTCCTTTTGAGATCCCAGATTCAGAAGTTCAGAGGGAGGAAGAAGAAGAAGAGGAATTTGAGGACCAAATTGCAGATGCACCTGAAAGTTCACCAGAAAAACTACTTGAAGTTCCTCCTTCCAAAAGGAAACCTGTCTGGAACCGAGAAACGGTACAAGAAGCTGAGAAGCATAAAGCTCCTCCCGAGACTTTCAGAGAAAGCATAAGGCCACAGAAGTACTCAAGTCTTATGAGCCATCTCATCAGTGTTGAACCTTCCACCTACAAAGAAGCAGCAAGTCAACAGGTATGGATTGATGGCACGATTGACAAGTACAGTTCAATAATGAAGAATGATGTGTGGGAAGTTGTTCCCAAGTCGACAGGAAAGTCAGTGGTAACATCCAGATGGCTTTACAAAATCAAGCATGCTGCTGATGGCAGTGTTAAGAATTACAAAGCCAGATTCGTAGCTCGTGGCTTCACTCAAAAAGAAGTCATAGACTATGATGAGACTTTTGCTCCTGTCGCCAGGTATACTACTATCAGGACCAGCATTTCTCTTGCTGTAGTATTCGGATGGAAGTTACACCAGATGGATGTAAAAACAACCTTCCTCGATGGCAAGATTGATGAGGAAGTCTACATTGAACAACCTGAAGGCTTTGTGACTCACGGGAGTAAGACCCATATGTGCAAACTGAAGAAAGCCTTGTATGGGCTCAAATAGGCTCTGAGAGTCTGGAATGCGAGGATGGATGGATTCCTTCACAGCTTGGGGTTTTCCAAAAGTACTGTTGACTCCAACTTGTACTTTAAGGTAGTTCATAATCATATCTTGATCCTTGTTTTATATGTGGATGACTTGTTTCTCATAGGTGAGGAACAACTGATAGCAGAGTGTAAGAGGGAGCTTACCTCTGAATTTGAAATGAAATATCTCGATTTGATGCACTATTTTCTTGGCCTAGAGGTCTGGCAAAAGCCAAGCGAGATCTTCCTGACACAAGGGAAGTATGCAATGTACATCTTGCAGAGATTTGGGATGCAGGACTACAAGTCCATGAGCGTGCCCATGACTATCAACTTGACAAAGTTGTGAGACTCAGCCACCAATTCACAAGATGTGGACTTTACTCTATATCGATAGCTCATTGGATCCTTGATGTATCTCGTACACACAAGAACAGATATCTGTTACACAGTGAATGCTCTGAGTCAGTTCATGTCCGATCCGAAGCACATACACTGGGTAGCTGCTAAACATGTACTCAAATATGTGCGAGATACTATCACTTATGGGCTCAGGAATACTTCCAGTAGTGGAGTATTGTTAGCAGGATATGCTAACTCGGATTGGGCTAGTAGTGCAGTAGATCGAAAAAGCACATCAAGTTATTGCTTCAGTATGAGATCTGCAATGATCTCTTGGTCCAGCGGGAAAAAAGGTTCCATAGCTCAAAGTACAGTTGAAGCTGAGTATATTGTTGCAAGTGATGCCTGCAAGGAAGCAGTTTGGCTCAGAAAACTACTATCTGATCTATTCAGTGGAAAGCTTGACTCAACGATCATCCATTGCGATAATCAGAGTTGCATTAAGCTTTCAGAGAACCTGATGTTTCATGATAGATCGAAACACATTGAAATGAAGTATCATTTCATCAGAGACCTAGTACACAGAGGTACTCTGAAGTTGCAGTACAATCGTACAGATTAACAGATCGCAGATACCTTGACCAAGCCTCTGACAACAACAAAGTTCGTGTATTTTCGTGAGAAGCTTGGCATGGCAGAGAATACCTCTCTCGGTGAGAGAGACTGTTGATTTTTCATGAACAGCATCGAGAGCCATTCTCTTAGGAGAATGGGGACATTTGGTCAGGGACCAGGATGTGGAACCAGTCTAGCACTGGGGGACTCAGCCTAGAGCTAAGTGGCCATTCTTTGAATGGAGGCACCTGGTCAGTTACCAAAAAGATGACCCAGTCTAGTACTGGGGGACTCGGCCTAGGGTTGAGGGCCATTCTCCAGGAGAATGGAGGCGCTTGGTCTGTTACCAAGTATTTAACCTCGACTCAAATTATGTAGCCTATACCTGAGGCACCTGGTCTGTTACCAGGATATCACTATAAGCCCTAGACTGGGTCTGGGCATGTGAGGCACTCTGACCCTTGATCTATGGGCTTTGTGATCTTCTCCAAGGATTAGCTACTCTTGGTTAAGACACCTAGTACCCGATCTTGGTGTCACATGGAGTGTGAGACAAAAGCATTACTAATTCTCTCTATTTTTATGATGTACTTTGAGTGGGGATGAAGGACCACCTTGACCACTTGTTTTGACCACAGGGCACTTGAAGAAGCCTAAAGGTAAAAGCCAAAAATACATAAGGACCCTTAGACCACTAAGGAGTCAAATTGAAAGTGCAAAAAAACCTTTAGTACCACTAAAGGTAAAAGTCAAAAAGATAAAAAAATAATAATAATAATATTATTTTGTTCTTTTGAGTTTTGGTCCACTTACAGGTGATTCAAAGGATATAAAAGAAGATCAATCCATTTCATTTTGAAACACACAACTTGCTCATGATCTTACAGCTACTCAAGGAAGATTTTAGCTGGCATTGTGGAGAAGGACATTTTGTGGTTATGCCCTAACACAGAGGATTCTAGCTAGGGCACCCACTCTTTTGCAGTCTAATCCTAAACTAGGGTTTCACCCTTGATGAACGGCAGCAGCAACATCTTCTCTCTCTTCACAAGCTAGGGCATCTTCAAAACCCTCATGGCACCTTCAGAATTTTCATGGGCAGCCTTAATCTCTTCACGGGCAGCCTTCTTCCCTCATGGGCAGCCTCGTTCTCTTCACAGGCAGGTCGGATCTCATCTTTAGGCAGCTCCCTTTGCCCTCCGTCACCCATAGCAAAGCCCTAGCAGGGCTTGAGCAGGCTGCCAGCATGCTCGGGCAGCAGCCACTAGCCCCGGGCAACGACAGTCTTCCTGCTACAGACTTCGGCAGCAGCAGGTCTTCCAGGCAAGCAGCATACCTCAGGCAGGGCTTCCTGGGCAGGCAGCAGAGCTGGGGCAGGAAGACAGCTCGGTAAAAGGCTCAGGCAGCAGACAGAGGGTTTTGGGCAGCAACAAGGTGTTCCAAGCAGCAGACAGGAGGCTCGGGCAGGCTGACAGGGATCACGGGCAGGCTGACAGGGTTCACAGGCAGGCAGACTGAGATCTCGGGCAGGCTCAGCTGATCTCGGGCAGGCAAAAACAATTATGGGCGGCCATTCTGGAATTTTTGGTCAGCTGGGTGAATTAGGGCAGAAGTCCCTAATTTGACTTTTTGTATCAAATTCACTTTTGTAGAATTTTTATCTGTGGTACAAACCCATTGGGGTTTGAGAATTATTGAGAAACTCAGTCATCTCATTTAAGAGATGAATTACTAATGATTTTGGAGTTTGTCTTTTAAAGGTTTCCCCATGAAAAACTACTGTGTTCAGTGTGTGTGATGTTTGTTGATGTTCCTACTGCAATTGTCTTTTGTTATCTTACAGTCTTCAAAATTTTAAAGAATTCATGCTAATGCTAAAATTCAACATTATCTTCATCAAGTGTATGCTTCTGGTGTTTTTGTCTTTTAAAAGGTTTCCCCATGAAAAACTAATGTGTTCAGTGTGTGTGATGTTTGTTGATGTTCCTACTGCACTTGCCTTTTGTTATCTTACAGTCTGCAAAATTTTAAAGAATTCATGCTAATGCTAAAATTCAACATTATCTTCATCAAGTGTTGAGTTTTTACCCGATGAGAGATATCCATCTCTGTCAAACTCTCAGTATTGTTATACTGTGTTTTAGTAAATTTTTGAGACTAGAAAAGAAAAGAGTTCAGACAGTTGAGTAACAAGTTATGTACTTTGGAGGGATGTAGACCTGTTGTTTTGGTTTTCAATACTTGTATTCTCAGAAGAATTTGGACCTTGAGTTTTAGTTTACTGCTCTACCTGGGTTATACATTTTATAATCAGAATCACTTTGAAACAACTGACTCATTTCAATCACCCCTTAACCAATATGGACCTTCAGGCTGGAGGAGGAAGGAATGACAATGACCAAGAATTTTTAGTCAGAACTATCAATGAAACAGAGAGGTAGCTTAGTGATTTACGAGCCAATATCAGTAAGAAAAATGCAATTTCTCAGTTACAGTTTCAAATGCAACACGTTCAGTTGATCAATCTTTGAGTCAAAAGTGTTATGGCAGAAATAAAGATAGAACACTTGCAAGGCAATGTCAAGAACTGTGAAGAAGAAAATAGATCTCTAAAAGGAAAAGTTGAATTTTGTGAGGAAGAAAACAGAGTTTTAAAGAGTATAATCCAGACTCATGGTCTACATGATTTCACAGAGATTGGCATTCCAGTGAAAGAAAGCAATAAAGAAAGCAATGACAGTCCAGTGAAGGCAAGCAGTGATGAAATCAGTGACAATCTGCCAGGGGATGATCAAATGCAGAAGGATTGTGATCATGATGCAAGAAACAAAGATATAGAAGAGCAGAAGGAGAACAGTCATGAACGGAAACAGGCCTGTAATGGCCAGGATCTTCTTTTTTAGAAGTCTGTAAATGCTTTATAAATGTCTTTTGTTGTTAACTTATTAGGCAAATATTGTAGGATTTATTATAGCAAAATAGAATTGTCTTTTTGTAGCAGACTTGCAGTCCCAAGGTATACCAAAACCCTTGATTTTGAGCACTATAAAGAACTTTATACAGTCTTTTTCTAGGCAGACATCAGATGTAATTCAAGGATGTCTGGTCTGGTTGCAGCCACTTTTTTTATATAAATACAAGCAACCGTTTCTGTTACAAAATAGAAAATAAAGCTTCTTATATGAATGTGACCAGTTCATGGTTCTGCTTCTGTATTTAGATATTAAATGAAAACATGTACTCACAATCCTAGATTTCCTAAAAGCAACCATTTATGAAGCACCAAGATGTTCTAAACTTAGGTTTTTCTAGAGCAATAGGAAATTGAACCAAATCGGGAATCTCAAAGAAAAACATGTACTCACAATCCTAGATTTCCTAAAAGCAACCATTTATCAAGCACCAAGATGTTCTAAACTTAGTTTTTCTAGAGCAATAGGAAATTGAACCAAACCGGGAATCTCAAAGAAAAGTCACTGTGCAAGAAGCTCTATCCTCGATAGTCATAAATTATAATATTTGCCACAAACTCTAGGTGAATATATTACATATGTGACTGTTATATCAGACACCAATTGTTACATTGTATGTGTAACATGTTGCTTGTAAACTAATTGGATGCATATGAAGCAAAAAATAACATAATGCCAACAAAACAAAAGAGAACGATAATTTTTTCAGATTGAAGCAAAACGAAACTCAATGCTATCTTAAATCTGTTAAAGTTAGTGCAGCTGCGAGACCCATTCTCACAGAGGATGGTACTCTAGTCAGTTGACCGGGGCAAAGTAAGACCCTAGAAGGTACCCTAAGTCCCCCAGTAGTCTCTTGGGGTTCTTGGTATGAGACCAAGCAGGTAGATGCCATGGAAAAGCCCCTAGCATGTGGTTAGGGCCCCTATATGCCTCTAGGGTATTCTGGTCTAGGACCAGGGAGTCAGGGACGCAATGTCCAAGTAGAGCCTGCAGGTAGAGGCAGAGATTTATTCTGGTCTGGGATCAGGGACACGATGTCCAAGTAGGTCCTGCAAGTAGTTGATCAACTTTCAGTGTGAGACTGAAACTCAGCTTAGTACCGAGAACCATTCTCCGAGAGAATGAGGGACCCGGTCAGGGTCCAGGGGTTGATCAACATGATCCAGTGTGAGACTGAAACTCAGCCTAGGGCTGAAAGCCATTCTTTATGAATGGAAGATAATGATGTGTGATGTCCCCTCTCCTAATCGGTTATTGCTAGGTTGCTCCTCAGGGGACCGGCCACCCCTTGACAATGTCCCTAAGACCTAACCCTTAGGAGCAATGTTGAGGAACTAAGGATTGTACCATTTGTTTGGATCTTTCCCTTATACAGTGATGACAATATATATAAAACAATGTATCTTGAGAGTGAGAAAAGTTTACTGGTTTTGTTCATCCCTAAAGGAGTCGTTTGTCCACCTCTTATGGTTCACCTTATCCTATGGGTATGTGGGTTGTTGTGACCCTCTTGGTTGACATTTGGTCCTTTACCTTACTTGGTCTTGGCACTCTTACTTGTGTGTACCTTTGATTATGATGACTCCTACTTTATGGATTCTATCCTAAGTGTATTTACCTTATGATTTTATTAAAGGACCATTGGACCAATTATTGTTATGGTTACTTTATGTTTTATTAAAGGACCTTTGACCCACTTATGGTTTTTGGACTATTTACTTTATGTTGGACCTTTTACCTTTTGACCTTATTATAAAACCATTAACATTTATTTTATGGTTTTATGTAATGACCTTTGGACCTTTAAGTGTTTTACCTTTACACCTAAAGTATTTTATGACAATTTTTATTTGCCTTACCTACCTTATATAAGACTAGCTTTTCTTCATTTGTATTATCATCAAGTAAAGTATCACTTCTTGTCCACGATTGTTCTACCCTTGAATTTTCTTTAATTTGCCCACGTATGACTGCTACTGAAAGCGACTCCTCCTTCAGCGTGACAGGTATGCCCAGACCTTCCACCATGACTGTCGGCTCCTGCACCATGACTGTGCAACCGTCCACGTGCTTCTTGTGCGTGACTGTTTTGTTTTGTCCCACACGACCCTTCCAACGTGAATGGGCTAGCTCCTCATCTCTCCACAGTGTGAACACCTGCATGATTTCTCAGCAACTCGCATGACTCGATCTTACCTCCTTTACTCCGTGTGACCACTCCTCGCATGACTGGCTTCTCACCCGTAGGTGACTGCCTCCTTCTCTGCGAGCCGCGTATCTTCTGTTGCAACTGACCGTGACTAGGACTGGGTCTCACCTCGCTCATGCTCTGCGTGTTCTTCCTCTGCATGGCTCACCTTACTCACGCTCTGCGTGTTCTTCCTCTGAGTGGTTCACCTTGCTCACGCTCTACGTGTTCTTCCTCTGAGTGGCTCACCTTACTCATGCTCTACGGGTTATTCCTTTGCATGGTTTACCTTGCTCGCACCTCTACGTGACTGTTTGTGTAATCTCCACCTGCATGCACTTCACCATTTGCGTGACTGTAGACTGTGAGCGTGAACCCACCTGTGTATTTACACCAGCACTATCTCTATTACTCGTGGTCTCTATCCTAGTGTGGTTTTATTTACACCTACGTGACTTCATTTATATTCAACGTGATCTACCTTCACTGGACTGTGTAAGTCACTATCAGCAACATGACTGTGTGTATAACTGTGCTGCTAATTTGATTGAAGAACTGAGGTCTGTTTACTTCTACCTTAACTCTCTCTCAAGGTACACAATTTGTTTACCCAGATGCACTTGTTCGTTCAAGGACAAGATCAAACTTAAAAGTATCCAAGTATAAGGCTGATCCAAATAATGGTTATGATTCATTAGTACCGTTATCTTCTATTTCTCTATTTATTTGTATATGGCATTTGTTGAAACATCTCAATGATCAGCTTTAATGTTGTGACCAACAGAGCGTTAAAGTTAGACTAACTTTAACGCAGTGACCAGCAAAGTATTAAAGTTGAAAGAGATGAAAATTATGTTTAATTTTATTGCAGATCAAATTTATTGAAATAAGTACTATTATGAATTTAACCTTGTGTTGTTTATGCATTGAAGTATATTTATTCCTATTAAATTTGAAACAAACCTTGAATTTCAACATGGTATCAGAGCATAGGTGTAGCTAACTTTGTTTTGCAGCCAACAGAAACTACAATGATCCTAAGACAAGATTCATATCTTATAGAAGCTTAGTCTTCAAGTTGACAAGCAAAGGTTAAGATGACTACTCCTTCAGTAAAATCAGAAGATAGGCTTGAGGGAGCCTCAAATTTCAATGCATGGAAGGCTAGGGTTCTTAATATCCTGGAAGAAAGCGATCTAGATGAATTGGTTACCAGAGTTGTTGAAGAGCCCACTACAGCGCAAGGAAGAGCAGCATTCAAGAAGAAGCAAGCCAAGGCAAAGAGGGTCATCTTTGACTCAGTTAAAGATAACTTGATGGTTGTGTTAGCTCCTTTAAGGACAGCCAAAGAATACTTTGATACTCTAGCTAACCTCTATGAGAAGAAAGCTCCTACTCAGAGAAGAGCCTTGAAGAAGCAACTTAGATCACTTAAGATGGAGAAGGACGAGATTGTTGCAACCTTCTTTTCCAGGATCTCTCAGATAAGAGATCAACTCATGGCCATTGGAGATAAAGTAGAAGATGATGATCTTGTGCAGAGAGTGTTCGATGGTCTTCCTACAACTTGAGAGACATTCTTGGCTTCAGTAAATGGAAGAGAGGTTCAACCAAACTTCAAAAGGTTGTGGCATGATTGGTTAGATGAAAAAAGTAGGATCCAAAGTAGATCCAGGCCTCCACCAGAAAAGAATCAAGCTCTACTCGTCAAAACAAAGAAAGGAAAGAATCCTCCACCACACAAGGACAATAGTAAGGAACCACGAGGTAAGTATTCTTTGAAATCAAGGGTTAAGTGTTATAACTCTGGTAAGCTTGGTCATTATGCATGGGAGTGTAGAAAATCATCTAACAAGAATTGGCATAGAAAGAAACATCATGTTTCAGTTGCTACAGAAGAAGAGCAACCTCAGCAAAAGAGGTCAAGGATTGAGACCAAGAATCTAGATCAAGGAAAAGAATTTTACTTGGCTTCAACACTTTCAAGTTCTATCTCCAACCTATCAGATTCCTGGTGGATAGACAATGGAGCCACCAAGCATATGATTGGATTCAAGAAGACCCTGGCAACTATCAAGGCCAAGAAGTTCCACAAGAAAGTGGAACTTGGAGATGGAAGTACCTTTGACA
Source organism: Pseudotsuga menziesii (assembly GCA_001517045.1). Classification (NCBI taxonomy): domain Eukaryota; kingdom Viridiplantae; phylum Streptophyta; class Pinopsida; order Pinales; family Pinaceae; genus Pseudotsuga; species Pseudotsuga menziesii. Next base: position 79,156 of record LPNX010374390.1, read on the forward strand.
GTAAATGTTGATGTATTTGTAACTTTGAAATGTATTCACTTGCATATTTCATATATTGTATTTCATTGGTCCTCGATGTTCCTATCAGGAGAATCATTAATGTAATCAAGTCATGTAAAGTCATAGAGGTTAACCCTCTTTGTTGATCAGGGGGGCAAAGTCCCCGCAGTTGTGGGGCACTAGAGTTATGACTCTCCTAAAGAAGTCGACCCTGGTAAGTAACTGTCAAGTCAGAAACTAGTATAAATAGAGAGTGAGCCTCTCTATTTGAGACACACACTCACCCAGCTATAGCACATAGGTGAGAGAAGAGGAGCTCACACAAATGAGAGAGCGAACAGTTGTTGGAGATCATCTTTCTGTCTTTGGGTTTTTCTGCTACCATTGGTGCTCATTCTATCTCTAAGGAAGTTGTGGGGTTTTCTCCTTTATGGTTTCCCTGAGGAAAATCTTTGTGTCTATTGTCTCTTGTGATTGATTGTTGTGCATGTTATTCTCTCAGATAAGATCCTAAGATCATATTGCTTAAATGATAAAAATCTAACATGGTATCAAAGCTAACCTAAAAAGACGACATTGTGCAGTTGGAGAAGCTAGGGCTTCTTACTTTTTGGATCTCTCTACACAAATCAACAGCAAAAGGAGGCTAGGCTAACTCTCCATTGAAGGACACATCTTTCTGTCGAAGCAGAATTTGATTTCGGGCATTTTTAGTTTTTGACCTACCACTGCAGCGGCAACTAGGCCTTTTCACAGAAGCGGAATTTTTGAGTGAGCCCACCATAGGATTGCTCTCCTCCTCAAAATCAAAATTTAGAGACCAAGGTCGAAATTTTTGGTTGGGTAAAACTCAGGGAAAGTCAAACCCTAATTTGACCCCGGACCTGAAAAGCCCTAAAATACTAAAACTGGTAGTTTTGGTACAATCACTATATCTCGAGATTGGAGAAGGCTCAAAAGCCGAAATTTTTACAGGCCAAAGAAAAGTTCGTGCTGAACACTGTGTAAAAATTTCAACCTCAGATTCGCTATATTCTGGGAGATATGATTCCTCCAAATCAGGGTTCCAACCTCTTCCAAGATTGATCCCTAAAGAGGACACCTAGGGAGAATTGCTATATCTCGGGCTACGAAGGTCCAAATGAAATTTCGCAAGATGGTCCAGATAGGGCACGGACTGTACTTTCTGTGGTAAAAGTTTCAGACCCTGATGATGAAACAGTGACACGTGGCAGTTTGTACAAGTTCGCTATGCTGAACAGTCCTGAAATAAGTCACCTTGGGAAGACTCTCATAAGTCCAAATTGGTGAATCTAATTCTCCTCAAACCTGTGGTGTTGGAAAGAGGACAGACGAGGCTACCTCAGTACAAAATTTCAGACACAGGGGAGCAGTACTTTCGGAGATACTACAAAAACAATTTCAGACATTTCTGCAGAAGAAATTGGGAAACTAGGGCTTCCTATTCCGGGAGCTTCCCTCCACTGTTTTCAGAAAAGGAGTACATTGGACAGTTCGCCTTAAAGAGGCCCATCTTTCTATCCAATCAGATCAAAAAATTCCATGTTTTGAAAATTAAGGTTTCTCTGACAAACCCTAGATCAACTAGATCCGGAACCAAGACGGACACCTCAAATCAGTAAGATCTAACCTTTTTCTATTTACAATTGAGGTTCTCATTTCAAAATGACCTATCACACCAGCTTGATGACAAGCTTCGTGAAGCTGAAAACTTCTAAACATGGAAGTATAAGTTTTCACTGGTTCTTGAAGAAAATGAATTGGACACCTACATAAGTGGAGAGGTTCCAGTTCCAAAGGGAGATGAGGCTAAAGCCTTACACAAGAAGAACTTGGTCAAGGTCAAGAGGATCACCTTATACCACAAGTGTCTTCCCTAAAGACACCTAAAGAAATGTTTGATTCCTTGACCAAGCTATTTGAAGGGAAGAATATAAATCGAAAGAAGTATAGGAACTTCGTGATCCTTGAAGAAATTGACTTAGATCGGTATTTCAGTAAAGAAGTTTTAAGAGCAAAAGGGAGATGAGGCTAAGGTTAGAGCCAAGAGAATCATTGCAGATTCTATTAAAGATCATCTCATTCCTCATGTGTCATCCTTGAAGACACCAAAAGGAATTGTTCGATGCTATGACAAAGCAGTCGAAGAAGAATGAGATATTGTTATAACCACCTTGAATGGCCTCCCAGGATCATGGGATTCATTCATTCGAGGAATGTGTGCCAGAAGGAAGTGATTACCTTCAGCAGACTCTAGGAAGAGTGCACACAAAAAGAAGCTCAACTCATAATAAGAGAAAAGAAGATGGGAGCAACTGAAGATCAAGCTCTCACAATTCAAAGAAGATCCCTCAAGCGATGAGGAATATGAAAAACTCAATTATTGAAGAACCTCTTATCCATCTTAGCATTTGGATAAGAAATGATGTTGTTATGAATGAAGAAGATGATGAAGCTGAAAGGAGTCTACCAACGAAACAAATAAAGATAAGTATTCAATTGTCATTTCATGATATTGTTTTGTCATGCATTTGTTTATATTCAGTTGATGTGTTATGCATGATAAAATGTTTGCATTAATGACAGTATACTACTAATATGCATGTGATGGGTAAGTAGCTCATGGTGCCATACAACTCTCCATTGCTACTTATATAGAATGAAACCTCTTTGCTGACATATTGGATTATTGCACAATCTCAATGATGTCATGGTAGAGATGGAAGGCATCTAGAAAGTTTCCGTGAGATATGGCTGAATGTTGTATTGGCTAAAATAGTTGCATGATCATATCTTTATGCATAAGAATTTGCCATTATGAATATGCCTTATGAAATGTTTCTAACCATACAACTAATGCATTTGAATTGTAGGAAAGATCGCGTAGAATCGCCTACAAGAAAAAAAGGATGAGACTTGTTCCGAAGAACAAGTGACGACAATTTAAGAAATAATCCAAGATGAAGAATAATATGACGATACTTTCAAAGAAAGAAGAGGTCTCAGACACAATGCAATTATGTGACACTATTGAGCGACATCATTGATGCGAAACCTTCCAGCTATGAAGAAATAGCCAAGAAGAAAGGGAAGGAGTGCACCAGTTCAAGAAGAATGATGTCTAGGATGCAGTATCGAGACCTGAAGGGAAGTCCGTAATGTCTTCCATATGGATCTACAAGATCCAGCATGCAGTAGATGGAAACATCGTGGGATACAAGGCAATATTCGTAGCACGAGGCTTCTCACAGAAAGAAGGCATACACTACAAAGAGACATTTGCAGCCACTGGAAGTTAAGACACATGACAGGCAGACTCGTGTATGCAAATTAAAGAAGGCCTTGTACAAGCTCAGAAGGCACCCATGGGATAACACATACATGAGGAGCTTGAAGATCACCTAGAGTGATGAAGATCTTAACCTTTGCTACAAGGTTTAAAATGAAATCCTATAGAGGATGACAAGCTCACAGATGGGTGCAATACGAACTTTTGAAAAGGTTCAAGATAGAGGATCTTGGTATCCAGTGACCCCATATGGATACATAGAATATTAGCAGCAAAGGAAGCTACTTGTCACTCCAGTGCAGAATGTTTCAATACATAGAAAGGCAGAGGGAGAATGATGCTCCACTTCAGAGGGAGTGACTGTAGAAGATCCTAAGGTTCGACATGGTACAACATGATGGACAGCTTACTGATGGCTCTAGGCTTTACTGAGAGTAAAGCAGATTCCAACCTTACTTCAAGGTTGAAGGCGAAAGATCAGTGATGCTCCTGTTATATGTCGATGACTTGTTCCTGACAGAAAATAAGAACTCATTAAAGTTGCAAGAAGGAGACTTGATGCCGAGTTCGAGATGAAGGACTTGGATATGATGCACTACTTTCTAGGCATGGAGGTGTGGAAGAATGCGAATGGAATCTCCCTGGGACAAGGGAAGTATGCAATAGAGATCCTGAAGAGGTCCGAGATGATGGACTGCAAGGCCATGACCACACCTATGGCATCGAACATGAAGCTATTGAGTGTTGCTTCATCAGAGTCGGTTGATGCTACGATGTATCGTCAAATGATTGGATCCTTGATGTATCTGACGAATACGAGATCAGATATTTGCTTTGCTGTGAACACATTGAGCCAGTTCCTGACGAATCCGAGACATGTTCACCTGATTGCTGCAAAGCATATTCTGAGGTACCTAAAGGGTACAGTTGATTATGGGCTCAAGTATGAGGCGAATCAAAAGATTAACCTGGAAGGTTATGTGGATTTGGATTGGGCAGGCAGTGCCATTGATAGGAAGAGCACTTCGGGGTGTTGCTTCCAAATGGGATCAGGTGTGATCTCTTCGTTTGGCAGGAAGTAATCTTGCGTGGCACTGAGTACAGCCGAAGCAGAGTATGTCGCAGCTTGTTTCGACTAGTTGTGAGGCAGTGTGGCTGAGGAGGCTACTATCTGATTTGTTTGATCTTCAGTTGGATGCTACTTGTATATATTGCGAAAACCAGAGTTGTGTGAAGTTGTCGGAGAACCCGGTGTTCCATGACAAGTCGAAGCATATCGAGATCAAATATCACTATATCAAGGATATGGTGCAGAGAGGAGCAATGATGCTCCAGTATGTTGCGACGAACGAGCAGATAGCTGATGTGTTGACCAAGCCATTGGCCAGAGTGAAGTTTGAGTACTTCAGGGAGAAGCTTGGTGTTCTCCAGATCGAGGTTTCTTCCAAGGGGAAGTGATGAGTTCGTGTGCCTTTCTGACATGGTGGGACGCTGGGCCTCCCATTGTCAGATGTAAGTGCAGAGCCTTTCGGACATGGTGGCAGGTTGGGCCTCCCATGGTCAAATGTAAGTGCAGAGCCTTTCTGACATGGTGGCAAGCTGGGCTTCCCATGGTCTGATATAAGTGTTGAGCCTTTCTGACATGGTGGCAGGCTGGGCCTCCCATGGTCAAATGTGAGTGTTGGGCCTTTCTGACATGGTGGCAGGCTGGGCCTCCCATGGTCAGATATAAGTGTTGGATGAGCCTTTCTGACATGGTGGCAAGTTGGGCCTCTCCCATGGTCAGATGTGAGTGTTGGACCTTTCTGACATGGTGGCAGGTTGGGCCTCCCATGGTCAGATGTGAGTGTTGGGCGTGCCATTCTAACATGGATACTGGATGTGCTCCTCTCATGGTCAGATATAAGTGTTGGGAAGGCCTTTCCGACATGGTGGCAGGCTGGGCCTCCCATGGTCAGATATAAGCACTGAAGAAGATGAAGACCTACATGGAAGCTAGGCCTACAACCAGCATGAAAAAGGGCTGGCTCTGTAGAACTTCCTATGACGAGAAGAATTGAGAGATAGCACCATTTGATCGAGATAGCAGAAGCAGTGATGATGATGGTGATCCAGTGATGATCCAGCTTTGATGATGACCCAGATTTGATCCAGTGACGAACACTTGTGTTGATGAATTGTGTCAAGAGAATACCTTCCTAGTTAAGAGGGAGTGTTGATGTATTTGTAACTTTGAAATGTATTCACTTGTATATTTCATATATTGTATTTCATTGGTCCCCGATGTTCCTATCGGGAGACTCATTAATGCAATCAAGTAATGTAAAGTCATAGAGGTTAACCCTCCTTGTTGGGGCGAAAAGTCCCCGCAATTGTGGGGCACTAGGGTCATTAGACTCTCCTAGAGAAGTCAACCCTGGTAAGTAATTGTCAAGTCGGAAACTAATATAAATAGAGAGTGAGCCTCTCTATTTGAGACACACACTCACCCAGCTATAGCGCATAAGTGAGAGAAGAGGAGCCCACACAAGTGAGAGAGAGAACAGCTGTTGGAGATCATATTTCTGTCTTTGGGTTTTTCTGTTGCCATTGGTGCTCATTCTATCTCTGAGGAAGTTGCAGGGTTTTCTCTTTTATGGTCTCCTCGAGGAAAATCTTTGTGCCTATTGTCTCTTGTGATTGATTGTTGTGCATGTTATTCTCTCAGATAAGATCCTAAGATCATGTTGCTTAAATGATAAAAATCTAACAGTAAAGTGATTGGTTCAACCAACATACAGCTTGATTCAAGTACGTTGATTAATGTTGGGTAAATTTTATATGTTCCTGGTCTAAAGAAGAATGTTATTTCAGTGACAGTTTTAGAAGACAAGGGGTTCTCTGTAACTTTCTCAAAAGAAAAGGTTTTGATATGGGCAAAAGGTAGAAGTATAAGCTCAGCCATTGTGATTGGAGTTCATGAATGTGCCCTCTAGAAGGTCTCAGGACATGTTGTTAAAGCTTTATACCCCAATCAAGATTCAGAGATCAAGAGGGAGCAAACTGTACTCTCTAGTCCCCAACCAAGTGGGGTTGCAAAAAATGAAAGTGTGATCTTCTATCAGTCCTCCAGTGACTCGAGGATGGAAGCCTATAAGACTTCTTGCTGGAGAAGCAGAGGGAGAAGGCCAAGAAGCCTTCTTTTGATCTCTTTAAGAAGTCTATTGAAAAACTTCAAGATCGCTCCAGTGAGAGTCATGTCATTGATTTAGTTTACTCCCATTATGAGGAGTCAATCAAACAACGGGTTTGGAAAGATGATATGTGGAAAGTGATTCTCAACTATCAGAGGAAGTCAGCTATAACTTCCAAGAGGATCTATGAGCTCATGCTACATGCTGAGATGGAGAGTTGTTTGAAGCTCTCAAGAAACCCTGTATTTGATGACAGGTTGAAAGACATCGAGATGAGTTATCACCATGTAAGGGTGCAATATGTTATCGATGTGTTGAGAATGTCCTTCTTACTGAGAGGGAGTGTTAAAGTTAGTGCAGCTGCGAGACCCATTCTTAGAGAGGATGTACCCTAATTAGTTGACTAGGGCAGAGTAAGACCCTAGAAGGTACCCTAGGGCCCCCAATAGTCTCCTAGGGTTCTTGGTATGAGACCAAGCAGGTGGATGCCATGGCAAATCCCCTAGCATGTGGCTAAGGCCCCTATATGCCTCTAGGGTATTTTGATATGGGCCCAGGCACGTGATGTCCAAGTAAAGCCTGCAGGTAGAGGCGGAGATTTATTCTGATCTGGGACCAAGGACACGATGTCCAAGTAGGTCCTACAGGTAGTTGATCAACTTTCAGTGTGATACTGAAACTCAACTTAGTACCAAGAACCATTCTCCGAGAGAATGAAGGACTTGGTCAGGTTCTAGGGGTTTATCAACATGATTCAGTGTGAGACTGAAACTCAGCTTAGGGTTGAAAGCCATTCTTCAAAAACGGAAGATAATGATGTGTGATGTCCCCTCTCCTAATCGGTTATTGCTAGGTTGCTCCTCAAGGGACTGACCACCCCTTGACGATGTCCCTAGCACCTAACCCTTAGGAGCAGTGTTGAGGACCTAAGGATTGTACAATTTGTTTGGATCTTTCCCTTATACAGTGATGACAAAATATATAAAACAATGTACCTTGATAGAGAGAAAAGTTTACTAGTTTTGTTGATCCCTAAAGGAATCGTTTGTCCACCTTTTATGGTTCACCTTATCTTGTGGGTATGTGGGTTGTTGTGACCCTCTTCGTTGACATTTGGTCCTTTACCTTACTTGGTCCTGGCACTCTTACTTGTGTGTACCTTTGATTATAATGACTCCTACTTTATGGATTTTATCCTAAGTGTATTTACCTTATGGTTTTATTAAAGGACAATTGGACCAATTATTGTTATGATTACTTTATGTTTTATTAAAGGACCTTTGACCCACTTATGGTTTTTGGACTATTTACTTTATGTTGGACCTTTTACGTTTTGACCTTATTATAAAACCATTAACATTTATGTTATGGTTTTATATAATGACCTTTGGACCTTTCATTGTTTTACCTTTACACCTAAAGTATTTTATGAGGATTTTTATTTGTCTTACCCACCTTATATAAGACTATGTTTTTCTTCATTTGTATTATCATCAAGTGAAGTATCACTTCTGGTCCACGATTGTTCTGCCCCTGAATTTTCTTCAATCTGCCCGCGCGTGGCTGCTACTGACAGCGACTCCTCCTTCAGCGTGACAAGTCTGCCCGAACCTTCCACCGTGATTGTCAGCTCCTATACCGTGACTGTGCAACCGTCCGCGTGCTTCACTCCTCGCGTGACTGGTTTCTCACCCATGGGTGACTGTCTCCTTCTCTGTGACCAGCGTATCTTCTGCTGCAGCTGACCGTGACCAGGACTGGGTCTCACCTCGCTCACGCTCTGCGTGTTCTTCCTCTGAGTGGCTCACCTTACTCACGCTCTGCGGGTTTTTCCTTTGCATGATTTACCTTGCTCACACCTCTGCGTGACTATTTGTGTAATCTCCACCTGCATGCACTTCACCATCTGCGTGACTGTAGACTGTGAGCGTGAACCCACCTGTGTATTTACACCAGCGCTATCTCTATTACTTGTGGTCTCTATCCTAGTGTGGTTTTATTTACACCTGCGTGACTTCATTCCTGCTCAACGTGATCTACCTTCACTGGACTGTGTAAGTCACTATCAGCAGCGTGACTATGTGTATAACTGTGCTGATAATTTGATTGAAGAACTGAGCTCTGTTTACTTTTACCAAAACTCTCTCTCAAGGTACACAATTTGTTTACCCAGATTGACTTGTCCCTTCGGTGACAAGATCAAACTTAAAAGTATTTGAGTATAAGGCTGAACCAAATAATGGTTATGATTCTTTAGTACCGTTATCTTCTATTTATCTATTTTTCTGTATATGGCATTTGCTGAAACATCTCAATGATCAACTTTAATGCAGTGACCAGCAGAGCGTTAAAGTTAGACTAACTTTAACGTAGAGACCCGCAGAGTAATAAAGTTGAAAGAGATGAAAATTATGTTTAATTTTATTGCAGATCAAATTTATTGAAATAAGTACTATTCTGAATTTAACCTTGTGTTATTTATGCATTGAAGTATATTTATTCCTGTTAAATCTGAAACAAACCTTGAATTTCAACAAAATCTTCTCCTCGTATATTTTAATATCAGTGCCTTAAACTTTCACTAAGAGGAACAGGGCAACCTTTATTTTTTATAGAGTTAATGTTTTGTATATGGATGGATGTGGAGACGGACTGACTTTGATTCCATTATCTGCTAACCTTTGGTGATTTATACCACTGATTAATATACAAAGGATCTTCTTTAATTTGGGGAGTACCAAATATGTAATTCAAACAGTTAGTGGGTGTGTGTCAGGTTTGAATCAGTATTGCAAATATATTCAATCTCCCCCCATTTTTCACATTTTTTCTGAGTGTTTCAGGTTGCCAATTTTCTCATGTTCAAGTTTAAGCTTGCAGATATTTTCAATAAGTTTCCTCTATACCCTCAGTGATATATTTCCCAAAATAATATTTGCAACAATGGGTTTGATTTCTTGTCATCTATTTCATATCCTTGTGTATGGATCAAAAATAGTTCAAAATAGATGGCTCTAATACTCCAATGTGTGAAGAAGAAAAGAATCCTAAGTCAAACTGAATTTCAATTTTCATTACAACTCAAACAAGAACATCATATATAGGAATTGGGTAGTGTACTGGTAGTCTGTAGAGTAGCAAATCAGCTGGTACGGAGATTTTTTAACAAGGCTGTATGTACATAAATACAGAAATAGTATGATATTACTAATTAGACATAAATAAGAAGAATCCTCACCGTGCATCCCAAACGCTTCGGACAACCCTCAAAGAACATCAAGGTTTTTGCTTGCTTCTTCCCTGACTGACCAGCACTCCCATGCTCCTCTAGAAACCTCTCTACATGGAATAGCTCGCAATGCCCCACCTTTGGCGCAGCAAGGTTGTCAAGAGAAGGAACAATTTCTGCACCAGTACATCGGGCTATACGATCTAGAAGCTTCTTCTTCACATTCAATACCAATGATATTTCCTTGGTCAACAGATATTCTTGAGCATGATGAGAAACGGTTTTCTCTACCAGCAATACATTGGGGCGATGGGCTTCTATCCTTGCCACAGTCATCTTCAGATGGTCCATCTCCTGCATGCAAAAAGAGTAAGGGATCAAAAAGGTTCTATGCCTACATGCTGACCTACACTAGTTAACTTAATGATGAAATAACGGCAAGGACAATATTAGTATTACCTGTTGCAGCAGAGTATCAAGAGATGAGAGCTGATTTGAGACACGTTGATATTCAAGTGCCCCTCCCAAGAGCAGCATTCTTGGATTTTTATACCTTTGTGTCATACGCTTGTGTTTTACATTCTTTGAACAAACAATCCCCTTAATGACCTTGCTGTGAACAAAAATGTTCTTTGTTAATGTATGTGCTGATTAATGAATAGCAACAGCAGCACACAAATTGTAGCCATATAATTAAAATACTATACAACATACAAAACATAACAGAGATTCCAACTAAAGCACCTCAAGAACATATCAACTTATTATATACCCGAGGCTACTTGTTACAATACAAACAATTAAGAGGAAACATTACCTATCGCTTCGATGCCCAGAAGCTATGCACTTGACCTTGACATATCCCCCGGGATCCATTCCTCCTCCTTTGCTTGTGTCTGGCTTTACGAAAGTCGCTGCTTGCCATGACAATGAAGTGACTATTTCAACCCAGCTCTCATTATAATTCTCCTCGCCTACAGATACATCTGCTCCCTTTAGTAACTGTGCTACAAGAGCTCTGAAATGCCCATCCAAAACCGTTCTCATAGCCTCTCTATGATCTTCACTTGACCTTTCCTTGCTCTTAAATTCAATGCTGCTAAAACTTCCTGATGAGTGTGCCAAACCCCAACTTCCATCTTCGTCATCGTCATCATCATCATCAATCACGCTTGCCTCTATGTCATCCTCAACATCTTCAGGAGCGGGTGGTATCCATATAGCAGCATTGTTCTCAAAGTCAAAAGGTTGCTCTAGCTCTGAGTTTTGGCTTTGAAACATGACAGAATCATCATTGCAGTCATTAAAATTTTCCACATACTCTGTCTCTTCTCCTGACCTTTCTGATCTACCCGACATTTGCCTCTCCACAAGTATATCATTTTGACAGCTTGGACTCTTGCTGAGAACATCTTCCGTACTGTTTACAATACTGCTCAGACCATTTAATTGAATGGCCTGATCCATGGAATTTTGAGAGCTTGAATTATTGGCACAGATATTTTGTAAAATGTATCCAGGATGGAGATCTACGCTACCATGTTGTCCAAAGTATTCCTGCGAGTGTCTCAAAAGCCCCTCCTGAGCATCCTCTACATCTTTACCATATTCATCCCCTTCATCGTCACTCCTACATAACGTAAACAACTAAAGTGAGTATAGGCATTAACTTTGAGATTCACAGATTACTAATTCATGAGTTCTATCTAGCGGACATTCTCAGGGCCATTTGAACAAAATAAGCTTAACAAAAAACATGCCTGTCATGGACAAAGCTTAACAGATAGGCTGAACCATTACTGAACCCAGAGAGTCAACAGACAGTTAACCAAAAAAGAAACATTCTTAAGACAATCGACAGCACCTGCTAACACAATAGGCAAGAAGACTTGGAGAAGACGCCCCTTCAACAGATGAAAAAGCACTGTTGTTCCTTTCTGAATGTAAAATATCCTCCTGCTTTCTCCCAGGAAGCGGCTCGAAACCATTGGCTTGAGGTGACTTGGCAGCAAAGTTAGAACTAATATGCTGATATGGCCCAGTCGGATACACCGTGCTGCTACTGTTACTGTCCAAACTTATAACAGAAGGAGAAGGACAGATATCCTGCGGTGGCGGTGTAGGAGGCAATTGCAGCCCATCACACTGAGAAGCTATCTCCTGTTTCCAAAGCTTGAAACAAAAATTACAGACCTTGATCCTCTCACCATCTTCACCGTTGCCATTCTTTCGACCATCGCCAGATACCGGAATTGTGTTCTGCGTGCACTTCCTGCAAAACACTCGACCGCATATTCGGCAATGGTGTCGCCGGTTGAATAGCGTGAACTGCGAATCGCATTCATAACAAACCCTGCAGCTGTGATCAGGCATCCAAAAATCCCTGGAGATGTTCGATGGATCGGCTCTGCGAGGAATCCATGCCCTCATTTTCTCCACAAAGTCCAGGAGCGTGCTCTCTGCGGCTTCCATCTAAATCAGCTCTCCTTTGCATCACCATCATAATCGCTCTACCACATGATCACATTACAGGGAGCCAAAGAGTCTCAAACAGAAAGCCCCGGTTCCGCTAAAATCAAAAGGGGTCTTTAAAAAACAATTCCTATACACGAAAGAACAAAACTCGTGCCCTCGAACATAACCCTACCCAATTTTATCGCTCTACCATATGATCACATTACAGGGAGCCAAAGAGTCTCGAGAAAAAGCACCGGTTACGCTTAAATCAAAAGGGGTCTTTAAAAAGCAATTCCTATACATGAATGAACAAAATCCTTGCCCTCAAACATAACCCTACCCAATTTATTTCCATAAACTGAACAAAATGGATCTCATCACGGATCCTTCTCAGAATCCAGTAACGGCCATTTTTGAGTGTACAAGGGGCAGTTTTTGTCAATGCAATTTCATGCCATATAAAAACTTTTCCAGGCAAAGATCAATACAATATAATTCAACGCACTGCAAAACAAAATCGGCTGAAATGATCAAATCAATCTTCACTCACTAAAACTAGAAGCGTCTTCCATTGTTCAATCATGGCTCCTGGAAAGCCCGTCGAATCTTAAGGATTTACCGGACAATTCACGGCCGTCCTGATAAATTGCAAAGGCTGAGTTTCGAACGCTTGACCGGGTCGATCCCGCTGTAGGTAGTGGCCTACTGCAAAAGCTTCCGGCTTCTTCCCCGGCGCCAACAATTTTCAGATGGGAATGTTTCTTCTCGTCGCTCTCACGTAGCTCCCCGCATTTTACCGGGTGTCATTTACTTCATTTAGTTTACTAAATCTCTTCTTTCGGACACATTTTTTTAATTACTATTATTATTTATTATAAATCTAATAAATTATTAATAAAAATGATAAAATTAGGATCGCTTGTGAGTTGTTGATGGGACAAGCTTTCCCTTTATCCTTTTGACCCTCCTCCCCCACTTACTCCTAAAAGTCAATGGCTCCCTCATTAAAACTCACACCTATGAAAGAGACATTGGAAACTGAAATTTCAAAGGTTAGTTGTATGAAAGTAGATAGCGTTTCCGTTTCATAAAGGAAAAAATCAATAATATAAGCAAACCAAAGTTTTGAAGGATTCTTCATTGGGCGGTTTGGTGTGGTCAAAGTTTTGTTATCAGAGAGTGAAATTCATTTAAATAAAAAGATGATGATATTAAGTTGTATATATTCTTGCAATGATTTTAGACAAATGTAATACAATTTTTTTTTTTTTTATGGGAGGAGATGGTCAAAAATATATATATTATATGAAAAGTGTTTTTTTTTTAAACGAAAACATTTTTTTTTTTTATTGAAAAAACTTGGTTGAGCATGGCTTTTAACCAAATTATATATATGCTTAGATTTACAATTCTTTATTTCCACAAGTGCTCATGTTTGAGGATAGTGCATGTGGCAGCGTCCCTCAATTCTCTCTTATGGGATTCAATGCTTCAAGCTAGGTCCTTCATTCAAACTTAGCATTCTTGTACGCAGTTGGCAACCCCGATTAGCTTTGGAAACCGCCTTCTTATTCAAATCTCGAAGGATATGATGAGAGGTAACAGAGGCAAATTCTAACAAGATGAAATGAAGCATCTGCATAGTCACATTCAAGGACAGATTGTTGAACTGTTTATCAGTATTTAAAACTTTGATTAGTATTTCTAAGTCGCCAAATATTTGCAAGTCTTTATGTCCAGCTTCCTTCGCGATCTGGCAGGATTTTAAAAGTGCCAGTATTTCTGCTTGATTGTTCATGCTCTATCCTAAGCCCCAACTGAAACTAGCTTCTAACATTCCTCCCGAATAGTATATCATTCCCCCTACTCCGGTTATCCTCGAATTTCCTTTGGACGCTCCATCGAAGAAAACTGAAACTTTATTTTGTCTTTGCCACAATTCTATAAATTCTTTTTACGGAAGTCTCACTTGCCATTTTGGTTTAGTAAAAGGCCTGCCATAAACCTTCTGTAATTTAGCCTGCAGCATAGAACCTAGCCATTGATGCTCAGCTGTGAGAGTTGTGGGATCAGTTTTGAATTGGGTTCCCACGACTTCCAATAACATAGCCTTTGCTTTTGTTGCAACGAGTTCTGGCTTCATGGGGTTGTTGTTAAAGATCCATTCATTTCTTGCGAGCCAAAGTTTCCACCATAGAAATTTTGGTATGGCTTACCAAATTTTGCTCCAATCGGGATTGTTTGAGAGGTTTCCAGGATATCATGACTTCCAGCTTGTAAACAGACTTACTATTTCAATCTGTGATGGTGTTGGAACCGGTAAACCATCTAACATATGCGCCCAGGCCTTTTGAGTGAAGTCGCATTCAACAAATAAGTGGTCAAAAGTCTCTGCGTCTTGGTTACAAAGGTAGCATCTATACGAGCCTAAAAATCCCCTCCTTCGGGTTTTCACCTGGTAATGCTCTCTTATGCATTAAAATCCACGTAAAGAAATTTACCTTGGGGATACTTGGAGAGCTCCAAACGGATTTCCAGAGAGAGATGGCTTGCAGTGCTATCGGATTTTATTGGAGAGCAGAGTAACCTTGATTTGCTTTGTTTTGCCAAATTTTCCCCATCCCCACTTATCCTTGAGTGAAGAATGGATTGGAGCTAATCCTGTCATCTCTGTCAACAACAAGTTTTTTTGTGGATTAAGTTGTTTTGGCAGTTCTGGAAATTGCCACGCTACCCAATTTCCTTTGTTATCCCACAGTGAAATATATGTGAGCCGTAGGAGCCCTTTTTTAACAAGCCAAAGCTTGATCTCTATGAGGGAGTTTTTGGTTGCTAATGGAGCATGCCCTTCAATATTATCTTCCCATAGTAGTATTTTCCTTCCATTACCTGGGATTCGACATAAATGCTTTTGAAAAAATTCAAGCCCTCGTCAACATAAATTCCATGTTAGAGAGCCTTTGGAAGTATTTGTTATTTAGAGATTTCTTAGAGTTCCTCCCAAGAGATATTTTTTCCACAAAATTTGACTGACCAGGTGTTTTCAGTCAGCAAGAAGTTGCCACTGGATTTTTCCTCCCATAGCAAGATTTTCCATGCCCGGATCTTTGATTTGTAAGTCGCCTTCCAAAAAAGTTCTTTTAATAATATCCCAGTTAACTAGATGCAATCTATTCGTATTTCCTTTTCCACCTCTCCAGAGGATGTCTCGAATAAGCTTGGAAATCTGGTCCATAATTGCTTTTGGAGCAAGGAGAAGAGAGGATTGATATATTGGAAGGGCTGACAGTATTGACTTAATCATTATAAGCTCCCCTGCCTTTGTGAGCCATTGGCCACCCCAAGAGGCAATTTTTGCTTTTATCTTATTGATTACTTCCAGCCAAAGAGAAGGTTTGTTTTGGCCCATGGTTAAAGGAATACCTGTATATTTAATCTCATCCCAGGTGTCATATCCAGGAAATTCTAATATGTGTGATATGTTCAGGATTGTTGAGTGATCGGTGTTCCAACCATACATTGCGCTCTTTCTATTGTTAATAAGAGCTCCTGAAATAAGACAAAAGTTTTGCAGAATTTATTTGAAGGCTCTTGCCATCTTGAGCGAGGCCCCTCCCAAGAGAAGTGAGTCATCCGCAAAAAGAGCATGATTGATAGAGTTTACCCCTCTTGCCGACTTGATGCCCGGAATAAACCCAACTTCTTTTTCTGTAGATAACTTTATTCTCAAAGTATCAACCACCAGAATATATAGGAACGGCAAGAGCGGGCAGCCCTGTCGAAGACCCCTGGTTGCTTGA
This sequence comes from Pseudotsuga menziesii, assembly GCA_001517045.1. Taxonomy (NCBI): domain Eukaryota; kingdom Viridiplantae; phylum Streptophyta; class Pinopsida; order Pinales; family Pinaceae; genus Pseudotsuga; species Pseudotsuga menziesii. The sequence continues at coordinate 95,125 of LPNX010374390.1, forward strand.
AATAAATTTGTGGGTCTGGCATTTACTAATGGTTCTATCTAAGGTTTATTTGTACATGCTTTTAAAAAATTTACAAACTCTGAGCTGAACCCAAACGAACGAAGGACTTTGTAAAGGAAGGATAGCCTTACCCTATCAAAAGCATTTGCCATATCAAGCTTGATTAGCATGCCTTTCTCCTGTCTCTGATAGTTGGAATGCATGGCTTCCTGAACTTGTATCACATTATCCAGAATGTGTCTCCCTTTGACAAACCTGCCTTGAAGAGGGGAGATCAATTTCCCTAATAGAGGCTTGAGTCGATTAGCTAAGAGTTTAGATAGGATTTTATAAGAGGCGTTGCAAAGTGAAATTGGCTTGAATCTTTCAAACGTGATCAGATTGACTTCTTTAGGAATTAACACAAGGAAGGTGGAATTAGTGCATCCACCAACTTTGGCTTTTAGCTGAAAGGTTTTGATCATCCTTAAGAAATATTTTATGATTACTAACCAACAAACTCTGAAAAAATGAATAGAGAAGTCGTATGGTCGTAGGGCTTTATCCGGATCCATAGACCATATAACCTCAATGATCTCCTCCTCCGTAAATGGCTTCATAAGCTCTCCATTTACCTCCTCACTGACAAAAGAGGGGATATTGAACAAAAAATATGTGATTAAATCATTCTCAATTAAACCATCCTCTCTAAACAGACCCTGAAAATGTGTTTCAGCCTGCTTTATTTGAGAAATGTCTTTAAAAGTTTCACCATCTAAGGATGATATTTCTGATATGTGATTGAGGGAGAGTCTAGCTCTATACTGCATGTGGAAAAATGAGGTATTATGATCTCCTGCTTTCAACCATAAGCTACGAGACATCAATCTCTGGTATTCTTCTTCCTGTCTAAAAGATCAGAAGGAGTTGAACTGGGCTTGTTGCTCTTTTTCCAGCATAGCTGAGGCAATTTTTGTTTCTTCCATTTCCATTTGAATCGCCTCCAAATTTTTCAAAGCCTCTTTTTCTGTCACTGGATGGAGATTTAAGGGAGTTTTTAACCCATTCCTTGAGAGCGTATTTTGTGGTTTTTAACTTTTGCTCCCAGACGTAGCTTGGAGATCCTGAGACTGGGAGAGACCAAGACTTTGAAACTATATTCATGAATCCTTCGTGATCTATCCAGAGTGGACTAAACCGAAAAGGGATAGGCCCAAGATCTTTTTCGTCTTCAAGCTGGAGCAATATAGGCCTATGATCTGAAGTTAGTTTAGGCAAAATGATGGAGGAGATGATTTTTTTCTCCAACAAAAATAAGCTCTGAACCAAGAAACGACCCAGTCTTGCTGAGATGTTGGTCACTCCTACTCTATTGTTGGTCCATGTATATCTGCCTTTCTTTGGCTTGAAAACGAGCAGATCCCATAATTGGATAAAATTATCCACCATTTTATTCATTGGGTCCTCCCACAGACTCCTCCTTTTTTTTTCTTTGGGATCCATTATGATATTAAGATAGCTAGCCATAATGATATTGGAGGGCACATATGTAGCTACAAAATCTACAAGAGAATTCCAAGATTCTTTTTTTCTCTAGAAACTTAACAAGAACATAAAGATTAAAAACAGCCAGAGAGATCTTACTTGAGATATGGCAAAGTTTAGTATATATCCAGTGTTGAGTTTCAAATGAGTTTTCCATAGAAAACATGTCCTCTGTCCACAGGGCTACAAGTCCACCAAAGGAACCTCGTGCACTTACTACCTTCCCTGTGTTCTTTTTCCATTTCGTTTTGCTCAAGGAGAGAAGAGTTTCCTCTTCTATTTTGTCTCTTGGAGCAGTAAGACATCGGGTGAAGCCATTTTTATGAGATCTTTTACAACTTCAACTTTCGAAGGATTTCCCAGCCCCCTGCAATTCCAAGAGACAATCTGTATTATTTGTTAGAGACAGAAGGTGGAGGGCCTCCCTTTATAGGTTTAGCCCGAGTATTCCTTCCAATATACTTCTCTATTGTGGCTTGATTGCCTTGCATCTTCAAGCGTTTGGCTTCTTCCTCTTGAACCTTCTTAAGTGATTTTTGCCCTTTTTTGGAAGACCTCTCAAGGGGTTCTTCTTTAGAGGAGCTAGAATTATCCATGGGTTTCTTTTTTGTCGTTTCTGCATATGTGGGGGAAATGGAGCCACCAGCAGGAGAACTAAGATCCCGATCAGCTGAATCTTTGTTTTCTTCCCTTATCAGACCCTGAGTTTGTTGAACTTCACCCTCTTCGAGCGTTGGGAGAGCTTGTTCTTCTGGATTGATCAACACTTAAAAATTGTTTTGTGATGTGTTTTCCTTCGTAGCTATCCCATTTTCATTCTGCTTCTACCCAGTGAGATTACTGCCCAACCCCATTTCTCCTCTTTTTCCTTTTGATATGTTGGCATTCTATGTTGTGTTGGTTCTTTTAACTCGTGTCCATTGTTCTCCCTTCTCTTTGTCATCTTCTTCCTTCGCTTTCTTCTTACACGATCGAGCAAAGTGACCATAGCCATGGTAGTGCCTGCACTTGAAGAGAAATTGATCATAATCATGCTCCTGCACATGCGACTAATCTGCTACCGTCAATTTAATCACTTCAGGAATCCCTCATCCATATCGACTTCTACACATATTTTGGCATAAGAATATTGTTCTATTCTTTCAACCCTATCTATATATTTCCCCAATTTGTTCCTTATGGCTTCTAAAGACTCTGGATTCCAGCAGTGAAGAAGAAGATGCGGGAGCCTATCCCAAACAAGAACTATTGAAGGCACATCTTGGCTCAGATCAAAGTTCAACGTCCACTTATTCAGGTACAGACCTTGAGGGCCCATAACGTATGGACTGTTTCTAAATATTAAATCTTCAACTTATGTGTTTTCAAAGAGGAATACATAGTATCCCTTACCTACCAGATGACTGTGAATTCCTTTTGAGATAAGGGGCTTCCAGTTCCTCTGAACTCGCCCATCAATTGCCTTACAGAAGGGCCAGAGACCAGTAAACTGACCAATAAGACCCTGATCTATGATATTCATAGTTTTCCAGGAAGGACGTTATGTAGGTAAATCAACCAAGGGTATGCTATCTAATTTCTTGACGAAATTCTATTGATTCGAGCTAAGCTTCCTCTTACTGCTTCCTGCTACCAAGCTCCTGAAGGTAACAAGCTCAAGGGGAGGGGAAGGACCCCCTCCGGCGACCATGGATCTGGAAATGCGCAGGTCGTGAGATATGTAAGCGTGCTTGGGGAAGGTTCTTGGAGCAAAAATAGTAGGTGTACACTATATTAAAAGGATATGAAAAGGGAGTAGTTTATCTATTTTAGGTTTTGGATTTTCTGGTAGTTTTTTTGTCAGATTATAGTAATTTTTTTTGTCGAAATCCAAACAAAACTAACCGTAAAATATAATATGAAATGGTTGAAAAGGAAGAATATTTAGATTACTTATAAGATAAGTATTAAATCAATGAATTTTCTATATTCTTAACTTTTAAATAATTTTTTAATGTTGTTTTTACACTATTTAATTTTATAACACTCGAAATAACTTATTGAAACGCTACCATTTAACTTAATCAAAACACATGCTACCTATTTACGTATTTTACATTGGTTATTGCAAATTGTGGGGTGTAAAAGTCCTTACATACCACGTGATGAGCTAGAGAATTGCAACTCCTCAACCTTAACCTTAACCTTACTTTAACTTGTCAATTCAAGAACGTGTTATTTTATGAAGTTTTGTGCAATATTTATGCAACTGCAGGAGTATAATTTGAATTTTGAATTGATGAAATGAATGCAATCTAATACCTTACTTGAATAACATCTTCCCTTAAGCAATTAGTTTGTAACCTTTACCCATGTTCCATTAGAGGAAACCAAATATTATAGGGATTTATTGGTTGTTGCTACATGGTTGAATCAACAAGAAGAGTTTTACAGTCAATAAGATGATGAGTTCTAGGTCCAACATCCTGTAAATCGTCATATGTCTTATGTTGACTATGAAAACATATTTAAGTGATGCATATCTAATGAAACCATGATTAAAACAAAATAATTAATAAAGGTCCTAATTTGGAAAATAAGTGTACATAATTTGAATTTGGAGGAGATGATCAACCTTGTGTTCTCGTCTACTAACCAATCACTTGCTACGTTGGTGACTTATACCTCCACATCCCAAGTCAACAAGCAAGGGATAAAGAAGTTGGTTGTCACTTTCTTGTAGACAAACAACCAATATAATAAGATCATTCAATCAATAGACTACAATCTAGTAGTCACCATATTCAACCCATATGATGTAAGCCAAAATATTGGACATCATAAATCATAAAAGTTGCAAGTTCTCGATGAAATGATAATAGAAGGAAACGTGGGAATTTATATAGACTGTTGAAATATAAATAGAATTACGTGAGATAAAAATCATAGTTATAAAAAAGTGCCTAAAGTAAAGAACAATAATTACATGGGTTCCTTGCATGCCTTGAGTGGTCCCTTAATCGAGGTAGTCGCAAGAACCCTAAATAAACCAATAAGTACTTGTATCTTGCAAAACTAATGCTCTTTATTCAGGAACTTATTACATAACAACAATATTTTCTTCTACTACAATTCAAATGAACATGAAAATTACTTAACCACGAGTGGGAATCAGAGAGCTTGTCTTCTCTACATTATGTGCCTTGTTTATAACTGAAAATTTATAACTACATCTTCAATAAATCCTTCATTGAAGGATCGTTGTTACACTAAATCCTATACTCATGCAACCTGATTCCAAGGAACTTCTCCCCCACCCCCCCCCCTCAATTTCCCCACTTTGAATCCTTCAATTAGCAAATACGGTACTAAGAATCGTGATTGTTTGTTGGCTTAAGTGTTTAGCATCCATTGATATTTGAAAGGAAACATGATCCCTTATTTTCCTCACACAGAGTAAGTTGTTCATTTGTTGAAATTCATCAATTAAGATTCCAGGATTTGATGTGTTCACGTATCTTCATTAGTCCAAAATCTCAAAAGATACGCAATCCATTTAAAATTCATATTTAAACACAAGCATGCCACATTAAATCTAAAAACTCAACCAATTATAAAATCAAAGCATGTATAACCCCAAATATTTCATGTTTATCATAATCCTTAGAGTTTCATGTAGGTTTTAATATTTGAGGGCACAAAAACATATCACATTAATTGTAAGATGGGTGATATAATCATACAATATAATGGCTTATCACCATGAAGCATGGTTGGTAGGTAGGTTTTGCGCTTTCCCCAACCATATTCAAATCCTGAATGAGATATTGGAATATTGTGTCTTGTTTGAAAATATAGGCACCCCCATTTGGGATGTAATGACCCAATTTGAAAATTCCCAACAAAGGCAGAATTTGAGGAAAAGATTGCCTTGACTAGTTTTGACTCTAGGGGATTCGAATGGCACAAGAGGGTCTTGAATTTGGCGGGGACTGACATGGGAAGTCTTAGGACCACTCAATGGACTCTCTAATAACTTTATGATAGGTTATATACATCTGCAACTCATTTTGGGAACATTGGCAAAAGTGGTAAAATTACTAACAATTTATGGTGCAAATCTCCCTAGGGTGTGAGCAGAAATGGCTCTCTAATTTCTATGCAACCCTCCCAACTTGTCAAACAGAGTATGGGGACTTTTATTAGACTTCATTTACTATCATTTGGTATGGCTAAGAGTTCTGCAACAGAGGTTTGAAGCTTCATATTTGAATGCATAAATTCAGTGATCTTAAGGGAAATGACATGTAAAAGCTCAACTTTGACTCACAATTTGTGTATATAATGGTTCAGAACAGAGAATAATGAATATGGAACATCAAAAAAATTGTAATAGCTCACTAATAACATATAATATCAGTGTCAATTCGCAACATACATCAAATATACAACTCCATTGAAATGGGAAATCAACACATGGAAACTAGTCACAACAAAGCTTGGAAATGTGGACATTTGCATATGTATTTCTTATGATTTAGACTTACAGAGATGATGAGGGACATTTTATAGAGGGATAAATCATTCACCCATTATTGGGCATCAACTGGACTCAAAGGGCCACAACCACCATTCACACAAGTGCGCCATCATAGAGAAATACGGGAATATTGAAGTGGGGATTGAGAGAATGGGAGGAAAGATGGGTCACGAACAATAGTAGCCTCCTTTATGTAGTAAAAAAACTCTATGAAGATCCAAATGAGAATTCATGGTGGCCTCTAAACTTGGATGAGAATCTAACTGTCTCGAAATTGGCTCACTAGCATGGTAAGTGAGCACTCACCATGCAATGGGCAAGCTAGTGCTTTCCAAAAAACAAAAAGTAGCAAATTATATTAAATCAAGAAAAAAATGTATAGGAAATTACAAAATTGAGAGATCTTCTTTGTTTGCCCACACATTCAAGCAACCAAAACATGGAAAATTCAACCTAGCTCTACTACATTGCGCTTTCCCACTAACAATGCAATAGCATACATAAAAATATCATTGGTTCAACCTCGTATAATTATCTAAACAATCAAAACCTAATTTTTAGTAGTTATTAAATATATTAAAAGGAGAAGGAGTATTACACAAGAAGACAAAAAGTAACAATGTAATACATACCACATGCAAAGTGTTATAGTATTACTGCGACCAAAAAGTAATAAAAAAATAGCCTTAATACACAATGAATGACCCTCATTGACAAGAGGGTGAACTTGCAAAATCACCATCGCACTTTGGTGGGCTACTTTGTACACTTGAAAATCTAGTTGATCTTACTAAATATGCTAATGCATATTGTGAATGATGGTTTCTCACAACTTGAAAGCTTGGATGTTGAATTTAATTATAAAAAAACAAAGGATATGTGCTTTAAACCTTTTATGGTGATTGCCATAACGTATTGTTTTTAAATGATGGTGTATATAGTGTATTATGATCAATGATATTGGATTATGCACATACAATTTGCAGGACAGTCATCGGGATCACAAGCTTTGCATGCATTGTATCCCTTGCATGAAACCGATTGCAGGCAAGGTTGATTGCAGCTTCAGATTGCAGTCGAGGATGTTTGCAGGCTCCAACGCACTGCAGGCTTGTCAGAGGGCCCTTTGAAGGCCAGATCCTCGTCCATCGAAGGCTGATCGAGCTGAATATGTCAGTGTTGAGGCAGGCCACGTGCATGTTGTAGCTTATTTAGAAGCAGGCCCTCCTATGGCGGTCAAGGAGGGCAGATCTGGGCCACCATCTTCCTTGAATCTCGATTTGTTTGCAAGGCTAGTAGCATCACAGAGCAAGTGTGTTTCCAACGGATCTTGCCCCGCCCCCCCCCCCCCCCCCCCCCCCCCCCCCGAAGTTTTTCAAGAGGATTAAGGATGTGTTAGTGGTTTCCTTGTCATCGGAGGATACCATCTGGGTATCTCTTTCACTGGTAGATTGTGCTCTTATAGGGCAGTTCACTGGTTTTTGGTCGTCTCTTAAATCCACTGAGAGCTGGGTCCAAAGAAATTGGAGACCGTTGATCGCCCAAAACATGGCCTCTTACTCTATAGGTCGTGGTTATTTCTTGTTTGATTTCGAATATAAGGTAGATAGGGATATTATCTTTTGAAATGGTCCCTATTTCATGGGACCACAAGGTCTCTACTTGAACAGGTGTACGTCGGACTTTGATCTCGAGGGAGACATCCCCAAAGCCATCCTTGTTTGGGTCAGGCCACCAAATATCCCAATGCATTGTTGGAATCTGAAATCACTTAAAGCAAGAGGAAATGCTCTGGGAAGATTCATCGATACAATAATCCCCAAAGATCAGTACGCATGTGCTTGGATCTGTGTGGAGGTGGATCTAGAATCTCGATTACTGGAAGCCATCAAGCTTATTGTTGAAACCTGGAACCATTACTAAAATTTGGATTATGAACAACTTCCCTTCAAGTGCAGAGGTTGTCACGAGTACGGGCATTTTCATCGTAACTGCCCTAAAAAGCAGGTGGATCAACAAGAAAAGGAGGAAGGTTGGCAAGCAGTAAAGAAAAGCAAGCCAAGGAACAGGCATATGTACAAAAAAGAAGTGAATACAAATGTGTCGAGGGAAATTTCATCAGAGGTTCCAGAAGAGATTAGTAGTGGACCCCTAGTTATTGTAGAGGAATCCAATGCTAAAGCGATTAAAGAATCAAACAAAGATCAGCCTGGGATCTCAGATTTAGGAGTAGAGGGTGTAAAGGAAGGAGGAAACCAAGAAAACTCAGAAGACGAATCAACTATTGATGAAGAGGAAGAAGAGGAAGGGGAAATTGAGACAGTTACACCTGGTAAGAAGATAGCACGAGGAAGGAAATCGCCCAAAGAAGTAAGGGAACAAGTCACGTACAAGGACAAACTCTAAGGCTCCTAGCTAAGCTTGGAAATACTTGTTTGAAATCCCAGAAGTACTCACCAGCATGGGCAATCCCAGAAAGGGATTCCCTCCTCTGCCAAGAGTAAGTAATGAAAGTTCTCTCCTGGAATTGTAGAGGTCTGGGAAGCAAAGTAAAAGAAGAAGCTATGAAGGATTTGTCAAGATAGCCCAACCAGACATCTTGTTGATCTAGGAGACAAATATTGAGAAAGAAGCATTTCTCCAAGTAAGTGGAAAATTTTGGAAGAAAGGAGGAGGACTCGCAGTCAGCTATAGGGGAGCCTCGAGAAGGAACTAGTAAGCTTTGGGACGATACGAAATTTGAGTTAATCGAATCCAAGCACTATCTTCACTGTATTCTTACCAAACTGTTGCACAAAGAATCAAATACCTAGGTTAGTCTCTTTAATATTTATGTACCTGCCATGTATGCTGAAAAAAAGGACTGTCGGAATCTCTTGAGGGATGAAAGGAGCAATAGATCGTTGGAAAACGCTATTATAGCCGATGATCTAAATGTCATTCTGAAGCAAGCTGAAAAAAGAGGATGAGCCCTGGTCAGAGATCCAATAAGGGAGCAAGTTGATGAGCTTATTTTAGATTTGAATCTATCTGTTGTCATCCCAGCTAAGGGAAAGTTCACCTGGTCCAACAAGAGGCTAGCCCCTAGGCACATATCGGCCAGACTAGACAGATTCTTGATCCAAGATTCCTATCTTCTTCTATGGTTGAATGTTACCTCTAACATTCTTCCTTTTGGGGGTTTTGACCACAATCCTATCCTTCTGGAGATAAAAAAAAGCTTTCAACCTGGGACCTATTCCTTTTCGATTTAGCCCTCTATGGACCTCACACAAATACTTCTTGGGAATTATTTATGAAACTTGGGTTGTACCGGTCACAGGCTCACCTTTTTACATCTGGGAAGAAAAACTGAGAAGAGTTAAAAAGGAGCTCAAGGATTGGGCCAAAACTGTTGCATCTCCGGCACAAAGAAGAACCAATGCCACGATAAACCTTGAGGCACACCAACTCAGCATGGAGGCAACCCATATCTCAAAGAAAGACTCTGAAAAAGAAGTAATTATCCATTAGGAATTACAAGCGGCCTGTAGGCATGAGGAGGAGTACTGGAGGCAAAAGTCTGAAATTCTTCCTCTAGCAAGGAGGGAAAAATAGGGGAGTTAAGAAATTTGCTCTCGTTAGTTCACAGAAAATCAAACAGTCGTGGATGGAAGGAGGCCTTCAAATAAAGATCTAAAATTTCAGAACTTGGCAATGGGAGCTAAGCTCCTCTGGAACCTGTTTGAAACAAAGCCCACTTGGAGCAACCATGTGCTAAGAAACAAATATTTCCCAGGCCCAATGCTAAGGTGTCTAGACTAAAAAATCGTGATTAAAGAGGGCTCCCCGATTTTCTCCCTCTGCAAGAAAGTGCTGGCCCGGTTCCAAGACAAGCTCTTCTGGATACCTGGAAACGACAAGCACATAAAACTGTGGCAGGATTCCATAATGGGGAATCCGCTGCTAACTAGTACTCCCGATTTCAAATGCTAACTAGACAATCATGACAAGAATACTCTTTGGGACATCTCCAATTGGGATCCCGTCCCACCTCATCACCGACTTGTTTGGGACCTCCCGATATGTCCTTTAGAGTTGGAAGAAGGTATGTTTCATTTCATGGATCAACTAGTTGGAGCAGTGACGGTCACCAGAAGGGTAAGATATAAGCGAGGATGGGGTGCAGATTTGGAGCTTAAATGACAGCGCAAGGCTATAAAATGTATTCTGCGACTTCAAATGTGTCGAATAACCCAAGGCGCTGGGAAATGATACGGAAAGCCAAGAGTCTACCAAAAATAGACATGTTTAGTTGGACTCTTGTTCACAGAAGAGTGCTAACATGCGACAACCTGGAAAAAAGAGGGATAGTTGGGTCGTTCCATTGCCCGTTGTGCAAAGAAAGCAATGAAACCATCCTTCATCTGCTAATAACCTGTTCCTTCTCCCATAAGATAAGGGATCAATTGATCCATCGACGGTTGGGTAATATGGATCTTCCCAACAATATTCAACAATGTTATGAGAATTGGGATCGAATGTATCAAGGCAGTCTAGAAAAAAACAGGCTTTAAATTATGTTGGATGACACTTCCAAAAGTTATGTTTTGGAACATTTGGATTGAGAAAAATCAAAGAATATTCAAGGATATGTACCAAACTCCAGAACAGGTCGTTGTGAAAATGCAAGCACTCGTGGGAAAAATTCTAAATGCTTCAAAGATGCCAAAGAATAAGACCAAGCTCACGCCAGATGAAGCTAATTGGATGGACTCCTTCAACATTTATGATTTAGCCATTGATACGGTTAAAAAACCAGTGGAAGCATGGGAATTAAGAATGGATCAGACTTAGTTTGATATCTTGATGAAAGAAAGAAAAAAATTTAAACTCTTCTTTGAAGGGGCATCGAAAGGGAATCCGAGGGCGGCGGGAAGAGGTTGGATCATCAATTATCCTGAAGGGAATATTGAAACTGAATACTAGTGGAATATAGGAAATAATTCAAATAACATGGTTGAAGCTTACGGTCTTTGGCAAGGACTTAATTGGAAGCTAGGGGGATTGAAGAAGCCATTGTGCTTGGTGATTCCTGAATAATAATACAGGCTATGGTTGGTAAAAATCAATGTCAATATCTAAGACTAAGCATATTTATCGAAAGAATTCTTTCAATCTCAAGAACTTTTCAGCATATAGAGTTATTTCATATTCTCTGTGAGCTGGATGACAAAGCGGATCTAGCATCAAACGAGGCAATAACACTTCGTAATAACGAGCTCTATGTTAATCTACATCCATACATCGCTATTCCGCCTTAAAAATTGAGGTCAATCCTTGTATTGTCAAAATGATGGGGAATGATCGCTCTGGAAATTGATGGATTAGTCTTCTCTGGCTTTCCTATAAATAAGATGCTTGTAACTCTTTCGGTGGTTTTGCCATTTCTTTCTTAATCTATACTCTAACTATTTTTTTCTAAAACAAGACATTGGATTGTGCACATATTTCTCCTAAGTTTCCTCCTTAATTAGGTCTAGCTTGAGTAGTTGTGAGATGGAGTGTTATCCTCCCCACCTAGATTATATCCTTATAAGGGGCATGTTGAGCTTGTAGAGAGTATATTGTTGTAACAACTTCATGCCATGTTGTTGACTTGGCCTTGTGGCTTGAAGAATCTAGGTTTTTCCTTGGATACCATCCTCAAAATTAGGGCAAGTTCCTGGGGGGTTGCCCTGAGATAATTTACTTGGAAGAAAAACTCTCCTAAGTTTCCTATGGCTAGCTTTAGGGGTAGTGGAGATACATTTGAAACAACAAGCTTACATGTTGAAGATTTTATAAATGAAAATGTTGCAAACATCAACACTGCTTTCAAATTTTTGAATGTAAGGTTAAATCCCATGCATGTTTTCCATTGCCTCTATCAAACAATCAACCAACCATGTGGCAATCTCCCCAACGGTGTCATGTGTTACAACTCCATTATCACACAACTTTGTCCTACTAGATTAGTCCCTCCATACTCATAGGAGCATCGATTTATACAATGTCATAAACACTATGGAACTTCGAGGTGCATTTGATAATCTTTCTCAATTCCCAATAGCTATATTTCTATCATTTAATTTTATAATATCAACTAAATGGAAGGTTGCAATATCAATCATTAAGAAACTAACATCTAACCCATTCAAAACACGGCTTATTCAGGTTCAACCCTACAAGGTGGAAATCAAAATGAACCTGTTGATGCCATTACCAAGGTTGTGCATTATGCATTGTGAACAAGGAGACTCCTACATCACACTCTCATGCTTAATCACTCTAATCCTGCTAATGCTTTGAGGGATACCATTGTCATCGAGTTGGTGAAGCAATACGTGAGCTCTAATAGGAACAAAACAACTAACAATCCTAACCATCCTAACAATGATAAGTGCTTACGCATGGTCATTGCCATTTTAGAGGCATAAATGCTTCTCTTGCTTGGATTAGTCCCAATGCTTTAAATAATGCCCTTAGCATCGAGTTGGTTAAGTAGTGCATAAACATTAAGAGTGATGACACAACTAGCTTATCCCCACCATTATTGAGAATGATAAATACTTACACCTATCCCTAATCATTTCAAAAATAAAAAGACCTCTCAATTATGTGTAGAGGGGAAATGATAGATGAAAATCCATACTAATGAACCTATAACTGAAAAAGGATAGAGACCAACCCTTAAAGATGATCCATCTCCCAATATCGCTCTACTACTTATTAATAAGATGTTATGAAATTTATGTAAAATGGTTCACATTTGTCTTAGTGAAGACAAATATAAGCTAGCCCCAAGGGTTAACTCAATTGGTAAGACGTGCGTACACTCTCTCGGTTCGGGGGAGGTCACGGGTTCAAGCCTTGAGTCCTCTGGGGTTAGGCCTTCTGCTAGGATGGCCGGCGGTTTACCACCTCTACCATCCACGAATGTGGGGAAGCATTACTGGGTTTCCCGTGGATCTTTCCATCTGAAAAAAAGAAGAAGACAAATATAAGCTCTCCAAGTGACATATTGCTAAGTTGATTGTCTATTGTATATGCTTTTTGTTCAACGCCATTCACATGTAACTTCCTCACAAGTCGCTCACGATATCATGTGCCTTGAAATTGTTGGTTTTCATAAAGTTATTGTGGGTTGAATTATTCATCGTTCACTTCTTGACTATATACCATAATAATAAATGTAAAAGCAAGACATCTTTGCTTTTTATAATAAACATTGTATTCTTACTTTAGACAAAATGTTACCATATACGTAAGTACATACGTAATGTTATAGATTTTTGACACAAGACCCCTTTAACCAACTAGTTTAGCAACTATTTCGTATAAACAAAATATATTTCATAAAATTCTATTTATAATATAATAATAATAAAACACAAAAAGTAGGTATATCGATATATAAATTGATTAATGACTGAGTAATTTTGCCAAATATTTTGGTTTTATATTTTTGTTTAAAAGAATTATATTTATGATTAATATTTTTGAAGTATTTATGGGCATTGCATGTCCAAACTTGTTTTTATTATTATTATAATAATAAAAGGAATAATATTTGTATTTTTTGGATTTTTAGGTGGTACTTTTTATTATCTTATGAATAATATTAATTTAATTGTTTTTTGTTTACCTCAATAGGATTATGTGAAAGTGACATAGAGCTTGTATTTTTTGGATTTTTATGTGGTATTTATGTTATAAATAATAATATTATTATTATTTTTTGATATTAATAATATCACGCGAAGGTGACATGAAACTTTATGACCAAATGTCATTCTCTAATAACAAACAATACCTAACAATGACTTAGACCTTCTTTAAATGGATAAAGCTTTTTGAGCTCCCCTTAATGGTTAGGACTTTATGCAACTGATGAATGTTTATTCCTTGTTAATGGTTGGGGTTATGCGTGAAGTGATCATTACAAGCCTCCTCTCAACATTGACTTGATTATTTTTTAATTTATCTTTGTTTGAGTTGTGGTCCTTTGTTTTTTGCTTTTACAAGTCTTATGGATTCTTAACTAATAGTTGTGTGGTAGAGGGTGTTTTAGCTTAAGCCAACTAATGTTTTTTTAGCTTTTATTAGTTTATTTTTCACAATAATGAGTATAATTTATATTAAAAGTTGTTGTCACTGAACCAGATAGCTTTGTAAGACAAAAAAATGCCTTATGCAGATGTCCAAAACAAAGATTTGTCTATCAAGCTTTTTACTAAATCTACCTCCCATATTCCAGTCTCTTAGGGCTTAGTAAGTGTATTGCTTAGATATTGATTAAGCAAACATATTACATGACAAAAGCATAGAAAAAACACTTGTCGAAGATTATTGTTTTCCATGCCCATGACATTTGTCATTTTGCATATCCTCTCGTGGCTTTGCTCCAACAATGTCCAAGTGCTCATGTTTCACAAATTCAGCTACAAGGTTGACCTCACTTAAGCCATATTCCATTTTTGTGTCTCAAGGGTGAAACCTAGCCTTTTTGTCCTCCAAAATTTAGGAAAATCTATAGATGGAAGGATCCTCAAATGAGCTAGAGTCATCAAGAGGAGGAGAAGTAATAACTTCAGAGGGAGGCCAAGGTGGGTTACTATTCTACCAACTAAAAACTACAATGATTCTACCTATTCATTGCTCGTGTTTCCATAGACGAATCGCCCTAAAGACATCCACCTCTTTCTCTCATTCTCTGGTCATCATAATATGTTTTGTTGTACCCATTGCACAATTGTCCCTAGCATTGTTTCTACGAAGTATTTCCCATGCAAATTCATCCTTCCACTTACTCCACATAATGGTCTAGTTCACTATGCTACAATGTGTTTCTGCAATGTCCTTTCTACAACACTTCAAACCCCACTTCATAACGACGTATTTCCCATGCAAATTCATCCTTCCACTTGCTCCACATAATGGTCTAGTTCACTATGCTACAATGTGTTTCTGCAATGTCCTTTCTACAACACTTCAAACCCCACTTCATAACACATAACTCACACAACATGCATTAACCATTCTTGTAATAGTAATGTGTCACCATAGTTGCTTTCTATGTTATCTAAATATATGAGCATTTTGATTAGTTATTATTGATGTTTACAATGTTACATTGGCATCCCACCTTTTTGTATTAAAACATGTGTACAATTATTTATATTAATAATTAAAAAAAAATTTACTTTAAAAGATTATCACCTCAAAAAACACAACATTTTTTTTACACATCAAAATCCAGTTCCACTTTTCAAAAAAAAAATCTATATAAAACAAAATTCCAAGCATAACAAAATATCAAACAAAAAAACCAACATTACTTAGTATCTAATCCCCCCACACATATATATAAAATGGACTTGCAAGAAAAAGTATATATGAGTCTTATATATTTGTATTTAATAAAAAAGATAAGGAGTTAGTATCTAATCCCCACACACATATATATAAAATTGACTTGCAAAAAAGAGTATATATAATTCTTATATTCATATATATATAAAAGGAGTGAGCTAGCTATGGAGCAATCCTCCCTCCATCGGACGGAGGAGGAGCAAAGTCAACGCTAACTTTGCTCCTCTTCCGTCGGATGAGGGAGGATTGCTCCATAGCTAGCTTACTCCTATATATAAAATGGACTTGCAAGAAAAAGTATATATAATTCTTATATATTTGTATTTAATAAAAAGATAAAGAGTTCTATAAATGGAAAAGGGTTTTACCAAAATTGCACATTTGATGGCTAATATGTTTGTGTGCGTTCAAAGAAATCTCCACATTTGCATTTACCTTGCACTGGTCTCCCTACCAATGGGCTTTTTTTAATTGCAACTTGTGTGGACCTAACTAGAGGAGCCCACATGTGGGCATTCTAAGGTCCATAAGCCAAGACTCCTTTAGGCCCCACAAAGATCTACCAAAGGATATGCAAGCTACAAACATACCATTGACATTTATAATTGAATAACTATATGTGTCTCCATTATATATATATATATAAATAAATAAATAAAAGCCATCTCTATCACGGTGTGCATGCCTTACCTCTTAATTTGAAATGTCGGTGCACAAGTTCCAAATTATCCAAAAAAATGAATATTCTAAACTGGTACCATCTATCAAGAAGAAGCCCAACAATCATATCCTAGGTTGTGACATATATTTGGGAAAATAAAAAATATATAATGTGTAAATGAATTTCCAGTGAGAAACAGCAAGATTATTGTTGTGTATCCACTTTTATCATGCAACAAAAGTATTTTATTTTAAATTGGATAATACTAAATGAGATGTTATGTTTTAAAATTAAACTCAAAGGGTTGTATGCGTCACCGAGTCATCCTTAACAAAAGTATTTTATTTTTTATTTTAAATTGGATAATACAAAATAAGATGTTATGTTTTAAAATTAAACTCAAAGGGTTGTATGCGTCTACGAGTCATCTTTAGCTTTAGAGGAGAACCAAAAAAATTGTTATTTGGTTGGGAGGAACTAGAAATAATTGTTGTTAGTTGGGGATACGGTTTTGTTTTGTTTTTGTTTTTTTGGGAGAGAAATGATTATAGATTAGATTATAAAGGTGGCGAACTAACCACAGATAGGATTACAAATATTTTGGTTTATAGAATCATAGTAGACTTTATCAATAATTTCCAAAGAGTATGAATCCAAATATAAGAGTAGATTGACTGGAAATTATGAGCTTCTAAATTGTTGTTGTATGCTCTTTGATCTTCTGTCATGTCTGTTGCTTTTCCTTTTGCACTAGGGAGGAAGAGCTGGGCAAACATGATTATTAACATAGCCTTATTTGTTGCTTGATCCGCCTTGAAATTTAGCTCACAGAGTACATGAACAAATTCAAGATGTCGAAATGATATAGAGATGGATTGAATGCTTGCGATCAATCTGGATATCCTTAAGCTTTTAGAGTGACTTGTGTCGTTCATTGCCTGGATTATTAATCGAGAATCTCCTATCACAATAGCTTCATCAATCCCAAAAGTTTCGAACTGCTTAAGTCCTTGCTAGAGACCATAAGCTCCATCCATGTTGTTTGTCTCAATTCCTGTATTCCAATCATATTCTAGTTCATTGTTCCCTTCGAGATTAATGATGAGCCCACCCCCTCCATCCACCCCAAGGTTCCCTTTTGAAGCTCCGTCAAAGAAGAGTTTAAAGAGTTTCCTCTCCTTCATCCAAATTTCAAGCTGAGAATGATCCAATCTTATTTCCCATACTTCCAACGGTTGGCTAGCCATTTCAATGTCTAAATCAAAGATGTTGACGGATTGCAACCAATTGGATTCTTCAGGGGAGAGAGTCGCTTTATTCTTAGGCAACAGAGTTGCTCTAAAAGATTCTCGTAGCAAAGCTTGAATTTTAAATGCAATTTTTTTATAGATAACGAGCCTTATCTTTGAAAATTCGTTGATTGCGCTCGTTCCATATAACCCAAAAAATACACTTTGGGAGTGTTAACCAACAAGTTTTAAGTCCTTTTTTTTTAATCAAAATTGCCTTGACACATTCTGTCCCAACTCAAAAAATCCTGATGAATATTTCCAGGCAGATCTAGATTTCAAACCATGGGTAGACCAACAATTCCCAAACATTACGGGAAAATGAACAGTTTAAAAACAAGTGTTGTATGGTTTCTTTACTTCCGTTACAGAGCGGACAACGAAACGGACCTTCAAATCCTCTTCTTTCTAGGTTCTCACTTGTTAGAACACTTTCATGCACTAATGTCCAGATAAACATGTCGATTTTTGGTAGACTTTTTAAGTTCTAGATCAACGGATTGCTAGGGACGTTTGGAACTACAGAGAAAAACTTATATCCATGAGCAGAAGTATAATTCCCTGATCGGGATCCCTACCTTCATTTATCTTTAAAACCCTTTGATAACGGGGCTAATCTTGTTAGACGAGAAAGGAACATGTTTTTATCGCATTCAAGCTCAACCGGGCAATCCGTAAGAACCCATCAATCTCATCGATAGGGTGGAGACGGATCCCATCTTGAAATATCATAGAGACAGTTTAAACCTTGGCTATTGCTCCAATTTTTGAAATTGCTAATATTTGGTATGGAAGATAGGGGCAATTTCCCTAGGATGGAATCGTTCCAGATTCGCACCTAATTACTGTTACATGGAATCCAATATAGCTCTTCTTTGAATTAGGGCAGGATTTTCATGCAAAGATCGAAAATAGAGGAGCCTTTCTTAACCGTAGGTTCAACGTCCAGGCAGCGTAGCCTTGATCCGGGAAAATACTTGCGCTTCAGCACCTAACTACTCCAGGTCGGTTTCTTCCCAATCATATTCCAAAGGATATTTGCTCCCATGGCCAAATTTTGATATTTTAACTCTCTAACCTGGAGACCGCCTTCCATCCATGACAATTTATTTTTTTCCAGCTAATCATAGCAAGTTTCTTACCTCCTTTATTTTCCCCTCCTTGACAAAGGAAGGATCTCAACAAACCTTCAATACTGATGATAATTCCAATTGAGTCACCATAATGGAGCATTGGTACAGAGGGACATTGTTTAATATAGACTTTATCAGAATCAACTTCCCTGCTAAGTTTAGCCATGTGGCTCCCCATGACCGAATTTTTTTCTTGATTTTTTCGATCAGGGCGCTCCAATCTGATTTGTTTGGTTTGTTTTTGAAGATTGGAACTCCCAAATATTTAATGGATTCCTAGGTAGTGACACCCTCAATTCCTGAAATGCATGAAATATCATACATCTCCCTTGGATTTATATTCCAAATATACACCGAGCTCTTTCTTAAGTTTAATTTGTTGCCAGATGGTTGATAGTAGGAGTCCAAAATAGCCTTGAACCTTCTCGCTATATGTATGTTGGCTCCTCCCAACAAAATAGTGTCATCTACAAACTGTGCATGATTAATGTCCTTAGTTCCACGTGCCATTCTGATGCCCATTAGGTCTTGGTCCTTCCTGGCTTGTTCGAGTTAAAGACTGAGAACTGAGGCTTGGACTGCATAAAGCAAGGGAGAAATCGGGCATCCTTGCGTAAGTCCTCGAGTTACTTGGAAGAAGGATGATGCTCTTCCATTGAGAGAGACGCTATCCAAGGTTTACTTATACAGGCTTTGACCCAACGGATAAAGCTAGTATCAAATCCAAACCTCAGCATCACCTGGAATAGAAAGGAGTGGCAAAATCTATCAAAAGCGTTAGCTAAGTCTAATTTTACCACCATACTTCTTTCATGGTTCTTCAGGCTAGAGTGGATTGCCTCTTGTACCAGAATGATATTATCCCAGATTTTCCTGCCTTTGATGAAACCTCCTTGGTTCTATGGAATGATACGCGACAATATGTCTTTTAGTCTCTTAACCATTATTTTGGTGATAATTTTGTATCCAATATTACATAATGAGATGGGCCGGAATCTATCGAAAGAAGTAACATCTTTCTCTTTGGGGATATCTTCTTGCTCAGTGAAGAGACTAAACGAGTGAAGTCATCGACATTGGCCCATATCGAAGGAGAGGTTCCCGATCCTCCTTCACCAGGAGCCATAGGGGAAGACGTGGATTGGGCTAGCCAAAATGTTAGATCATCTGGAAGACCAGCACCTCAACCATCCTAGTCAGCGCAACATCAGCAGGCCCAACAATCGGAGGGGAGGTCTGGTGCACTAGTCAGCTTCGAGCGAATTGTTGCGAGTGTAGTATGCAGTGCAGTTCACGTCAGGGAGCTCACCAGGCTTTGGTCAACTTCGAATGAATCAACCATGATCAGCTTTGAACGAAGCAACCAGATCAAAGGAGTGGGGATATGGATTATTACTCATAATCAAGTTGAAATATTAAATATTAGTTTTTTTTTAAATATTTATGTATTAATAAGATATTTATGATAGGGGATTCCATGACAATAATCGATTATATTGTTTATAATTTTTTGCCTCAAGAAGGTTGTTTGAGTATATTATTGAGTACAATCCAAACATCAGTAGAAATTTTTTGAGATTGTTGAGTTTTATCATGTCTTATGCGGGCTTAATAAAATGTCTTATGAGTTTAATCATGTCTTTTGCTTGTGGAATTATATATTTCCTTTTGGAATGTAGCACCTTTTTCACAATTATGACTGTTTGGTGGGGCGTGATCCATCCTGTACATATGCTCATGGAATTTATTTTTTACAAAAGCAGTTATATTATAGAAAAATCTGAAAGGGAATAAAAGAGATATGCATCAATCTGATTTTGAGAAAATCAGATCCTTAAAGTCTACAGCTACTCCTACTAACAAGTACGAACAAACCTTCAGACAGAAACAACAGACTCGAAAAACTAGCTTCTTATGGAGGAATAGCTAAGGTTAATAAAAGGTTTACCAAAATCTCATTCTTGCTTAATCCCATTGACTTATTAGCATCCATATCCTCCAAGTCATTAAGCTCATGAAGAATATGATAAAAATCTAGTCTCCAAAAGGTCTTAGAGAGAGCTTTAATTCTTTTAACCAATCTGACCAATCTCAATTTTTTACTCTAACTAACACCATTTATCGCCTGGATTATTAACCGGGAATCTCCAAAGACATTAGCTTCCTCAACTCCTTTTTCTTTCAGCTGCTTAAGGCCTTGCCACAACCCGTATGCTTGAGCCATGTTGTTGGAGTCGAATCCAATGTTCTAGAAATATTCAACTTCTATATTTCCCTCTAGACCGATAATGACTCCTCCACCTCCCGCTAACCCAGGGTCCCTTTGGAGGCACCGTCGAAGAACAACTTCAACATATTCCTCTCTTTCATCCAGTTTCCAAACTCATATTTATCCAATATAATTTCCCAAATCTCTAGCTTCTTCGGGATTGGCTCAATGTCATTAGTAGAAAAATTAAAGGAGTGCATCCAATTAATCTCATTGGCGTTGATCTTGATTTGATTCCTGGCGATCTGGTTGATTTTTAAAACCTCTCCCATGAGAGCTTGAGTCTTGGTAACAATTTTCCCTGGCAGTTGATCTATGTTCTGGAATATTCTATGATTTCGTTCTATCCAAAGATGCCAACAGACAAGCTTTGGCAGTTTCATCCAACACTCTTTAATTCCTTTTTTATTAGCCAAGTCTCATGTGTACTCTTTTTCCCAGTTAACAATCCAATGCTAGTCATTAACAGGAAACTCCACCTTGTCAAACCATGGGATAGTGAACTGATCCCACACATCTCTGGCATAGGGGTAGAAGAAAAATACATGTAGGATCGTTTATGAATTTACCGGCACAATGGACATCTAAACTGTCCCTCAATCCCATGTTTCTCCAGGTTCTCACACGTGAGGATTCGACAATGCAGCAATGTCTAACATAATGTGTCAATTTTGGGCAGTGTTGGTGATTCCCACAGTTTTTTCCAGATCACTGGATTGTTGGCAGCGTTTGGAATTGCATAATACATGTTGTAATCGATAACAAAAGTATACACCCAATGACTGCCCCATCCACGTCAATCTCTTACTCCACTAGCCACCGACACGATACCAGAGAGGTATTCCATGAATTTTTGTTTCTCACCGTCGAGTTCCTCAGGACATTTGGGCATGTTCCAACCGATCCACCTGTGGGGGCTCTTGATATTCCACTTGGCTAAGTCCCACATCGTATTAATTCCCTGTCTCTCTAACCACCTTCTAAAATCTGGAATAATAGGTGGGAGTGATTTCCCCAATATGATTGGATCTTGCCATAGCTTGATTAGTTTACCATTGCCATGAATCCAATACAAAACTTCCTGGACTCTGGGAAACGCATTCTTACAAAGAGTGGAGATGGGGGATCCTTAGATGATTTTGGGAAAGGAATCTAGACACTGGAGTCTTGGACCTTTAAAATACTTGTTCCAAATCACCTTACTCCTCCAGGAGGGCTTTTGGCCAACCAGACTCCAAAGCAACTTAGCTCCTAGTGCTAAATTTTGGGATTTTAGATCTCTAAGCTGGAGACTTCCTTCCATCCTTGGCAAATTGATTTTCTTCCAACTGATGAGAGCAAATTTTTTTCCTTCACCTTTGCTTCCCTCCTTGCCAAAGGAAGTATCTCAACATACTTTCATTTTTTGCTAAAATTCTGGGCGGAGCCAACAGGATAGAGCACTGATAGAGTGGATAACTATTAAGAACAACTTTTATCATTACTAATTTCCCTGCCAAATTTAGCCAAACAACACCCCATGCAAGGATTATTTTTTGGAATTTATTGATCAGAGGGTTTCAGTCCGAGCTCTTCGGCTTATTTCTGAAGATTGGGATCCCCAGGTATTTAAAGGAGTTCCAGATAGTAACTCCTTCAATTTCTAGAATTTGAGATATCCCAGATGTATCCCTTGGGTTGATATTCTAACTATAGATCGAACTCTTTCTAAGGTTTAGTTTGCTCCCCGAAGCTTGGCAATAGTGATCCAATTCAACTTTGAATCTTCTGGAAATGACCTGGCTAGCTCCTCCAAGCAGAATTGTGTCGTCTACAAATTGAGCATGATTGATGCTTTTAGTTCCTCGAGCCATACTAATGCCAATTAAATCCTGGTCCCTTCTTGCTTGCTTGAGTTGGAGACTGAGGACATAAGCTTGGATTGCATAGAGCAGAGGCGAGAGTGGACAACCTTGTCGTAGTCCTCACGAGGCTTGGAAGAAACCCGCAACTCTTCCATTAATAATGGGGGCAATCCAAGGCAATCTGATGCAAGCTTTGACCCAGCCGATGAAGCTCGAATCAAAGCCATATATTTCCATAACATTGAAGAGGAAGGGATGAGAAACTCTTTCAAATGCGTTGGCTAAGTCAATGTTCACCACCATACCTTTTTCGCCATTCTTCAGGATTGAGTGAATAGCCTCTTGGACTAGGATAATATTATCCCAAATTCTTGTGCCCTTAATAAAACCTCCTTGGTTCTCTGGGATGATATGCGTCAGGATTTATTTAAGCCTTATAGCCATTAGCTTGGCTATAATCTTGTACCAAATATTACACAAGGAGATAGGCCAAAATCTATCAAAGGAGGTCGCATCTTTCTCTTTGGGGATAAGAGCCAGAAAGGCTCAGTTTGTACTCCCACCAATTTGATCACATCTTTGAGACTTAGACACCATTTTGAATAAGTCTTTCTGAACAATATCCCAACAAGCTTTGATGAAGTTTTCATTGAACCCATCTGGGCCAGGTGCCTTGTCATCCTTCATATCCTCCACAACTTCATTCATCTCCTCAATCGTGATTATCTTGGTCAGCTTGTCACTGTCCTATTGTTTGATGATTTTAAGAATTAACTCGATGATCTCACTTTCAGCAATGATGCCGTCCTCAACTGAATAAATCTTGCTGAAGTGTCGAGTAGCTTCGATTTTAATCTCATCAAAGTCCTAGATAGCACTATCCTGGGTGTGAATCTCCTGTACTATTTTAATTTTTTTCTCTTGATTCTGCCTGTTTATAGAAGAATCCATAATTACAGTCTCCTTCTTTGAGCAAGAGACACCTGGCTTTCAATCTCCCAATCACAGCTTCTTGTCTACAGGCCTCGTGGAGTTCTTGGTGCAACTTAACTTCCTTTCTTTGATCCTCCTCCATGATTTGGTTGGTTTTCATAGTGCTCTAGTGGGTCTCCAGCATCAACATGACATTATTTCTTTTTTTGCATGGAGTTTCTAGCGTATTGGCCCAATTCTTGAGTGCTCTCTTAGTTCTACAAAGTTTTTCTTCCCAAGTGAAGAAAGGGGAGCTCATAACTGGGGCAGTCCAGGCTTCAGCAACGATTCCCATGAAGTCTTGATGTGAGATCCACAATGAACTGAAGCGAAATGGAATGGGGCCAAAATTCTGATCTTTCCTCATCTCCAGCAAAATAGGCTTATGATCAGAGCCTCCCAACGCCAGGATTTTGGAAGAGGAATTCATTCCCAGCAGGAGAAAGGAATCTTGGACTAGGAATCGATCCAACTGGGCAGCAATGTGCCCTGGCCCCACTCTCTTATTGCTCCAGGTGTATTTCCCTTTGGCAGGGATGATGTCAGATAGGCCCCAATCAAGAGTTAAGTCATCAACATGCACCCTGATTGGATCTCTGACCACCGATCCACCTCTCTTTTCAACTTGATTTAAAGTGTTATTTAGATCTCCGACGATGATAACATTTCCCAGCAGATTACTTCTTTCATCACAAACAAGATTCCAACAAAAAAATTTCCAGCATATGCAGCAGGCACATATATGTTGAAGAGTCTTACCTGAGTATTAGTTTCTTTTTGCAACAACGTAGTAATAATCCAATGAGGGCTCTGCTTGATATCAACAATGTTAAATTTCTGGTCATCCTAGAGTGTACCTAATCCTCCGGAGGCACCCGTTGAAATGACGACTGTTCTTCCTCCTTTCTTCTAGAAATTTGCACTTACCTGGAGAAAAGCCTATTTCTCCATCTTGGTCTCCCGGATCAATAAAATGTCTGGCTAGACAAGTATTGTCAGATCTCTCATAGCTTCTTCCTTGCCTTTCCTTCCCAAGCCTCTACAGTTCCAGGAGAGGACCTTCATTACTTACTTTTAGCGGCTGATGGCATCCCTTTTTGGGGATACCCTTGTTGTCTTGGTGTTTCAGAGAAGTTTTTCCAGGGTTAATTGGGAGCCTTGCAGTTTGTCTTTATAAGTGGCTTGCTCGTGCACCTCCTTGGTTGATTTCCTTCCTCTTGCATTTTCTGTGCTTGGGGTAGCCATCTCTATTTCCCCTTCCTCTTCTTCCTCTTCCTCATAGACAAATTCCTCCTCTGACTTTTCCCGGTTTTCCCATTCTTTTACCGTCTCTTCTCTTGAATCTGACTGAACCAAAAGGGCATTATCTTTCTCAGCCAGATCTGATGGATCAACTTCTTTTTCCAGATCCTTCCCCTTCCCGTTGCATTGCTTCTCCTTTGAAGCGCTGGGACCACTTTGATTCTCATTATCCTTAGCTTCCGACGGGTCTTTGCTATAATCATTTTCCCCCTTTCTTTCCTTTGCATTTCTCCACTTTTGGTTTTAGTCTTGCTCTTCTTTACTAGTTTCCAACCATCCTCTTTTTCTTGTTGGTCCTCTTGCTTTTGCGGGCAGTTACGAAATAAATGCCCGTATTCATGGCACCCTCTACATTTGAATGGAAGTTGCTCATAGTACAGCTTTTGAAAATGATACCAGTTCCCTATTGTAAGCTTTATTACTTCTGGTAATCCGGCTTCTAGATCCACTTCTACGCAAATGTGGGCACATGCATATTGATATTTTGGACTTATCATATCAATATACCTTCCTAACGTATTCCCAATTGCTTTGAGAGAGTTTGGGTTCCAATAGTGCATCGACAGGTTTGGGAGCCTAACCCAGACTGGGACAGCCTTATGAATGTCTGCCTCTGGATCAAATTCTGGTGTCCAATTGTTCAGATAGAGGCCTTGGGGGCCCATGAAATAGGTTCCATTCCAGAAGATTAGTTCCTTGTCCTTTTTTGCTTCAAAGTCAAATAAGAAGTAAACTCTCTCGACTAAGTAGGATGATACACTCTTCGAGATCAATGGTCTCCAGTTCCTCTAGACCCATCACTCGGTGGTTTTTGGAGATGGCCAGAGCCCAGTAAATTGCCCAATCAACGCCTCCTCTGCTAGCGACAGGGCCACCCGGATTGTGTCCTCCGACGGCAAGGCTACAATTGGAACATCTTCGATCCTTTTAACGAACTTCCAAGGAGCTCCTTTAGAGATCCTTTTGCTTTGATTGGTGACAAGCTTCTCAAAAACCAGCAAGAGAGGGACAGAAGGTGACCCGCCCTCCATAGTCCCCATTGGCCCTTCCACGCCCAGATATAAGGCCCACAACACTAAGGAACAAATCGAGTCACATCATTCAAAGTTGGCTGCAGAGAAGCATGCATTCAACACATGAAGAAGTAGCATGTAGATGCAGAGTGATCAACACTCAGAGATGAGACTATCATGTCAGAACACCCAGGATCTCCAGGCTCAAGGCCATGATCCAGCACCATGCACCAGATTGCTTGCATGCAGATTGCATCTCTCATGCAACGCATAGCTCCTCCAACGTCCTCACCAGAACGATAAGCACTCAGAGCAACAAGAGGATGAGACTCTATCTTGTCAGACCCAGGATCTCTAGGATCGAGGCTACGATCTAGCTCCATGCACCAGGTTGCTCGCATGCAGATTTCAGCTCCCTCACGCAGGTTGCAGACCGCAAAACCTCTCAAAAATCAATTCGAAAAACCCCTTACATGCTATATGCTCATATAATCTTTCCACATATCATTTTGAGTTTTCTTAGTTTATTGGTTTCACGAGTATATATTTTCTCTAAGATTGTGGGGGAATTTTTTCAGGTTTTCCATGATGGGGAGGCATATATGGTGTGATTTCAACACTGGAGTTGAATTTCCTTATCTTAGCTTTGGTTTCGATCTATGATGCATCGACATATTTGGATGTTTATTGCTGCTCATTTTTTACATGTTTGTACTTAATTTGGACAGTTTTCATTAGACTATTAGCTACTCTAGTTCTTGGTAGTGGGATCCTTATCGAATTCTAATTTGGATTATCTTTCCATTGTTTTGGTTACTAGTTTCGATCCAGTGATATCCATGTTGGATCTTGGACTATAGTTTATGCTATTTGTAGTACTACTATGTGGTTGAACTTTTGACTAAACATGTATATGATTTCATCCAGCTTAACATATACTTAATATAGTAGAGCTTTTTCAATCATGGGAAAAAAACTCTAAAGATGCTTTGGCCACTCAAGCTTGTAAAATGTGATTTGAAATGCTAAATAAAGGAGGGGGGGGGTCTATTTTTCATCCACCTCCCATGAGAATTAAATCATTTAGTATCCTTTTAATTATGCCATCTAGTGTATGGGATAAATGATGATGTGAGTACTCAAGGGTTAATGCACTAAATAATTACCATATCCATCTTGCTTCCTTCATTTTGATTACGTGAGAGGGGTACTTGTAAGATCTATCATGATGGGATGACGAAAGGCATATGGTATTAATGTAATATTTTGAAGATTTCCCCAACTAATTTTACTCACTCTTTCTCATCACTGATCTCAAAGGAATAGATATAGCTCGAAAATCCGTCTCATTTATTGGTTAGTCCCTTAAAGTATGGCCTTGTTTCGTGGGCATGCATTTTTTTAGGTTTGTCTTTGCAAGGCTATGAAAGGTTAGTCATGGTCATTGTTAGAATTTGTAGCAAGAAGAACATTGGAATGATGGATAGTCATTGTGAACATATCAACAGGTGTGCCTTATGTGACTACTTGAAACTTCAAAGAGTAGTTTCTAGATGTGAACGACATTGTGACAATGATTAGGAAGGTGGGATACCTAGAGAAAATATGGGAAAAAAAACAAACCAAGAATGTCCAATTGTTGCAATGGCAATGCATTAATGAAAAGGCACAATAGAAAAGCTAAAAGGCAAATAAATATAACTTGAAAATAGGGAAGAAAGTAATAACGGGAGACTCAAGGAGAGAAAGGAGAAGATTAGAGTTCCACATGACAAAGTTAAAATCTTGGAGCTAGAGAAAAGACCTATATTCAAGGAGCTAAGGAAATCAATTTCCCCTGCTCCCTCCAGCAGTTTACTTGGCATGGAACAACTAGCAGCTCGGGAAGAGGTCACTATCCAACATAACTTTGAACAATCAAAGAAGCAGACTTCGACAATCTTATTATCAAAGGCAAGAAACATGCATAGCACTATAGCGGGTATGAACCCAACAATATTTGATTTTTCATTTTTTTTTAAAAGTTATTTTAAATTATTGGGATAATATTAAGCATGTATACAAGCCATGTAGTTGGCCCTAGGAACAAAATTTTGAGAATAGGGTAAAGTGGTAGTAATTTTGTAGAAATTTTGAAGAACTTTGAAGTCTTCATGAAGACAGTTCCACTCCTTAAATTTTGTAGGAATATGCTTGACGGTTTGGCCAAAGCCTCATTTTAATACAAAATTAACCATTTATGCTAAAAAATAAAATCAACCCTAAAGTAAGACCGTGCAAATAAACATAAACATACATTTTACTATGAAGGGTTCAAAAGACCATGAATTATTTGACACAAGTTTATAAAGACATGGGCAATCTTAATATATAGCGAGGGGTACATAACGAATGGATGATCAATATATAAATTTAGTTGTTTTAAAAAAAGAAGACTGAGCATTCTATGTTTTCATCCTTTTTTAGTTTAGCACCAAAATATGGTTCAATAATATTTGACACATTCACAAATTTGAATTGATGATATTTTTTTCTAATGCAAATATGGATTCAAAACCCTCAAATACCCCTTTTGCAACCAAATTGTGCAATGTTAACATCTAATCTCTAGAATTCCATCAATTTAGTATGATTCTTGTTGGATTTTAGGCCAAGAATGTCATATTCCCTTGTCATTATTTTGAGTGACTAGAAAGGACCAATTGATAGCACAACTAGACTATGGATTTTTGTATGGTTGATGGTCAAAGATGAATGAAGGCTTAGTTGGTTGGTAATGTTGAGTGATAGTATTTGTTCACTAAGGTTTAAATTCCCTTTAGGTTTATGCTTTTTTAGTTGGTTGGTGCATCCATGCAAGCAAGTCATTTAATGTAGTTGGGTCTAGGTGCAAGTTTTGGGTGACTTTGGCATATTAGATACCCTCATTCGTAATTGCTTAATTCAATGGTGCTTGTGTAGCATGCGATACATATATGCTTCAATGTTATATCTCATGTTCGACAACCTCACTTGCTTGTGTTGACTAGAAGCATTAAAAAATTAATATGAGTTTCTATTAAGGCTTGTGGTTTAGAAGATTGGTGCATGATAAGCTTGTTGAGTACTTAGTCATCATTGTTATGGTTGCCTCCCCCCCTTGGAATATTTTAGCTTCATATACGTTTTGGAATGCCTTTGCAATTAGTTAGTGGTCTTTCATCAGGGCATTCCTACCTCACACCATAGTTTCAAGCAATGTCCCCCATTTGGTAAGAATCATATGCATATGAACTCCCAAATAGGGGTTATTTCCTCTTCACTTAAAGGTTTTGTGCAAAAACTCATTGCTCCCTACATGGTTTGTCTTAGATCGCCTCAACTTTGAAGGATTGACTCTTAAGAGGCACCGACTTATGAAAATTCCATGTATTTTAAATATTCACTTTTAATCTCATGGAATTCCTCCATCACCTTTAGAAGGTCTTGTCTTTTAAAGATTCACTTTTATACTCATGGAAGTGTTCCATCCCCTGTGGAAGGCCATGTCTCTTAAATATTCACTTTTACACACTCATGGGATTCCTCCATCACTCCTTATGATTTACGATGGTAGCTTTAGTGTCAGTGTTGAAGCTTAAACCCTTGAGTCAATGAGCAAGAAGAATATTATTTGATCCATGAAAGATATGTAAGATTTAATGGAGTATGGACAAAATTGAAAGCTTTGAACCTTGGGGATTTTTCTTAAAGGATATAGTGGTAGCAGACCCATGTGTAAAGTGATGTGTTTTCTTGAAAGTCATCCCTTTGGTCGAGAGGTTAGTTGTACTTTTCAAGGCTTCATGGTTAATGGGAAAATTTGTCATTTTTACAAGGCTTCAAAAGCCATGCGTGGTTTCATTAGCCTTGGTTTAGTTGAGAATGCCTTATCTTCCTCTTGATATTGTAATATTAGATCTCACATAGTTATTGAGAATGTTTTGGGTTAGTTTATGACCCAAGTCCAAGGTCAAAGGAATTTCCAACCTATACCTTTACCCATATCTACAATTTTATTGATTCGAGCAAGGACCTTCTTAAAAAATTGTGTTAGACTATAGTGATCATAGTTAGACACACGTCTTGGATTAAAACATGTCGCTTTCTACTACATGATCTGGTTTTAGCATGGACATTTGGTTGCTTCATGCACAAAGGCATATGCTTATCATACAAAAAAATGAATGAATTACAAACCCAACCTAGTGGAAGGACTATGTGAATGACCACCATCAACTATAACCAGTCAAGGACCAAGACGATCTAGTGACCACCGTAAACTATAGCCGACCAAATATTAAGGTGACCTAGAGGAAACAATCATTGTAATTAATAAGTGATCTATTTTCTCCCTCTATGACTTTGGAGATGTTTATGATCCATCGATCTATGCAATAAAGGGGACACCCTTCACGTAGTAAATTCTTTGAATCAACAATGCACTGAAGGGGTTCGAATGGGGAAGATAATGAACCATTAGAATAAAAGAAAAGGGTAAAGTCCCTTTAGATGAAGAGACAATTAGGATCACCAGAGCTTCTAGTGGCTTTAAAGAATATTGCTCTCGAGCTAGGGGGGAAAAAGTTAAATTGAAATGAAAATGAAGAAGGTCAACTTGTTACTTGTATACTTCTTTTTATCAAGGAATCATATGAAAGGGGTAAATGGCTATGCTAATCATTATATGAATTGTAACTTTGACAACATTTATGGAAAGTAATTATCCTAGAAAATCAATCTAGAGGTAAGATTTTCAATATGAATTCTTGAACATGATTAATTGAACAGTATGTGGAACATGTGTTCATGTAAATTATTTTTCCTTTATTAAAATTTCCATCTACTTTTATTATAAATGTCAAATAATCAACACTTAATATAATATTCTATAGCAGTTGAATATTTATTTCATAAAATGTGTTATTTTATAATCCTGTTAATCTAGTGCTCTTTTCCATTGAGTGTATATTACCCCCAAATATAAATTTGAGTGTATTATCTCAAATAAATTTAGGAATATATGTTATTTATGGTCACAATCAAGGTGGCTTACCTTGTGGACTTATAATTCTAATTACACCAATAGGTGTTTATATGTTGGAATTCGGGGTGGACTAGCGCCTGTGCTTTTCCTAGATTGCACAAGGATGAGACAAGTCTACTGTACAAATTGATTTTATGGCAGTCATTCCAAATTCAAAATAATATATATATAATGGTAGCTATGCATGGATAATTGATAGTTGATGCAAGAACAAATGGTAGCTAATGCATGAATGATTTGTGGCACTTAACTTGTGACAGGTCGGTGTTCACCAACTACAAGTTAAATGGTTGTGTTAGTACTAATAAAGTTCAATTTACTCTCACTCTCTCTACTTAGACCAAATATGCCTTGTGTATATTATTACTTCTATCAATATGGTAGATAATATGCAAGTAGTCACTACTATTGATATGTTAAATAATATGCATAGGTTTGGGTTGCATCCTAAAAAAAAGTACACATTTGTCTATGTTTTATAAGGAATGGGTACCATAACCCTCCAAAATGCTCCAAAAGGATAGGAAAAAAGAAAACAAAGTTTCATAGCATGTTACAACCTATAACTATTGAAATAAAAAGGAAAACATGGAAAAGTTAAAGGAAGCACAATGTTATTCAAGAACTAAAAACTCATTGGATGCATGAGCTTTCTTCTTAAATTTAAGTCTTTAGGCAATGTAACTAATAAAAATTGCTTGTATTTTATGTAATTTTAGTGTTGTGTCTTGTGGATTTTTATTACCTTGTAATTATTATTTATTTATATAAATATCATAATTGTTATTTAAAATTTTAACATCTTTTTATATATATAAAAGTAGTTTTTTTTTTATTAAAATAAAAAGAAAGGATTGTGATTGTACCGCTCGACTTTTTAATACAAATATAAGAAGGGCATACAATCCAAAAAGTTTAGAATATGCCAATACTTGTTTTCTATTTGTCCTATTTTCAAGAGTATAGTAAAACTGTTATTTATTTGGATTTTGTCAAGTTTTACATATTTTGTTTTAAAGAATGGTGGTTGATTATATTAATCAACATAGATCTATCTAAAATGGGGTCTACTAAGCACCGAGAGGGATCAAATCTCTTAAGATGTAAATCCTTTTTTAGAGTGAAAAGGCGTAATCTAATTTGTATGGTTTTAGTTTATCTAATTTGTGTTGTTTCATATATATGCAATTCTAAATAATTTTAAATTTAATTTAAGTGGACAAGTTATTTTTACAAGTAATTTTTTATTATTATTATAAAAGACACTTGTCAACTCTAGGATGAGCATGGAAGGAGTTACACATCTCTCCCCTACTGGGTTGTAGAATGCACCTCTTCAGTGCAATGAATAAAAAGATGCAAGGTTATAGCCCTCCCATAAAACCATGAGATAAAAAAAAGTCTTGAATGGAAGGCCATGTCCAAAATTTGTTCATAAGCTTTGTTACTCTAATACATATCTTACTAGGATTCATATTAGGGTAGGTTTGCAACATTAGAAATTGACCTAGTAGCAATATAAATTTACAAAACATTGAACATTAACAAGCAAATTAAGCTTGCTCATCAATGTTGGGCATCCTCTGACCTACTATTAAAGCCAACGAGGACAATTCTTGCTATTTCATTGCTTTGATACTTTGTTCTACATTGTCTTCTTCCATTGCAACTATCTCTAGTGACTCAATTGTATCCTCAACAAAGACTTTGTTCTTGAGCTCCTCAAAACAAGGTCTTTGATCCAATTCTAGGTTGATAACTCTATCCTAAAGCTCCTTGACCTTGGCGACCTCCTCCTCTAATTTTTCCTTTTGAGATTCATGGTCAATTTCCAACATAAGTATTTTGATTTTGTGTCTTTTGAGTTGAGATTTCATTATTATTTGTTGTCTTCCAATTGTGTTTGTTTCCCTTAAATTACCGAGTTCTTGGGCCTTCCTCCATGCCTCCCATTTCCTCAAAAGTTTAGTGGTGGAATCCTATAAATATTCATTATTCCTCTCATATCACCAAATAGCTCTATGGATGTTAGAATGGAAACATTACTAGAATGGCTATGAGAATTCGTAATCCTCAAATTCTACCTAGGAAAAGATCCCTCTTCTTGTGGACACAATGGTTATTGAAAATAATGATGAAAATATATAAAAATACAAAGAATCAATATGAACACACATATATTCAACTAAGCAAACTTGTGAGCATATACCAAATATTACCAAATTTCCTTACAATTCCAGGTTATTGATAGAAATTTCCATCAAATTCCCAAGCTAGCAAGGGCTTGAGGCCTTCTCTTGTGAGTCTAAGTTGCCTATGAAGAACCAATCCAATGTTTTTGTAATCATTTCCAATATGAGAATCCAAGTGAGGAATTTTCCAAACTATCGTTGCGGAGGGAGAAATATAATGGGACCAATAAAATACTAAGTTGTATTAAAACTACGTTACTTTGGACATCCCATCAATGATATGTTTCTAAACTCATACACATGTGAACATGTATGCCGAAGACTAGTGGATGAGATGGTATTAACTATAATATGCATGTAAATTGGAGGCCACCTGTTCAAGCCTTTGATTCAGAGAATCAACATATTATGGCTAATAAACTTAGGGTGTAAAAC
This sequence comes from Pseudotsuga menziesii, assembly GCA_001517045.1. NCBI lineage: Eukaryota > Viridiplantae > Streptophyta > Pinopsida > Pinales > Pinaceae > Pseudotsuga > Pseudotsuga menziesii. The sequence goes on from LPNX010374390.1 coordinate 128,736, forward strand.
ATTGTACCTGCTCCCCATATGGTTCAATATCCAATAGGAATTTTGACATGCTAAATTGTGCATTTTGTTTGCTTGTGAGTTCAAGTTTCTAAGCATTTAAAAGGATTCATTTGTGTCAATGGATGAAACACTAGTGATTATCCTTTTCATAATTCTCTTTAACATAAGACTGCGAGGAACAAAGTGAGAAACCATATGTCTAACTATTATTGATGGATATTTGAACACCAAAAGATCCTTCGTTATCAATTATTTGGCTATTTGGAGTCCCTCCCAAAGGAATAGAGTTTCAACTTGATTGTTCGTTGTGTCGATCCCTTAAGTATAAGAAGTTACTTGATGTCCTTCAGGATCAAAGAGAATCCTCAAAATCTACCATCACTGGATTTACTCTTAGAGCCCTATAAAAAAAAGATAATATTTAATGCCCCCTCAACCACTGTTTGAGTTGATCTTTTGTAAGATGGATTTATCAATGTCCTGCTTCATTGGGTTTTCTCCTTTATAACTCCTTGTGTTGGGTTGGATCATTTCCTTTATCTAGGTGATTCCCTCCACCTTAAGAGAAAGAATATTTTGAGCAGGGAGATGGATGGAGAGCAAACTTTCAATCATTAGAGCCCTTGCTTAGGAAACTATTTTCTTTTGAGTGGTTTCTTCTGGTTGGAATTATCTTATTCCTAGCCAAACATAATTTCCATACAAGGAAGAAAGGAAGATATTTCCAACCTCTTTTTCAAAGCGCCTTGTACTAGAAGGATCCCAGATAGTTTTTATGCCAAGTGAGAAAGGATTTATTAAAGTTACTAGGAGCTTCTATGGATTGGCCAATACCTATCCAAGTACTTTTCCAGGTGCTTTAAGAAAAGTTGCATTCAAAAAAGAGATGTGGTATTGATTCCTCTTCATTTTGATAGAGGGGCATCTTGTGGAACCTTGAATCCCCTTTTTTCTCAAGTTTTTAACAATAAGAATTTTACCATGAGCCAATGTACGACAAAATATTTTTATCGTGGGGAGAGTGTCACTCTTCCACATGGCCATCAAAAGCAGATTTTGTTCTCTATATTGTATCTTTCAAGAGAGGGTTATAACCTTGTTTCACTGTGTAATCCTATTCTCCACAATCCCAACCCCAAACATCTATGGAAACATCTCTGGCATGCATTGTTTGAGAAGAACCTCCCTAGAGGCTATGAACAAGAAGATTCCATTGGTTGATGAGATGGATTGGAAGATGTGGTACTTTCCAGGCTCGTCAAGAGTTGTTTTCCTCCCATTCAAAGATATCATAACAGGCAAGTAGTTGATTATTGTCCATCCAACTTCTTAGTTATCTCAATTATATATTTAGAGATAAAGGTTGTTGACCATTTATTTTATTCCTCCCACACTTTAGTTTGCTACCATCTCCTAATATCCATGACATATTGTCTCAAACTAGTGTAGTTGAGGTTATACATAACTACTAGATATGCGATCCCATTGCTTTTTATAGTGGCCTATTCACATTGAGAAGGTGGTCCTCCATTTAAATATTTCTTACCAAGCACCATTATTAACAATGTTTTTCTCGAGATTGACTACCACAAGACTTTTTACCAATGACCCGATTCATCAATTTTAGCTATGTTATGGTAAGGCCTCCAAAATCCTTTGTGGCTATGATTGTGTCCCATTTGGATAGATTAAAACTTTTGGTATTACTCTTTCCTCCCTCCCATAGGATTTTCCTAATGGTAGCTTCGATTTGAGAAGTCACTCTAGTAGGAGCAACAAGAGTTGGGAATTTACAAAGAGGGAGGACATAGAGGACCGAGGATATGAGAACAAGATGACCATCGATTTTTTCCATTGTTTTCCTCATTGGCAATTTATTTCTTAGATATTTTGAAAATATTGTTATAAACTTAATATTTGGGTTGCTTGAGCTATATTGGAATGCCTAAATACATGAATGAAGACCACTAGTAAATTGGCATAAATTCTAGAATTCTATATACGCCATTCATTAGGATTAGAAGACATTCCAACCACATATGTTTCTCTTACTCTTGTTGATATTTTCACCTGATGCGTTCATGTATACATCTAGAACTTATTAATAATATTTAAGCAAAAAATTTGGACGCCCCTCCTATAAGGAACATGCCATTTACAATTGGGCAATGATTGATTTCCTTCATGCCTTGGACTCTGAAGACACCTTGAAGGGATCCTAACAACCTTTTATTTTCTAGCTTAGTTCTCATTGTGTATTCCATAATGACATGGAAGAAGGGAGAGAGGGGGGAAAACCTTGCCTCAATACACAACTTATATGAAAGAAAATATAAGGAAACCCATTGACCAAGCGAACAGTCCATGGTTTTCCAATTCCTGCTTTATTCCAATTAATGAAATTATAATTTTTTTTTGACATAACTAAAAATAGAAAAGGGTACCTTACCTTATCAAGGGCATTGGCCATGTCCATTTTGATAACCATGACCCTATCTCTTGTTCTCGTACTAGAGTGAATGGCTTCTTGAATAAGAATGTTATTGTCCAAGATTCGACGTTGCTAAATGAATCCACCTTGATTTTGTGAAATTATTCAAGGGGTCACTTTCTTCAATCCATTGGATAAAACTTTGGCTAAAAATTGTATTAGGTATTACGTAAGAAAAATGGACAAAAGGGGAAGAAAGAGGAAGGGTTGAATCCTTTTGGAATTAGTGCCAAAAGAACGAATTTGTTCCTCCCCTTTGCCTTGATTTTCTTTTTGGTCCACCTTAACATTTGAGAAGATCAGATTTTTCTAAGGACCAACAAATTATATAGAAGGAAATATTGAACCCATCAGGGCCGAACGATTTTCCTAGATCCAGGTCCCAAATTGCTTCAATTACTTAATCCTATGTGATGTCCCTCTCAAATGCTTTGTTATCTTCATTGGTTATCATTCTTTGGATTCATTGTATTGTTGTTAAAACAACTTTAGGGTCTTCCTCAATTTTCTTGACATATGACTCCATGAAATGGGCATAGGTTGGACTTTTAATATCTATAAAGGTGTTTATTTTGTTGCTACGCTCATTTATAATTTCAAAGATGTTATTTCATTGTCCTTGGGCTCTAGTTTGTCTATGAAAGAAAGATGTATTTTTGTCCCCTATGGAGACCCAAAGACTACACGAATTGAGGTTCCAGTGCTCCTACTATTCACAAAATGCTTGATGAATATTTCTATATATCCTTCTCTCTTGAACTTGGGCATACCTGGTTATCTCCTTATTTTCCAATGCCTAATTAAATTTTGCAAGTTATTGTTAAACCTTCTTTATTTTAATCATTGGATCTATGGTGCTGGATTTTTCCCATTTTTTTAGTGCACTCTTCATATTCTAAAGCTTTGATTCCCTATATAATTATAGGTGATCCTTCCACTTTTGTTTTCCAAGTCATTATAGAAATGACATAAAAAACATATTGGTTATGCAACCAAAGATGATTGAATTTGAAAGAAAATTCACCATAATCTTCACGTTTGTGGATATGTGATGATATAGGTTTGTGAACTATGATCTAGGTTTATGAACAATGTTGAAATCGCTTGTTATAATGGTTTAATCTGCCACAAGATGTTCTTTCATCTATGAGATGGAGGTCCAACATTCTTGTTTCTCTCACTAGTGTTTGGGTGTATATATATTGAAGACCTTGAAGTACTTCCTAAATGTCTTGCATTTCAAGTGCTAAGAAGAATGGGTTTGTGTTAACTCAAAGAGATGCTTGTTCCATGCTTTGTAAATACCTAGTCAAGCTCCTCTTTAACTTGTTGCTAGGACTTCACTTTCCTTATAGTACTTTTTCTCCATTGTTTTCAAGTCCATTTTTTTAAGCTTTCGCTCTTAGATTAAGAGAATACTAGGGTGTTAAAAGCTTAAAATGTTCCCCATATATTCTAGTTTAGATTTCCCACCTAATTCTCTACTATTCTAAGAGGCCATTAGCATTATTATTATTATTATTATTTTGGGGGGGGAGGCGATGCGTGGTGGTGGATTTGCCTCTAGGTTATGTTGTTAGTTGTATTCTCAAGGTTTGAAGGAGGATGTGTTTGCATCTATTAGAGAGAATGGATTCTATGGAGGATTGGAGGACCAGGCTATTTTCCTTGGTTGTTGCTTCTTCTTTTTTGCATTGGACATTTTTCAACCTAATTTCTTCTAAATTTGTTCTTCCTCTATATCCTTATCATCGTGGAATTGAGCAGTTTCCCTGGAGGCTACTCCATGATTTAGGAATCCATATTTTTGGAAAACATATTTTGAACAAGAGAGGGAGAAATGATTGATAAGGGAATTTGCACAAAGAGGGGGGGGGGGNATGGGACACATGCTCAAGGGAGAGAATTTTGAAGGGATTAGGGGGATACGAGATGGGACTAGATTTTCAAGAGGAGAGGCCGGTGGGGCAATAAGTTATTAAACCTAGGAAAGTATACTGAAAGTGTTCCTTGTGGAGGGTTTTTCTTTGAAGGCTTGATGGGCAGTAAGTAAGATGGGTTATTTCCCATTTTGTTTTTCACCGCTTTCCATTGGTCCTCCTTATCTGATAGTGTTGGAGAGTGATTTTATTTGTTACAATCTTTAGCAAAATGACCTTACTCATGGAATAACTAGCATTTGAAGGGGAACTACTCATAGTCCAATATTTTCATTTGTCTCAAGTTCTCCAAGTTAATTTTGGTAGCTTCAATTATCCCTTCCTCAAGATCAACTTTATAACATTATGGCACAACCAAGCATACCATATTTTTGCTCAAATCCATTTATGTAGTTTCCCAAGTCATTTCATATTGTTTGAAGGGAGTCACCATTCCATTAACAGAGAGGGAGGTGTGGTAATCTAACCCAACCAACCCTGTTAAGGGGATATATATTTTTGGATCAAAACAATGAGACTATTTGTTTAAATGCCTGCCCATGGAGCCCATGAAGTAAGCTTTATTTATGAAGATGAGGTCCCTTTCCTCTTTGAGTTAAAAAAATAAAATCATAGAAGCCTCACCCACATAAGAAATAGGAGATAATACCCTTTATTATTACCATACAATTCCTCTACACCCAAATATCCATTGACTTCGGGGAGGCCCAAAGACTTGTGAATTGGCCCATCAACCCCTCTTAGAAAGGGTTGGTGATTAAGGTATGCTGTGACAATGGAAGATGAATCTCTACAATGACATAGAATTTCTAAACAAAGCATGAGCTACAAGATTTAGATATCGATTTACCCAAATCGAATACAAGTGAATGAAAAGCAACTTGGCCACATCTATAAGAGGATTTGCCCCTTCTGGATCCATCCTAATTGGAAGGAAAGAACAAAGGCATCGACATTCGACAAAGAGTCGAGGGTTTATGGAGGAGAACATTAAGAGATTGCATCGTATGCAATACAAATAACTTTGATATAAAATATATATGATGACGTTCTAGAGAAATAATGATTCTTATTCATCATAAAGCCTTACATATTAACCAAGCAAAAAAATAAAATTAAACAACACAAGGAAATTTAAACATTTTTGTTATTATTCCCAAGATGAGAAGCCTTCCTTCTTCCTACAACTAAATACAAAATGGAGGGATCCGTGTACTTGGCATTCTTAGTGCGTTGTTCCATGGCTTCTACTTGTTCTTGTCCAAATGAACCATTTGAGATATTCATGGGTGCATAATTCCTCAACTCCTTGAACCCAAGTTTTTGTTCCAACTCCAAATGCCATACTTTCTCTTGCAATTGCTTTATCATGTCTTCTACCTTCTCTAATTTCTCCCCATTACTTTCGTATCCTATCTCTAAGAGAACTATTTTTCCTTTCTTCTTTTGCAATCAAGGTTTCATTATGTTAGAACACCTAGCAAAACGAAGGTAGGAAAAGACAAACTGTAACGAGTCTAGATAATATATATTAGTTTATTTATTATTAATTAGTATATGACACATTTATTAATAATAAGACATGTACTTTCCCTATCAACCATATATAACATTGGCCCATTATCATTTTATTCATAACATCAATTACTAAAAACATTATCAAGTACATAGTTGAAAGAATTCTCTTTCAAGTGGTATAAGAGCCAATAATCCTCACACACCTTCACACCCATCTTTGCTCCATACATCCATCTAATTTGATCCAACATTCCACCCTTACTCCAATCCATTCAATCCTTTTCTGAGCCCATTTACAAACCCCATATATTTATTGGGTTCCATGCTCATCTCTCCCTCGAACTCCATTATGCTTCCCAATATCCATCCCTCATCCCTAATTCGCACCCCATGTCCTCTCCATTCCTCATCTCCAACACATTACTCGACTCCTCTCCATTACAATGCTCCTAATCTCCAAGCATTACCCCATCTCTCCTTCACTTCTTTCTCACTCCTCTCTCGTTGTCCCTTCCACACTTTCCCTTCCCACTCATCCTACCCACTTTGTTGCTGAAAATCCTACACCATTCCCCCCACTCTCCCTTCCCATGCACTCCCCACTACTCCCTTCTCCCAATTTGTACTATGTCAGTGCCTCCCTAATCTCCCCAACACTTACACTCCACTCTTTACCACACAACCTTCCCTAAAACCTTTCCTCTATGTGCTTGTCTACACCTCACACATATTCACCTCCTTGTTCCTCTTACACGCCCTCTCCTTAATCACCCCTCATGCTCAATCATGTTGCATGACTTCATGCCCAATCCATACCCTCTCTCTCATCATTGCACCCTATGCTTCAGCTGCTTCCCATGATTCATTCCTCCCTCCTTCCCATGCAATTGATTCATGTGGCCCTCCTCCTCTACACTACGCCACATCCATGCCATTGTCTCTGCTCCTCACACCTTCCACTACTCATTCTTGTGCTCCACTTCTCCATCGTGCAACCGACTACTCCATGCTCTATTACTCATTCAATCCACACAACCATCACGACCCTATGCCTATGTCCATCCCTCTCTCTCCTACCCACTGCTACATGCAACTTCATATAAGGAACATAAATGAGTCGCATAAATGGTCCAGGCACTTCTAAATTTATGGATGCAATTACTTCTCACTTGGAGTATGCAAATCAAATATAAACACTAACTCTGCCATATTCAATTTTTTCGTCACACTCCACACAAATCTAAAATCTATAAAAATGTGTGGTAAGAACCTAGAGCGAAGACAAACCAGAATCTATTCTAAGAGACCATATTGAAACCAAGACCAGTATAAGGAAGATGACAGTGATGACAAAGAAAATAAAGACGTAGAGGGCGAGAATGAAGTCTAGGGTGTGTAAGATCAAGGCAAATCTAGAGACAAGTTTGATGAGAGTGACAATAACTAAAACAAGATGTAGATGCACCAGATATTGATGAATATGATGTCGATGTAAACAAAATAAAGATCTCAAAGATTATAACGATGAAGCACAAAATATTGGCGAATACGAAGATGATACCAATAACATCCATGGAGATAATAAATATGTAGAAGAGTATAATGATTGAAATAAAGACAATAAAAAATATCCTAATCATGATAATGTAAAAGGTGAAAATACAAAAGAGTATAATGATGAAAATAAAAAAGCAATGAAAATAACCTTGATGATCATAGCGGTGTTGAAGATGTGAAACTAGAGAGGATTAAGGACAAATAGAAAGGCATTTTGCAAACCAATATTTTGATTCCTCAAGCAATGTCAAATCACCCTCCTTGTTATCTTCCCATGTTCAAAATTATTCCTAGATATGATCATCAATACAAGTTTGATTGCTCTGAGATGTGTCGTCCTTGCAAGCATCCTTGTGAGAATTAATCGCTGCATAGTTGTTGCATTCTTAGATGCAGATTCATATGCACACCATGCATGGAGAAATATGAATGGAAATGTGAACAATTGTTTCAAGAATTATTGAATGGTTGTAGTATTATTCAAAGTAGGAATTCTTATTTAGCATCAATCACAATTGTAAGAAATGAGGATAACTCTTATAAGATTTTTGTTTACTACCAGGCATTAAACCAAACCACCGCTAAATATAAGTTCTATATTTCGTTTGTTGATGAATTGTTGAACAAGATTCATTTGTCAGAGAATATCTCATCAAGCACAATAACCTTCCTGAAGCTACAATCAATTAAGCGAATACGAGGTTTAAGTTAAGCATTTGTCTTTTAAAGCAAGCTTCGAGGACGAGGCTTTCCAACAAGGGATGACTTGTAATGAGTAAAAGTTATATTAGTTTATTTATTATTAGTTATTAGGATAGTTACTAATTAGTTATTAAATATTAATTAGTATATGACATGTCTATTAATAATAAGACATGTCTTTTCCCTATCGTCCATACATAACATTGGCCCATTATCATTAGTAATATAAAACATGCATTAATAATGTTTTTAATAATTGATGATATGAATAGAATGTAACGGGCCAATGTTATATATGGTCGATAGGGAAAGGACATGTCTTATTATTAATAGACATGTAGTATACTAATTCATATTTAACAACTAATTAGTAATTAACCTAATAATTAATAACAAATAAACGAATATATATAATATAGGATCATTACACAAACATAGACCACTAGCTATAGGCGTTGATTCCATAATTGAATTAAGATGGTGCATGTATAGGTATAAACAAATGTGACCCTTGGTTTCATATTCCGAAGGAGTCTCTTGGACTTTTGATGACTATTTATATTCCTTCCATATTTCCTACCCAAAGGATTGGATTTCCAACATTCCCATACAAAAGGGTATTTGTGAGTTAAAAAACCTTTTGAAAGAGAACTAAAATATGAACAACTACCGATGGCCAAACATTTCTTGACAATCTAAATCTTCCAAGTAAACTAGCAGAAGTTGGCTTCTTCTGCTAAACGGTGAAAATATAAGTGCTCTCTCAATTGGTGGTTTTCGGATGACCACAAACTCAATGGTTTGGGTTGACAAAAAACCAGTGGTTTTGACTGACCACAAACCAAAAAACTAGCAAAAGATGACATCTTCTACTAAATGGTTGGGTGTTGGAAGACTAGAAACTTGGTGGTTTTGGTTGACCACAAACCAAAAAATTTGGCGGACTTTGATGTATTCTACTAAATAAGTGGTTTTTGGATTACCCTAAACCATTGATAACATAACCAATAGAAGTTGATGTCTTTTACTAAATGGGTGTTTTTTGGATGACCATAAGCCAATGGATGCTCTCAAACAAGGCTCCATTTTGTCTTATGGATATATCTCCAACTCTCGCTCTAGCTTTGGCTCAAGGGTTTGGTTTTGGCTATAGCTCAAGACCACTTGTTTTTTTTCTCTAATTGACAGGGCTTCGAAACTTGAAGCCTTATTGTCAATCCACGACAACCCCCCTTGTCTGGCATAATGTGAGAAATAAGAAAGAATTTCTACTGCAAGTTGTGCCAAAACTTGAGACTAAATTTTTCTATATTAATGAGATATATTCTTAGTTGTTGATGACCATTGCCAAGAATTGATCCACCCATAACAAATAGTTAGTCTTGCTGGTTTTTTTCCAATTTTGAACATCTATTTGAGGAATGATTATTCTTCCCACAATGTTGACAAGGATGGAGATCAAAATATTAATTCTCTATGTCACCAATTTACTCACAATGTTGGCACTAATGTTGAATTGGAACAATTGAAGATGAATCTTGTTGAAGGAATCTATAACTCTGAAACTGGATTGGCTTGACATAATTCAAAATCTAAAAGGTCACTTCCTTATCATATTTGATACTTGTTGGAGTAGAGCCCCGCAGCTACAGGAAAAGCTGCCATTTTGGCGGATAGACAGTCTGGCGAAGATGAAGAGATAAGGTAAAGATACGACGTCGTAGCATGTTTCTAGCTGCAGAGCAGAGCCAGAAACTATGACTATCAGGGCAGAGAAGTCAAAGAAGACGATAGTACCTGAGCGACCGAGAAGAGAGAGCTCACCCACTGCATTGAAGGTAGCGGCGGAAGACAGGAGGGCTCAGCTACCCTCATAAAGGAAAAGGAGCAACGAGGCTGAGGTATTGAAGACGAAGGACAGAAAGGGAAGCGATGCACAGTACCCATGGTCAGCGCCGGGAAGCATGGAAGACTACAGAGAGCAGTGGTGTGACGAAAAGCGGCTACCCCCAAGTACAGATATGCCGACTGTCATTAGTTAGGGTTTTTGGGTTATTGTTGGGATAGGCCCACAGTGTTGTAATGGCGAGACCTTCAGGCCGCCTATAAAAAGATGTATTTTGTATTGTAAAAGGTTAGCTAGTTAGCCATTGAGTCTGGTAGCTCACAGTTACCTTGTATTGTAATAGAGTTGAGCTCTGGTTCTGTATTCAGTCGGTAGTATCTTACTGTAACCAGCAGCTGGCTCATAGAGCTTGTATGAAAAATCCGCAGGGATTGATAGAGAGAGAGAGAGAGAGAGAATATTGTGAGAAGGCAATATAGAGATAGAGAAGAGATCTAGGAGAGAAGGGCTCCAGGTAGTGAGTGCGGAGTTACCCAGAAGATCTCTAGCTGCACACAGGTTGCAGCAGAACTGTGTACTCTCTCAAGTTATAATAAACATAGTTCTGTGGATGTAGCTTCTACCCTGGAAGTGAACCACGTAAAACCTGAGTGTTATGTGATTGTATTTACTTGTTGTATCTGTCGCTCATTACGTGAACTTTGCTCTTAGTTAAATGTATGTATGTGTTATTCAGTTCACAACACTATAGAAGGATAAATGTAGGTTGAAGTCTTTAAGTATTCTATATAAGAGTTTGTCTATGCTTCACTTAAAACAATTAAGAGTCGCAGTATAAAGCAGCCTTGTATGTTGAGTCCTGTAATTCAAACACAAGTAACGCTAGGTACACTGAGCCACGGCGGTAGGATATCGCAGGGAGGCGATATCGCACCATCAGAGGAGCTGTGGTGCGCGGTACCACAGGGTAAGGATCGAGCGTAGGAGAGAGTTAAGTGTTGACCAGGACGCAGCGATGCGATAAGGGCTAGAGTCATCGCGAGCAGAGGAAGCTGCGCATCGCAGAGAGAGACCTCGCGGGTTAAGAAGAACCGCGAGACGCACACAGGATGCTACAGAACCTAGTCGAAGACACTTGAGTCTTTGGCCAACCCATTAGAATCACTTTGGGTGAGACTTCAGGCCGCTCCGCGGTCTGTCGCTGAAAGGGCCAGTGAGCTAGGGGTGTTGTTGGTACATTACAGTAAACCCGGGTCTGCCCATAGCGACCAACAATACTTGTTCTATGTTTGTTGTTCATGAGTTCCTCCCAAGCTTTGATGATGGAATTGGAAATATTATCCTAAACATATTCGTGATGGTCCTTATCTTATGCATCTATCATTGTTTCACTTAGTTGGTCACATGTTGACAACTAATAGGAATCATTATCAAATTCAAATAGAGGGTTGTTTTGAACAAGAACTACCTTTAGAATATCGATTCATTCACGTTATTTAATTATGTTCGAGTTATGATTGAGTTTGGAGAAGGTCCACTTTTTCTTGTGGATTCCGCAAAGAAGTTAGCACATGCTAGAGAGTTGCTTTGTTGATTGTGATTAAATCGTCAACAACAATGAATATCAGAGTGTTTAGTTACTCTAATAAATTTTCAATTCGAGCTACTGAATGAGGCCTCCTTGTGCAGGTAGTTCAAATTACAACTGACTTGACAACAAAGAAGAGCCTTCTTGCAGCCCCACCCTCTAACTATAGGACTCAAAAATCCAACTTAGTCAAATGAAGGGTGTTGATTTCTACTGAGAACACACCCACTATAATTCAAATCAATTTCAAATAATACAAGTGAACATACAACATGACTATATAAAATGGATCTTGATCTATAGACATTTATTATATTTATTTTTCCACAACCATGGCTTCAACATGAACAACAATTGATGAATTTTCTTTTCCTTTTCTTCTTCTTTTCAAGATTAACTTTCTTGCTACATGTATGTCTTCCTTTTAGTAACCATGAATTAGAGTTATTTACAATAATAATTAAACATATGTATAGCCTTGATCCAAATGGAATAGAAGTTTTGTTCATTGGGGAGAGAACCACGCATGTATGGGAGCAACTAAAATATTTCCACCTTTCCCACGAGGGGAATGCATGTATTTCTTTCCTGAAATGTTTACTGGTAGTTCTTGTTCATTGTTGAATTCCTATCTAAATAAAATACAAAAATGCTTCACGAAAACCAACAACCTTTCTTTCTAGCTCCCTTATCCTGCGTTGGTGCTACTCGCATGCTATGATATCTAGGTCCACATTATTATTACTAAGCTGACTTATTTACTATGGTCAACTATCATAACAAGCACTTAATTCACAGACAAACAACTTTGGGGCACCAATCCCATCAAATTGGGTCTACCTTTAATGTTCATGGGCAGAATTCAAGAGATCTTGCAAAAAAATTGTAGAAATAACCAACCTTTCTCTATTTATACTCTGATTATACCCCCCAATTCCATCCTCCAACTTGTATTGTGGTTGGATTTCATTTACACAAGTCTAGCCTTTTGGGAGAGTAGAATGGTATAGAAAGAACTTGATTTGTATACCTTTGGACAAGGAACTACACCAAATACAGATAAGGGACACAGCAATGCATTTTCAAGTTCTACCCAAGGTCTTGAGAGTTGATATTATGTAGGGGATAGACATTGGGTTGACTGGTAGTCTTAGAGAGGTTTAGTTGTGGATTGAGGAGTAGTCGCGGGGAGGACACATACAGGATAATGATGAGGAGCATGAGAACATGGACCTTGAGGTTGTTTGTAGTTAGACATAGCATGTCGACCACAAATAGGTAACATGACTAGACTATAATGTATAGAAATACAAGTTGCAGCTAGGGTTTACAATGGCAGTAACAAGATGGAGAGCCAGTGAAATATGAGGGGATGTCTTCGTATGCTCATGCATAGATGGAGGGAAAACGATATGCATTCACCCAAGTTATGGCCTCACACATAGCAAGGAGTTCATGGGCTCAAGAGTCTAGCTTTGATACTATTGTTGGAACACCTAGCAAAATGAAGATAGGTAAAGTCAAGCAGAGACCACTAGAGATAGGTGTGAATTCCATTATTTTATTAAGATGGTGCATGTTTAAATACAAATAGATGTGACCAAGGTTTCATATTCCAAAGGAGTCCCTTGGAATTCCAATCACTCTTCATATTCCTTTAATATTTATGAACCCAAAAAACTAGGTTTCAAACACATTCTTATTATTTATCTTCTTATTGTTTTTAAATCTCTTGCATAGTTATGTTCCCATTATTTTCTCCAAGTCTCCCATATTCCCATTTCCAATGCCATATTTTCTTGATTATTGTCGCATTGTTGTTCACATCTCCAAATTGAGGCTTGGAGAGTGGAGTGCTCACAAAACGAACAACGCTTTAGGTGATTGTGGATGTCCATATCACTAAGTTATGAAAATATATTTAAAGCAAAGTCCCCAAAAACCTTTATCTACTTGGAAAGATGAGTGCTAATGTTCAAGAGAAACACCTGATTATAGACCTCTAAAAACCATTATGGTAGTGCACTTAATCAACCAACTAATGATGTGGATTTACGAGGTTAAAATCAATGAGTGCCTCATATAACTACTTACTACGTGATTTTTCATAGGTTGTATTACTATTATTGAACATTACAATATACATCCTTCAACCTTTAAAGGATCTCTTAATCCAAGAATAAAAGAGGTTTTATAATTGCTCGTACTAATACTTGAAGTCGATGCCTAAGTTCGACGACCACTCTAGGATTGACTCCAATATTTACCCCCTCAAATGAGCAATTGGCCTCTAATTTAGGGTTCTAAGAAAATTTTAGGAATGGTTGAAGAAAGAAACCACAACCAAGGTCTACACTTAATGATTGTCAACAAATCCCTCCAACCAAAGGAATAACAATCCAACATAACATGAAGAGGAGGATGTTGTTACATATTCCTCTCATCCAAATACAAAACCAATACTTCCAAAGCCCCATCCAAAATCAAGTAAAAATCCCACTATCTGTGTGCCATCCCATCCTACCAAAATTAATAAACATCAACGAGTTTGAATGAGTAGCACGACAAATTGCCATGTAATTTAAGTGCGATTACATGTTGTTATGCCATTTTCACTTGTCTTGAAGTGTCAAAGAGGTAAATTAATAATGGAAATTGGATTAAAAAACTTAAGGGGTGCTACAATATTCCTTGCCCCCCCCCTTTCCCACCACCACCCAAAAGGTGGTAAGTTACAGGTCATTTTGTCCATTGCATCTACCAAGGAATTTAACCCTCTTAGAGTGTGACAAATCTTGATGTTTTTTAATCTCTCATATAGTTTTTGAATGCAACATAACAACCTATTCATATGTAGCTCTTTAGGTAGAGTCTTAAAAACCATGTGGCATATGACAATCATTGATTCTTCAACCATTGCCATATTTTTTATGACTTGACTTTTCATTATCTTTATTCCTTTCCACATGGCTAAGACTTTGGATTGAATGTTTGAGGTTTTACTAATTCCCTATACAAATTAAGTTTTGTATTTCCTTCCAGTTCGAAGATAACCCTACTCCATGCTTTCCACCACTTATGGAATCCAATTCTACAAGTAATATTTTATATTATTTATTTTCTTACTTTAATGATAATATTGTTTACAATTTTAATATTATTATACTTTGTGAACCCAAATTATTATTTATACATTGTTGATAATAATTACAAATCTGAACAAGGTGGATAATCAAAGTAGAGCTTCAAGTCCCTGCCAAGTCATAAAAGTCACAATAGTAAATTTTGTATGATGCTTTGCATACATCACACATGCACATGTAGGAAATAACCTTTAAAAATCTTGATATCTGAGGAACACTCAAATATGCAACAAATGTAACAAAGCTTAAAGTCCCTGCCCAACAATAAAAGTCACAATAGTAAATTTTGTATGATACTTTGTATACATCGCACATGCACGTGTAAGGAGCAACCTTTACAAATCTTGATATCCTATGAACACCCAATTCTACAACAAATGAAACCATAGGTAATGACAAGAAGCCAAATCACAATCCTTCATACAATACACATGATGAAAACAGAGGATAGGTTCTCCTAATAATGGAGAACAACTATAGTGAATCATAGAATAAAAACAAAACTTGATTTTTAACATATCTTTATAATATTGATTAAATTTGAACTCTTTCATCGATTTAATATTAGATTTATGTGACTTGCAGTTTCATAAATTGAACAGGGATAGATGCACATATGGGTAAAGTTATTTCAAATTTGATAGTAAATTAGAAAGAATGTTATGTCTGAAAGAACCAGATCTACAATATGATACTATCACAAGAGAAGTCTACAATATTAAAAGAAAAAGTAAACAAATAAAATTAAAATTGGCCCTTTCTTTATAAGTTTGAAAACAAAAAAACTAAAAGAAATAAGAATTATTGCTTTGTTTTTAATATGTTAGGGCACTTTGTTATTCAACTCTGCATTTACAAGTTAAGAATGGGTGAATACAAAAATGATATTTATAAATATTTATATAGAATGATATTTGTAAATATCAGAATGTATAACCAAGGAATGAGTAAGCAGATAAAGTCTTTAAATAATTGTTATTTAACTATGCATTTACAAGTAAAGATTGGGTGAATACAAGAATTTGTGGAGCAGGTGGTATGCTCTATATTTCTGATGATCATTATTTTTCTTTTAAAGCAGGTTTGAGACTCGACACTAATATTTTTGCTGAGCTTTTTGGATTAAAGCTTCTTCTTTCTTTGGATTTGGATAAACACCTAACTAAGTTGCAGGTTTTTGGCGACTCCCAACTGGTTATTAATTGGGTCTCTGGTAACTATAGAATTCAGAATATTCAACTTGCTCAAATTCTTCATGAAGTCAATAGATTTGCTAACATGCTTGAGTCTATGGGGTATAAGCATATTTACCAAGAAAGAAATTTTCTTGAAGATGTTTTAGCTAAATATGGATTTAATGTACATGTCGGATATTGGTAGATCAATGAACACCGGGATGCTGATAGTTTTGTGACTGCTTTTGCTTTTTAACTTTGGGAGAAGATTCCATTGGTTTTTATGATTATGACTAGATGGTCATATTTGTGTTTATCAGTGCTGTATTTGGTTCTATATATGAATTGGTGATGACTGTGAAGATTGATGTGCATGCTTTGAGCTGTACTTAATTTTGGCAAGTTTTGTTGATATGCATTTTGGGCATATGGGGGATGATATTGACTGGAGGGGCAGATTGTTGATGGTTTATGGACTGGTGTTTTGCTGTAGTTGAACTGAACCTTTTGCTTTGATAAGCAAATTTTTTGTAATAGCAATTTGTATAGGAATACGTATATGAGTATATAGGAATGACCATGAATGATGAATATGTGATCTATGGTTTGTAAGATCTGTATGAAGTCTGTTTCAGGACAGGTTTAAGATTTTTGTAAGTATCATTTTTGATAAATGGACAGTATTCAGTTTGATATTGGTCCATCCGAAGACTGTAATTCTGTTTTATAAATAAAATTACGATTTTTTTATGTGGAAAAAAGAATACAAGAATGACATTTATAAATATTTATATAGATTGGTATTTGTAAACATCAGAAGGTATAATCAAGGAATTAGTAAGCAGATAAAGCCCTCAAATAATTATTAAAACTTCCATACAAATACCATATAGAGAACCGTATTATTAAAACTTCAATACAATTACAATATAGAGAACCTTATTAGTAATATAGACTATTAAAACTTGAATATAATTACCATATAGAGAACTTTATTAGTAAAATATATACCTATGGATTCCTTTATTTTTAAAAGAAGTTCTTTGAAGGGTCACATAATGAGAATGCATAAATAAATAAATCATTTAATACATTTTTAATGAGAATGCATAAATAGCCCTAAGGAGTTGCTCAGTTGGTTGGAGATTTGAGTCCAAAGACCGTAAATATGGAGGTCGGGGGTTCAAATCTCACGAATACAACTCTCTAGGTCCTTCGAAGTTAGGTTCCCAAAACTGGAGCCGATAGGGCAAGCCCCCTTTGGGTTGGACTGTATAATTATTACCTTGGATGTAGCAAACCTCGACCACAATTTCCAAGTGACGTGAATAAATTCTATTCTATAATTATAATCCAATAAAATATAACATTTAAACATATTAATATAAATATACAAAAATATAACAACATATATAACATTTAAAGATGTTAATATAAATCCTTATGGAAAGGATCCATGCAACTTGTGATTAAGCCATTAATCCGGTCGAAAAGCCTTGGGATGGTCTAGTTTTAATATTTTGAAATATATAATAACGTTTATTACAAATTGTAACTTTCTAGGAAGCAAATAAAGAAGGGGTTTAAGTGTTAATTTTACCTAGTTCATGACCACTACAATGCTGACTCCATCACAATCATTGTGAACAATAGTTTAATAATCCGCACTAAGGCAAACACGGTTACTCAAGGTAGATTAAATGCCAATCCTAGTGACTAATTAATGGGGAAGAAATAAATACATATAATACCCATATGACAGACCGTGGGGTATATTTCAGGGGCGAATCAATTGACTTTACAAATCAATTAAGGCTTAAAATATGATTGGCTAGAACATAATTCTTTCATAATAAATTTGGTTGTTTGGATTTGTAAAACGTGCCATATTAATAGATTATGGCAAAATCAATCCCTATAGTCCCTGTTGCTTGTCGGCAGGGACGAATAATATAATAAAATGTTGCATCATATAATAAAAATTTCTTACAAAGTAATAGTCTCTTACCCCATACATAATGGAATGTATATAAACATAAACTATGTCTCAAAAGGATCTGTCGCCTGTTCATGTTCATGATTTGGTGGGATTTTTTTGATGGGGACGTTACAAGCGTTTGCTTGTCTGTGTGGTGGTGGTGCTATATTAAGGTTGGAAGATCTCAGTTATTACAAATTGTGGATGAATTACGGTATTGGTCTCAATACCAAGAGGAAACTTTTTTCATTGTGGATACTTTTGCGATTCTCTTTGTTTCTCGGTTTGGATGGCATTCATATATTTGGGGACTCCAAAGTCATTATTGACTGGGCGTTGAGAACACACCATATTCTAATCCTGCACTTGACGTTGTGGCTGAACTGTGTTAGAGGGTTGATTGATACATTTCATGAGATTGCCTTCTCTCATATTTACAGAGAACATAATTCCCAAGCGGATGTTCTATCGAAGTTGCCTTGTCTTCTTTTTTTCGTTAAAAAAAACTATGTCTCAGAAAATGAGTGGGTACAAAGCCATGCGAAAAATGGCTCCATTGATAGAGTTTGCTTTTGGTAGTGAGATTTGTAATTAAAATAAACTATTATAAAACTATTTGATATTAGATAATATCACTAAAGCAAGAAAATATATTTCTTAAAAGTTTACCCTTCTTAAATATAAAAATGCAACGCATCCAAAAGGCGACTAATGGATTAACAAACATAAAATATGGTAAAGATCTATATTTTGAGGTTAAGAGATGAAATAGAAAAGAGAAGAAGGCTTTATAACATCTCCAAAAGTCTTTTGAAAAGCTAGAAGGGTTAACTAAGTGCAAGATTTATCAGGATTAACTAAATGTTAAAGTAGAAGGCTTTACACAATGTAGAAGTAAGCTATATATGTTTGGTATTTTGGCATATTTGGATCTACAAGAATAAAGTTTTAAAATTTTATTTGAGGATGTTTTTTTTATTCACAAAGCGGTTGACTTTATTTTCGAGTCTTACAATGAGTTGTCAGTTTTAAAGATTAGAGGTCATCTAAGGATTAACCACCTTATCAAATTTTGGATGGGACATGGTAGTAGTACTAATAAGAGGACAAAGCTCTTAGCACTATGAGCTCTTCTTTATATAGCAAACGATAAGATTATTTCCAAATAGCAAGTGACAAGTAACTCGAGGATCATAATCAACTGGGCTAATGGAAAGTGTCATCTATAGGTACCATTTTTGGAGGGATAGATGAGACATATTAGAGAATTAGGAGTTCTTTTTGAAAAGATCTCATTCTCCCATGTTTTCTGATGTTTCAATAGTTAAGTTGATATATTATCTAAAAAGGCTTTGGAGTTCCCTAAAGGCACAATATTTGTGGAGGAGTTTGATAAGGGTGTTCTACTATATAGGAAAATCATTTGCTATTCTAGTTTCTATTGGACATGATATAGGAGTCTCAATATTTATGTATTTTGTTTTTTATTCTATTATTGATAGACAATCCTACAATTAGTTCTATATATTTTGAATAGCCCTTAGATCATAAATAATTTTGTCCTTAATACTTAGTTATAGTTAATTGGTTACAAGACAATTAATGCTTTGAAAATGTATATATAACCTTGTATACTTCAATTCACATTTAAAAACCAAATAATTTTTTTTTCCTTGAAAAAAAATTTAATAATTCTTTTCGAATCACATTATAAGTTACCAAAAATAATTTAAACAAATTCTAACTATGTGTTACAGGGCAATACATCACTATTTATTAAATTGATACATATGAAATTCTAACTAAAGAACATATTAATTGATAATATGTGTAATTGATGGTCACATAAATCAAGGATGCCAACACGTTACCATGCCGAAAAATTAAAAAGGGAAAATAATAATTGTTATAAATATAAATGTCAACCAAAAAAAAACTAATTTTATATAGTATGAGTAACAAATAATGATTAAAAAATAATTGTTATTGCAACGTTATCAACAAAACATAACTATAGGAAACACGTCATGAACCAGGATTAAAAAGCAAATACCATTTCAGAGGTCAACAAAATAACTAGAACAAATAAGTGAATAAAAAGTTACATATATAAAGGAATTTGGAAGATACTTGAGTTTAATAACATCCTGATCATAAAATGGTATCTATAGCTTAAGATCAACTTAGAATTTAAAAACGCAGCCATTATGGATAAGGCCTTTGAATGTGTACGAAAGAAGTCCATTACAAGATATCAAGACCATTCATCCATTAATCGCCCTGTCTGCTTTAAGTCTTGGCTTCTTTCTAGTCTCTTTTGAAAAGAGAATTATAGATGTAACTTGTGGAGAATTTTTTTTTGGTGAGTAAGATTGATCATATATTATATAACAAAAACGAAATATATATATATTTTGTTAGCTTAGAGCTTCAAGATAGGTTTGGTAATTTGATAAGCAAACACTTAGACCAATTGCCCGTATAAAATAGGAACCAAGACCCACCTTGATTCTTATCTGGTAAGTCTGAAGTCATACCAAAATTACATAATAGAGCCGACATTTATAATACTAAGCTTATGCACTAACATCCACCAAACTGACTAGAACATCTATTAACAACATATCAACCCCATGACTAGAAAAAACAAAATGCATTACAGAGATAAACACAAAAAGGTTAAAAATTTTGACATCTGCCAGGCTCCAGGGGTATCTCTCGCCTCTACATTATTAGCTTGCGATTGAATTGCACCACAAGCCTAACTAGGATTCAAACATGGCCAAAATTGAATCCCCAGGTGATGGAAAATCACATCTATTTTTTCGTGCATCACCATGTTGTCCTTCTATTGTTCCTTCTAGTAATTGATTGGAATATCATCCCCCTAGTTTTTATCATCTCACTCAACCAACACATGCCCCAATAGTCCCTTAGTGACCCAAAACATAGCAACTCCTTTGTCATAAAGCACTAGCCTACTCCTTGTGGGTCACGGGTCCATAATCCACGACACCAAGGCATCAAATTATTCTACAGGTTTCTCCTCATCAAGATCATCCCACGAAGTCTTCTCCACCATTTCCAAATCTTCACAAATGGCCTACGGAACATAGTTCTAGCAAACCAAAGCTGCATGGGCCACTCGGAGCTGCTCGCAATTACCTTGTGACTTCACAGGGCCCCCTTTGTCTCCCCCATCATAAGATACACCCTTGTTTGAGGGTTTTCATTACAGATCTCTTCCACCACATTTCTTGAAGCCAAATTCCAACTCTGTACCTAGACCATGACGACGGTGTGGAATTTATAATCCAATAGCCTCCAACTAATGACAACCAAGCCATTGTCTATGAACACCCTAACTCACATCTCCTACATGTAATTATCATCTCGGATCCTCGACAAATATCCCACCGTGTGAAACCAGGTATTCAGACCATCGCACAAGCCTTTCATTCTATCAGGAGGATATGCAATAAACATGGGTGACCTCTTTGTACCACGCACCCCATTCAAAAGCCACTTTCGTATACCTACTATGGAAATTTTAAGGTACATATCTAATAGTGATGAGGAATCCCCTCCACCATAAGGCGTCATAAGCCCCATACCACGTGCCTTCATTAAAGACATACTAATCAACATGTATGCCACCCGCATTCGAGGAATTTTTGGAGATTTTGATCAATTATTCAGAGAGGCTCTTAGGGTATCTACGTGCAATACATGAAGTCATAGTTTTTTAGGTGCTTCACATCCTATGATTATTTTACCATCTAAATCTCTGAAAAATATTGAATTTTGATTAAGCTTTGATGTTTAATTCTTTAAGTGCAAAAAATATTGAAAAGCTTGAATAACAATGAACCATTCATACACATAAAAACATTCAACCATAACACAAGATGTACCATGAGAAAAACCCTCAAAACTATGAGGATGAAAAAGCCCAACAATCTTCAGAGTATAATTATGATAGATATCAAAGAATGTCTTTTACAATAGCAGATTGCTTTCGGCACCCTAGGCACAAGATAAGAGAGAACAAAACACCCCTGGTGCAAGATAAAAGAGAACAAAACACCCCAGGTGTAGACACTGAGCAATAGAGAAGTGAGATCAACCGAATGAATTTTGCAATGTGTCCAACACATTAAAAACTTGCCAAAACCAGTTCCATGCAAGAAATAGTGAATTAGTGCATGGAAAATTAACCTCCCATGCAAACTATAATGAATCTCCTTCTTGGAGAATTGTGTTGTGCTTCGGTTTCTTCAATCCTGCATAACATGATTGTGTAATTCCTTTCATATTTGACATTAAATGATGCTCAATTGACTTCATGATGAACTCACCTTCTAACTAATTGCTTGACCAATTAGTTAGGATACTAATTTAAGTGTCATAACACAATAACTCAAGTGTCGTCATGCAATCACTTAATTAAGTGAAGTGTCATCCAATGTGTCCTCTTTTAGTTTAACTAAAGAGTTATCAATGCAAAATACTTTAGTCGACTATTCCTTCTTCATTAACACTTAGTTAACTCTTATTAGTTGAAATCATGATGATCAATTTACTTGAAGTGACCACTGTGAATTCTCTTTTAATTGAGGCACACATTGTTATTTTAATAGAAACTTTAACCTAAGCTTTAACAGTTCGAGTTCACATTAATCAACTAAACTCATCTCATGATCAATTTGAATTATCTTTGTTCTCTATGCATTTATGTTTATCTATTATCTTTACTGCATGGTCAATATGTGCTAACTTTAATTTATCTACCATATCAGATTATACTAAGAAAATTTCTCAAATGTTGTGATCATATTATATTACTCTCGGACCAAGTGATCACATGCTAAAATACTTCACTCTAGAGGTGGACAGCCTCTAGAGGAGACTTAATAGCTTTATCCATCTCGAACGACCGTGGTTAGTAATACAACGTACAATATTAATGCTTCATCATGCAAAGCATCACCTCTAAATTAGAGGTCCACCTCAACACATGAGGATCGACTTGACACACAGGTCCGTAGCCTTGTCCAACAAGACTTTACAACATTACCACTTTGACATATCAAAGCATTCACATCAACACATGAGGAATAATCTTTTACACTGAAGACTTAGTCATTATTGATTCCAACCCAAGAATTATATTCCATGTTTCCTAAGTCCTACTCATGCACCCTACCTCAACACACGAGGCCCAATCTTGATTGCACATGATTGGCTTCGAGAATGACTCGTGATGCTATAACTTTAACAAACAAAAAAGCATCCTCTGAATCCTTAGGTAGCCTTCCTGTAATAAATTGACTTTTAAGATCAGGCCACTCCAAGGCCCATCCCCCCAATCCTCAAGATACATAATTCATAGACCCAGAGATTCTCCACCTTCTCCTTGTTGTAGGAAGCTCCAATAGTTCTATTTAAACCATTAACCATAAATTGTTGAACACCAAAGTAAGCTACAGTAAGGTATCATCATAATACCAAGCAAGCTCACTAAGCGAGTGAGCGGGTCTTCTCAACCTTAAATACCCAAGTCATGGTGAAAAAGGCACAATTTCTTTGAGGACAATAACATTATAATAGACTTGTGAAGTTTTGAAACTGGCTAAAGAGTAGTTACATGGACAATAAAAATAAGAAGACAACGATTCACTCATTTGGATCAAGAAGGTATGCCTCATTTTGACTTCACCATCTAAACTACCCTATTACTTATTTTGTATTTTGTTTATTATCTATGTAACATAGTAAGAATGATAGCATATATTGTATTGCATGGACATACAAACATACTAGTATTTGTGGAATTTATATATAAGTTTGTGTTAATGTTGTTTTTTTTACTAAAACGGTTATAGGCCTTTGATATTTATCCTCTGGCTAAAGAGCTGCCAGTAGCATTACATACAGGAATTCTGATCTAAAATGTGCCTATTATCCAGATTTACGGGCATAGATATAGTGACTGAGCCCTTTACAAAAGTTATGGAGATTTCTAAACAGACATAGGAATTCAAAAAAGCGTAAACAAGGAGAGAGTAGCAAATGTTGCAGAGATAAATCTCAACAGAGTTCAACGTTCTGATTTTGGAGTTTTGCCATGCTCCTTGATCATGGCATTTACTTTTTTTTCCAGCTCTGTCAGCCTGCTCCCAATTCCACCTGAAACGTTTGCTAGATCTTTCATGCTGGTCAAGTTGTCTTCGAATATCTCTTCCCTCAGCTCCTTGAGTTCTTGATTCATACATTCCCATCGAGTGGTTCCCATTTTTTGCATTCTGAGCTGTTTGGATTCCATCTTTTGAACTGCTATCTTCAGTTCGTCCAAGCTGGTTTGAATTTGAAGAATCCATGCCTCTATGGGGGAAGACGAGCTTGCTGCCATTTCTGAACAAATGCACTCCTTCAGCTCTCCTACGTGTGCTCTGAAGACAGCCTGGTGAATTCAACAATTGAAAGTGTAGATTGCGTTTAGCTCTAGGGGGGATCGGCCTGATATAGGCCCAATTCTTGTTCTTCTTCCTAATCTTAATCTGAATCTCTTGGATTTCCTTAGATCTACATTGCTCTGCTCGAATCTCTCTGGAGGATGGCCATTGGAGACGAATTCCCAATCTCACGGTACCTGTACTTGGAGAACGAGGTCCATGTGACTTGCTCAGATCGACCTTTCTCTTGCACATGGGTGTAGTTTGTCTAGCAGTCTGCAGGCCGGCGAGGGACTCTTGACTAACTGACAATAATCTGGTCATATTCTTGTTCTGAATGGATCTGGAAATCAACACACCACTACCACTAAGGGATGGGCTCGTGTTTTTCAATTCCATTTAGCTTCAGAACTCCTTTGCTCAAGGAGACTCCGTTATTAGCTTCATGATCTGTGAGATGATTGAGATTTCGGAGTACATGGTAGCATTTAACTTCTTCAAACACTTTCATCTGATTTATGATTTTCCAGTGGAAGTGGGCCAATTCCATGCTGTTAGGGGCCTTCTTCATAATGAGAGCCTGTATAATAATTCGGGAATCGCCAATTATAGCCAGTTTTTTAATGGAAAGCCTTCTTGCTTGCTTTAGTCCTTGCCAAATGGCGAGAATTTCAGCAGTGTTATTGGTTCTTTGACCCAGCCCCCAAGAAAAATTTATGACTATTTTCCCGGTATAGTCTAGCAAGACTCCTCCACTTCCTGCCGGCCCAGGATTTCCTTTCGAGGCCCCGTCCACGTGTAGGATATGTTCATTCAGGGATGCTCTCCATTTTATAAACTCTTGCTCCTCTAGCCTGATTTCCCACGACGAGTAGTGTTTAGAGGTGATCTTGGTCCTTGAGAGAAGGGAAGGATCAATCTCTTGGAACCAGCTGTACACCTCTCTGTCCGGGATAATTTCATTGGAGATATTTGCATTTGAGGCTGCCAACTCTCCTATCAGTGCCTTTACTTTGTTTGCCACTTGGGCAAGGGTGGCTTTCGTGTCCCTAAAAATTCTATTGTTGCGTTACAGCCACACTTTCCAGCAGAGGATTTTTGGGAACCACATCCAGCAATGCTTTAACAGCTTTAGTCTTACGAAGGGAAAAGGGGCACAGTCGGTCCAGGAGGCAAACAAGGAAGCAATGGAGGAGGGAAGATCCAGGTTGAGCTGAGCAAGAAGAGTATTCCAGATTTCTAAAACAAAGGAGCACTGAAGGAACAGATGGGTCGAGTTTTCTTCATGTCTGGCACAAAGAGGGCATCTTGAAGGCCCTTCCCATCCTCTTTTTAGGAGAATGTCCCAGGTAAGAATGCTTCCATGCAGAAGGGACCAGCAGAATAGGTCTATTTTGGGGAGGGTGGGGTGGAGCCAGAGGTTTCTCCAAACAGAGGGATCCAGGGCAGCCCACGGAATGGATTTTAGGGTTGCATAGCCAGCTGCAGCAGAATAGAGGCCTGAGGAGGAGCCCCATCCTCTTTTATCCTTCCACTTAGCCGAAATGGGAGAGAGGCCTTGAAGAGCTCCTAAAAGGGAGCAAGCTTCAGCTTTAAGAACAAGCGGGATATCCCCCAGGTCCCACTCGATCCAAGAGTCATCCGGGCCCCATCGAGATAAGTCCCAAAGGGTAAATCTTTAGTTTGAATGGAGCCAGTTTTTAATGTTCTCCAATCCCCCCAAGGCATTTAGAGGGGACTGCCCTAGAATGGAGTCTTCCCAGAACTCGATTTTTGTTCCATTCCCCGGAATCCAAGTGAGATTGGAGGTGATCAATTCAAGGGAGCCGAGGCAGAGGGAGAGAATAGGGGAGCCTTTCCGAGTCCTGGGAGGGCGATCCAGGCATCGTTCTTTGTGACCTCTGAAATATTTTGTTCGAAGAGATTTGGAGCTCCAGGATGATTTGCCCCTTATCATTTTCCATAGGATCTTACCACCCATGGCCAGATTCTGAGTGGCCATATCTCTTATTTGCAGCCCTCCTTCCCATTTAGGAGCTTTGACCTTGTCCTAGCTGACAAGATGCATTTTCCTTCCATTATTCCTTCCCCCCTCCCAAAGAAATTTTTTCGAGAGATTATCAATTTCCTTCACAATTCCTCTAGGGGCTAATAGAATCGAGGCCTGATAAACCGGAAGGGAGGTCAGCACAGAGTTTATTAAAATTATTTTGCCTGCTTTGTTTAGCCAAGAGGCCCCCCAAGCCAAAATTTTTGCTTTCAGCTTATCCACAAGAGGCATCCATATGTTCTTTTTGGGAGCTGCTTTCACCAGCGGGATTCCAAGGTATTTTATTGAGTCCCACGTTGTTGTTCCTTCCATTTCCAGTGCTCTTGAGATATCAGTCATTTCTATGGGGGGGCAGTTCCAGCCATATATTTTGCTTTTCCTCAAACTTATTTCGCTTCCTGAGACTTCCTTGTGGGCATCCAGCTCTTTTTTGAAGGATCTTTCCGTAGAGAGATTAGCCTGACCCAAGAGAAGGGTATCGTCTGCAAATTGGGCATGATTAATTCTCTTTACTCTGGCAGTGATTGTAAGCCCTGTTAGAAATCGCTGCTAGATATTCTTGTCCAACTGGAAGCTAAGGACCGAGGCTTGAATGACATAGAGCAAGGGGGACAAAGGGCAGCCCTGCCTCAGCCCCCTAGAGGCTTGGAAGAAATTTTCCGGCCTCCCATTTACCAATGGGGCTATCCAGGGTCCCGATATGCAAGCACTAATCCAGCTGATTAACTGGGGATGAAAGCCCAATTTGACCATAACAGCAAAGAGAAAGTTTAGTCTAACTTTATCAAAGGCGTTAGCAAGATCCAGTTTGACTAACATACCTTTTTCCTTCCTTTGACAGCTTGAGTGAATTGCCTCTTGAACCAGAATGATGTTGTCCTGAATTTGTCTGTTCTGGATGAATCCCCCTTGGTTCTTCGGGATGATCCTGGGGAGGACTTTTTTGATTCTGTTTGCAATGACTTTTGTGATAATTTTGTACCCCGTGTTGCAGAGCGAGATAGGGCAAAATCTGGAGAAGATTTGAGCCCCTTTCTCTTTGGGAATTAATGCCAAGAAGGATGAGTTAGTGCTCCCTCCTATTTTTCTGCAATTTTGAGATTTTCGAACCATTTTTTCCAGGTCCTTTTGAATGACATTCCAGCAGGCTGTGTAGAATCTGGCCGAGAACCCGTCAGGCCCTGGCGCTTTGTTGGGGTTCATTCCAAGGAGTGCTTGGTATATTTCCTCAGTCGTTATTGGGGCGATCATCATTTTGTTCTCATCCTTATTGATCAGCGTGGGGATCACATTCAGAGGGTAGCGATCCAGGCTTGGAGGGTCTTCTAAATCTTCTGTGAAGAGATATTTGTAGAAGGAGTGGGCTGCATTCTTGATTTCTTCCACTTTATTGAGAGTTTGATCTTGAAATTGAATTTATCTTATGGAATTGTAGTTCTTTCTAGCTTCTGCATGCTTGTGGAAGAAAGAGGTGTTTTTATCTCCATCCTTGAGCCAAAGGCAACGAGCCTTTATATGCCAGTATTGCTCTTCTCTTCTCAGCGCTTTATATAGGGCTTTTTGCAGGTCGATTTCAGTGTTGAGCAGCTCCGGGGTGATTGTGGCGTCCTCCATCAGCAGCTGGTGGTTGCCTAGATCTCATTGGGCTTTGTTCCTTTCAGCGATTGGGGATGGTTGAATTTTGGCCCAGCTCTTAAGGGCTTCTTTAAGCCATCTCAGCTTTTCTTCCCAAATGAAGAACGGAGAACCAAAGACAGGCTTTTTCCATGTTTCCGAGACCACATTATTGAAGCCTTCCATGGATACCCAAAGTGGGCTGAAACGGAAGGGGATTGGACCCAGATTTTCTCCCGGAGTCAGGGAAAGGGATATCAGCTTATGATCTGAAGTGCAAGCCTGGAGGATTTCAGAATTTGCAAAGAGACCTAAATTCAGGAAGGATGAATGAACAAGGAAGCGATCCAGGCGGGCAGCAATATGACCTGGTCCCACTCTTTTATTTGTGCAAGTGAATTTACCTTTGCTGGGCTTGATGTCCTCCAGACCCCAGTCCATCATGATGTCTTCAACCCACTCTCGAGCCGGATCTCTAACCGGGGAGCCTCCTTTTTTTTTTCCGAGAGGGCGAGGGTTACATTCATATCACCCGCTAGAACAAGATTGTCATGCAGATTGGAGGATAGGAAGGAGTTCAACGATTCCCAACACTCTTTTTTTTTCGAAAGAAGAACCGGGGTGTAGATGTTGAAGAGGCTGATCTGATACCCCGTGTCTCTATGCTGAAATTTTGTGAAAAGCCAGTGGATGTTGCTGAAAACTTCTAGCAGATCAAGCGTGCTGGAGTTTCAGAAGGTGGCCAGACCTCCTGAGGCTCCCCTAGCGCTGACTGCTCTACCGTCTCATTTTTTCCAAAATTTTTTGCTAGCCTAGATGGTCTCAGGCTCCTTCATCTTCATTTCCTGGATCAGAAGTATCTCAGGGGAATTCATTTTGACGATATCTTTGATTACTTCTTCTTTCAGTTTACTTCCCAGACCTCTGCAATTCCAGGAGACAAACTGCATTGGGATCAAGAGGGGGGTGGGGTGGCTCCTTTCGGAGCCCTGCCTTTCTTTGAAGATCTGGTTTCCATCATGTCCGGGATGGTTTGCTAGACCCCTGCTGTGACGTCCCTGTATGATTTCTCCTCCCTTTTTTCCGATCTGGCTTCCTTCCTCTTGGATTCTTTTCAAGGGTTCCAATTGAGCTGCTGGTCTCTGTAGTCCCCTCAACTGAATCAGCTCCGGGATCTGAACCTATGCTGATGTGCTCGTCATTCGATTTCAGAGATTCTTTTGCTGGAGAGTTGCTCTTATCCTTAACCGGAGCTTCTGAGAGAGATGTGGGTTGGGAAGCTATCTCAATGGTTTCTTTCGTCGGTTCCTTTGAAGTTGTTGCGCCTTCTTTCAGAGGATCTTTCAGAGGCCTTGGATTTACAAGAGGCTGATATTTCCCTTGAACACTTCTAGGATCTTTTGGTTTTGGGGCTGCTTTGATTTTCTTGACCTTTTGCCATCCCTCAGCTTGATCCTTCTCTGGGGTTTGGATCTTCAGACAATTCCTCTGAAAGTGCCCGTGTTCTTGACAGGTTCTGCATTTAAAAAGGAGGTGTTCATAGTCCACTTTCTGATAATGTGTCCAGGTGCCCACTGTTAGTTTCACTGCTTCCGGAAGTCCTGCCTCTAGATCCACTTCTATGCATATCCTTGCACAGTTGTATATGGACTTATTATCTGCCTTGTCCACGAACTTCCCAATGCCATTGCCTTTCATTTGTAGCGATTCATAGTTCTAGCAGTGGACCGACAGGTTGGGGAGCCTGACCCATACCGGCACCTCCTTGGGCAGATCTACCGTGGGATCAAAATCCGGTGTCCAGCGACTCAGATACAGTCCCTGGGTTCCCATGAAGTATGGGCCATTTCTGGAGATGAGGTCCTTGTCCTCCTTATTTATGAATTTGAATAAGAAGTAGCCGCTACTCAGGGGATAGCAGGTGACTCCTTGCTTGAGATGAGGCTTCCAGTTCCTTTGAATCCAATCATCAGTGGTTTTTGCCGAGGGCCAGAGCCCCATGAATTGATCAACCAGGCCTCTCTCTGACAGAGCAAGGGCAATTTTAACCGAGGTCGTCTCAGGCAAAGCGATTTCAGGGATTTCCTCCAATTTTTTGATGAATTTCGGCACCATGAAAGGGGATTTCCTCTTGCCTCCGCTGGCGACCAAACTCCTGAAGGCGTCCAGCTCTGCTGAAGGGGGGGGAGGGGGACCCCCCCCCCCCTTGGGGCGGCCATAGCAGCTGCCTGGAAACCCTAACTCCTCAAGCCCGCGTGCGCCCAGCCTGGCGATCTCCTCCGCTCCAAAAAAAATCTCTTCAGTTTGTGTTAATGTTGTTAACGATGGTTGTTAATTGAGTTTACTTCTAACATGCAAATTTAAATGAAATATTTTGGTACGTGGATACAAATTTAAGTTAAATGTTGAATAAATGGATGAGATACTAGATGCATGGTACATAGACAAGCTTGTTTACATTGTTCGTCGATTACTAACAAGGTATGTGTATATTAATGATTACATGATTATGCATCATCTTTTGTTGGGAGACTAAACCTCATGTTAAATTAGGTAACTAATAGCTAGATACTAAGGTAAAAAAGTAACATTGATGGAATGGACTTCGAAATAGGAATGGTGTGCTAGTGAAGCATTATGTGTTAGATAATTATCAGTTCATTAATATATTACGTGGGTAGGTTTATCATTATAGGAAACACATCTACCCAAATTGGTTATTCGATGACGAAGCTTAAGAACAACACAAAAACAACGCAGTTACTATGCCAATGTAGGCTTTAACCTTCATTCCAATAGCAGGGCTGAAGGCATCACCTATTGTTTATCCTCCAAAACCTAGAGTCATGGTAGGGATGTTCTAAGGCATGCTCCCCAAGGCATGTGATAATGATTACTGGTTGCTTGTTGGGGAAGTTTGGTCGATGTAGTCGACACTTCTACTTACTGGTTCTATATGGAGTTAGGTCAATGTAGTTGACACTCTAGGATATTCCAACAGAGGAAGGATAGGATGAGAAAGTTAGTTGTGAACTAGATAGAAGGAAGTAGGTAGATGATAATTCTATTGAAGTTATGGAGAACAATTTAATTAATTATGGGTGTGTCTTAAGACTCTTTCTTTACTCTTGTGCGATAAACTTAGTACATTGTGTTGCTCAGATGTATTATTATTTTCTAATTAGTAAAATTGTTAGATACTACGAATTCTGATTTATGTCTTGCATCAGTATATGAGAACTTGTGTGAATTATGCATTTTATGTGAGATTTGGTTATTATTAGTACCCACATGAGATATGTGAGCACTAACTACACCTATAAAGCACAAATTATTAATATAAATCATGAATTAACTATTAAAATACTTTGATTTGAAAATTGTGCATTATGGTTGTTGATAATTATTTTATAATTACTAAGGTATTTGCTTTTTTATTGATTTAATGAATGATTGATTAAATTGTATACGAGGCTTGAATGTAGATGTTTAAATATATGTTGGTTGAATTCTATTTAACTTAAGATTTGATTTTTATTACTTTAGTTGATAAATGATTAAATTGAGTTTTATAGATGATAATTATTGATTTGATTGATAATTGCTATACTGATTTCATAAATGTTAAATTGATTTTACGTTACTTAAAATTGATCATTATAATTAATTTGATTAGATAGATGTTTTTTTTTTTTTACAGAAACAATTATGATATATTAGATATGTGGTGTAACCACTAAAACAGAGCCAAAATACAAAACGCCCTTATGGAAGCGACAAAGAAGGTCATTAGTTCTCAAATACCCCCTTATGGAAGCGGCAAAGCGGGTTTAGTGTTTCTCAAGCTACTACTTAGGATTTTAGAAAGTCAGAGAACAACAACGAAACCATTACAACATTCAACACATACTATATACTACTGATTCAAGGCCTAGAAACTCATACAGATCGCAATTTAAAATTATAATTTCCATCTCAAATTTAAGTATTTTCCTTATCATAGCGAGACGAGGAACCTGGGTTAATTGCGACTTCCATCTTTACCACTTTCAATGCCAGATTTTCAACTTTTACCTCCAAATCAGCCATCCGTCCAATAACAGCTTTCTTTGAGCGCTTAACTACTCGGTTGAACTCTTTTCTCAGAAAAAACCAGGTCTCTATCCATATTCTCCAAGCATCTTCCACCTTCTCTGTCAATTGTGTCCACCATTCCTTTTAGCTACTCCAGTTGCCTCTTTAGATCCCTGATATCATCCTCTTTGAAAAATACAGGAGGGGAAGAGCCAACTGACTCAGCATAAGCCATAACATACACTCTCCCCACTACCACGAAATCTCCAGACCTCAGCTCCTTAACGTTCGCGTGCCTTCTGCACAGTAGCCAGACTTTGATCTTGATTCTCCTGCAGATCAACCAAATTTGAATACCTCTCCCTTTCTCCTTCCTGGATTTAATACTATTGCCCTTTAAACACAGAGCTCGTGAGCCACCTTATATCATCATTCTGGCCATGAAGCTTTGCATAACCTCACTCGATTCGCACAATGTCGACAAGACTAGTAACCATCCGCGCGCATGGGAACTATCCTTCCTAGCATAGTATTTAACTGCCTTCTTACGGATCCATGAAAGCCCACGCACCCTCACATGACCACATGCTTCTCCAAGTGGCATGCATGTGTCATTTGAGGAGTTTGGGAACCGAGACGTGGGCCAAAGCGCCAGGCGCTTAGCCATGGTCCTATGGGAGAGGACACCATGACCTAGAACCATTGACCAGGAGAGAGCTGGCACTTAGCGTGGTTCTGATATTCATTGCACGATCTACTTCTTTGTTATGAGTCCTAAGAACATGGTAAAAATAAATTTTATTGAAAGAACGAGCCTGAGAGTGGATCTTTTTTTATCAATTGTCTAAGATGCATTTGGTTTGGGAGGGAGTCCTCTACTAGAGCTTGAATAATTATTCTCAAGTCTCCCGCGACTGTTAGCTTTGTAATTCTATGCTTCGTGGCTATCGTAAGACTTTGCCAAAGGGCTAACGCCTCAGCTATATTGTTTGTTTCCGTATCAAGCCCCCAAGAAAAATGGTTTCCTTTTGTCCTTCCGGGGTGAAGATAACCCCACCCCCTTGCCGCCCCATTGATTAGATAGATGTTACATTGATCTTTATGTTGATTAAAAATGGTTATCGTTGAGTTGCTTTAAGAAACATTAAGTTGATTGTTATTTTGGGTTTTATGTGCACATAATTGACCCATATGCTTGAGTTTGAGGATTTAATGATATAAAAGGGGATTGACACATGGGAAATGCAATACAACATTCCATTGATAAGGAGATAAGGGGAGTTAAGAGCCTTATCATGAAGAAGAAAGTGGAAGAATAGGAGAATGGGGTTAGGTAATCGAGAGGCAAGAAATGAGGGGGGTCATTATTCTTTGGGAAAGAAAGTAGGAGGGGACGATTAGATTGGAAACTTGGGAGAACAGAGGGGAAAACTAGTTTTCCTATTGTTCTTGGTATTTGGGCACAGAGGGCCAAGAAAATGCAAGTTTCTTGGAGTGAGGGAGTTGGAGAGACTATCCCTTGTTATATGGGAGGTAAACTCGGTTAGGAAAATACAAGGTGCTAAGGAAACTCGAATTTGGACTCAAATTATGCAAATCTATAGGTATTTCCCTTTTTTCATGGTTTGCTAATTATATTTTGATATGTCTAAAATTCTAAATCCTAGTCTCATGTGTTTTCGGCCACAGTGCCACATGATTTATTTGTAGCACTGGTGCATTGTTTTCATGTATGCACTGAAAAAAAACATTCGCTAAAACCTCGACCCGCTTGCCACCACTATAAATGGATATTTGGAATTTTTCTAGAGTAGAATATCCTATAACCTTCGCAAAAAAACCCTTTCCTTTTAGTGATTCCCATTAATTAGGCAATGTTTGCATGATCTATCATGCGTTGAATGTACCCACAACCACTAGTTAAAGTTACTTCACATTTTGGAATAGTAGGTTCTTTAGCTAAATATCCCCTAACACCAATTTTTGGCTTCATCCATACATTGTTCAAGTCTTCAACATGGTTATCAATAGGCTAATTTTGGGTAGCAAATATTGTGGTTAGATTGCATGGGCCCTCCTTGGTCCATGGCATATTCATAACATCTATCCTTTCTTGGACCCACCATCTACATTTGATTATATGTTTGTTTGTCACATCTTAGACGACCTTAGTGGCCCATTGGGACCATGGGGTGTGATTTTATCTCTAATATCAAGGCAATTCTATCTCCTTAATAAGCTTATTATTGCATAATAGTCTATGCCATACATTTTTACTCTACTTAGTGACGCATAACGCAAATCATACCTCAATCTATTCACAATACTACACGTACAAACTTTAAACCCTACACAAATGCTATACTTTTCTATCACACACATAAAATTCACATGTCAACTTTGAGCGATGTGTGATCCACCACGCAACAACCTTTAACCACTGCACGTTAACTGTCATGCAGGATAACCATCATGTGACAACTTAGCTTCTAATGGTTGCTATTGACTTCTTGCAAATTTAGCGCTATATGGGTAGCAGGACTTCATATACAAGACATACATCTACATGCAAGCATTTAATGAAGTGCAATATCACATATCCAACACTTAGATATCAAGACTCGTGATCATTACTACCAAGACAATCCATATTCACAACTACTAATACAACATGCATATTCATAATTTCAAATCAACATTCATGCAATGGAATTGAAATAACAACAATGACACAACAAATAGATACTTGTCTTGAATGTAGCTACTCCAAGAAACTAACTACACAAGAGAAACATTCCTCCCAACCAAAGGCACTTTATCAAGCATATATTATTTCTGCTTAGAGGCCACCCCCACACTAGGCATGATTTCCTTAAAGAAATGGGAACTATTAAATCTCACTCATAGTCAATAAGGACAAGTCCATATGCAAGTGAACACACAGTTGGGTTAACATAATGCAAATGTAGCAGAGTCAAAATTCTAACTAATAAACTCACCACAACATTACATGCACCTATATCAGACTCAACTAGTTTGGGATCCACAATACACACCCCACCAAACACTAAGAAGGTATCCTTTAGTTACTCAACAGTATCTTAGGCATTATCTTCCTCTAAGTTCTATTCAGCGTGTGTGTAAAACGATCGCCTAAACCTGGTTATCGCTAGGAGGTCTCAGCCTTCACTAGTCTCATTAGCCAGTTCTGTTCTCATACCACTCTTGAATTCCATACCACTTAGTCAACACCACAAGGTTATAGAAAAATCAGGAAAAATGGAAACAATCAGATATGGTTTACCTTTAGAATTATAAACACATTGTGCAGACTCAGCTAGCTTGGGCTCCACATTACTTGCCCAACACAACACCAAGAAAGTGTCATTTCACTACTCAACGGTCCCTTAGGAGCCACCTTCCTCCAGGTGTTATTCGTGTGTGCATAGGAAGACCACCCAAACCCTAAATAATCTCTAAATGGTTATGTCTTCTAAGGCTTACAAATCATGGTTGTGCACAACTGGTCACCTTCCAAGGATTCTCTCTAGTCGTTGTCCAACTAACCACTCAAGTTATAACAAGGCCATTAGGAAACCATGCATAGTATGCCATCAACAACAAGAGAAGAATATATTAGGCGTGAAAATGATACTGGGGAGGATTCAACAAGTCCAGGGTATGCTTACGATAAGCGGTGCATGCTATAGAGGATTCGAAGGCCAAATTTTCCACTGTTAAGCATACTTAGACAACCTTGGGAAACAATCTTGCAATCATGGGCATACAAACATGAATTAAGGGTGCACAAGCAAAAGTTCAACAGCTATGACAGTTTGTGATCCACTCTATACCTAAAACAATTAGGGGAATACATAACAATTTCACTTGTAGACTTCATATTCGATCTCCAGTAATGACCATGAACTATAACTCAAAACCACTCTGCACTACAAAAAAAGAGAGAGTCTCTAACCAATTTTGACTCCTCCAACCACACCACCCCCTCCTACAAGAGAGGTTAGGTTACTTAGACCAAGAAACTATCTACGCCAACTTCCAACTAACAAATAATTTAAGAATGACTTCAATTTGACTGATGGCTTACCCAATAAGAAATCCCTAGTCCCAAATTCTATACGGGGATCGACACAAGAAATATCAAACCCACGCCTTCCTTTCCCCAAGACAGTAATTGTATTAACTACTTCCCTCTTGGAAGCATTGAAATGATTGGGCCACATGAGTCAACTTGATAGTTGATGGCTCATATGTTTTCCCTTGGACGCTTCGTTTTCACCTATTGGCTTCATGGATTAATAAGTCCCTCCCTAACCTTGGGAAAATCATGCCCCTTGCTCTTATGTCCTTGCAAAGTCAACTGTAGGTTTTCTTTATTATTATCATGCACATGTACATCACATTTACAATTATATTGCACTTGACCAACACATGGTTTGCTAATAATATTTACTTGCTAATATACATTTATATATATATCCATATATTATAGATTTCCATGGTATGGCCTTGGCCTTGATCTCCTCACCATGTTCGTTACAACAATCAACGATATTATATCATTTACATAGTTTATTCCAAGGGGTCAAAACTAGGGCCATTATAGTACCTCCCCCCTTACAACAACATTGTCCTCAATTCTCTCCATAACTAAACAAAAATGGGTATGCACGTCTCATGGCATCCTACAGCTCCCACATAGCCTCATCTAGATCAAAGTGCCTCCACTACACCTTTACCTGGTCCAAGGCTTAGTTTGAGAGTGTATTCTCCTTCCTACCTATGATGCACATAGGCTCCACTTTGAACTCTCCCTTGGGTTCCACCCGAATCACATTATAACCAATGGCGTGATTAGGACCATCTATATACTTTTCAAGCAATGAGACATGGAAAACATTATGAGATTTCATATGCACATGAAATACAATCCTATATGTAACTGGTCCCATTGTATCAAGGATTTCAAAAGGCCCACAATATATTGGCACCAACTTGCTTTAGAGAGATCTTCTTTGGCTTAACTCTCAAATAAACATTCTCTCCAAGCTTGAATTCTCTATGTACTCTTTTCAGATATGCATAAATCTTCTTCATGTCCTACATTATTTTCAAATTATGTCTAACTTTAGTGATTTACTGCTCCATTTCTTTGAGCATTTACTGCCTAAGCACCACTATATCTACTTGGATTTCGCAACATACCGGAGTCCTACTTCCTGCCATACATGGACTCAAATGGACTCATTCCAAAAGTTGTCAGGTGATCATTGTTGTAAGCAAACTCAACCGGATGTATGTAATCCTTCCATTTCGATGGATTCTTCATCACATACATCCTTAACATATCTTCTAGCAATTTGTTTACCCTCTTTTTTGACCATTTGTTTAAGGATGGTATGTTGTACTGAAACTAAGATGAGTTCCCAAATACTTGAACAATCCTTTCCATAAATTCGATTTCAATTTTGTATCCCCGTATGATAGCATTTCCTTAGGAAATCCATGCAACTTGAAAATTTTCTTCACGAAAATCTGTGCAATGTCAGTAGTCTTATGTGTGGACTTAACCAATATCAAGTGTGCTGATGTGGTAATATTGTCGACCACCACCATGATCGAGTCATGTTGCTTCAATGTTATTGGCATATTTATAATAAAATCCATAAATATTTCTTCCCACTTCCACTCAGGAATGTGCACTAGCAACAATAATTTTGTTGGGCGCTAGTGTTCAACTTTCACTTGCTAGTATTTCTATCATCTAGCTATGTACTACATGATATCCCTCTTTATTAGTGGAAAAAAATACTACTCTATGGCTATTGTGATAGTCTTTTGATAACTTAGGTAACTTGAGTAAGGCATTTGATGTGTCATATCTATACTAGCTTTAATTTATCATTGTTTGAAATCTACAACCATCCTTGGAACATGAAAATTCCATCTTCTTCCAGCTGATATCCCTCATACTTCTTATCTGGTCTCCTTGTCTAAGGCTCGTAGGAGTCACTTGCACATGCTTCTCATCTTTAGCTGAGACCTTGCTGATTCATTCTCTAAGGTCAATCTTGCATATGCTTATGGCTACTACATGAAATTTTTTGTTGAGCACGTCTATAAAATTATTTTCCTTTCCTTTTACATGCTTGATTCAAGATCGAATTCACTCAAAAATTCTAACCAACTGGCTTGTCGAACATTCCGATTCGTTTGGTCAAACAAATACTTCAAACTCTTTTTATCAGTCCATAACTCAAATTTTTGTCCAAGCAACTATTGTCCCCATATCTTCCAGGTGTGGACAATGGCTTCTATCTCCAAATCATACATTGCGTAATTATTTTCATGATATTTTAACTTTCTATACCCATAACATATCACATGTCCTTCCTGCATAAGTAATCGTCCTAGTCGTTCAATATAAGCATATGTGCAAACCCTAAAATCCTTTTTTGGATCTACAATTTTTAAAATAGGAGCACTAGTGAGTAAGTCCTTTAGGCGTTAGAAATTTTCCTTGCATTTTTCAAACCATGTGAACTTTATATTCTTTATTTGCAATGGTGTGATCAGATGTTCCACCTTGGAGAAGCATTTGACGAATATCCTGTAATATCTTTCTAAACCCATAAAATATCAGATGTCTGTCACATTCTTGGGCATAGACCAATTCACTATATCTTCAATCTTCTTAAGATCTACTAAAATTTCCTCTGTTGAAATATCATGGCCCAAATATTGATCTTCTTTTGATAAAATTTGCATTTGCGTAGCTTGGAGTACAACTTATGTGCCCTAAGCACCTGCAGTACCATTCTTAAATGCTTTGCATCCTCTTCCTCATTCTTGGAATAGATGAGGATGTCATCTAGGAATACCACCACAAACTTATTCTAGTACTGGTTAAACACACTGTTCATGAGGCACATGAAAGTAGCTAGAGTGTTGGTGAGGCCGAATGACACAACTCTGAACTCATAATGTCCATATCGAGTTCTAAAAGTTGTTTTATGGATATCTCCCTCTCTAATTTTGACTTGATGGTATCATGACCTTAAGTCAATCTTGGAAAATATTTTGGATCCTTTGATTTGATCAAATAGATCATCTATATTTGGAAATGGATAAATGTTCTTGACTATGACCTTATTGAAATGCCTATGGTCGATACAGAGTCTCAATGTTCCATCCTTCTTCATAATGAACAACATTGGAGAACCCCACAAAGACACAGTTAGTCTAATGTAGCTCTTTCTCATCAGTTCCCAAAGTTGAATTTTTAACTCTACCAACTCTAGAGTACTCATTCTATAAGGGGATCTAGATGTTGGGGCTATTCCTAGCACTAGATTAATTCTAAAGTCTACATCTATTTTAGGTGGAAACCTTAGCAACTCTTCTGGAAATACATCCCTATATTATGGAAACTTTGGGTAATCCTCTAATGCTGGTACTCTATCTTCTGTAGAACCTGATACATGAATTGCATATATTTGATAGTTCTTCTTGAAGTATCTTCCCAATTATAGTGGTGTAACTTGCCTTATTGAAACCTTCTTCACCACACCTTTTACTAGCCGAGGCCTTCCCTTATCATTAAGGCATTCAAGAAACTTATTATAAAAATTAAGCTTGGCGCAATGCTTTTCCAGCCAATCTTCGGTAATGAGAACATTGTATGATCCGAGTGGTAGGATATTCAGGTTTGTTGCATTTGATAGGTCATCCATAATTAATGGACGTCCTTCTACCATCTCCCTCACTTTCCTCTTTATCCTGGTGGCTAACTGAACTAGCCATGAATTTCCATGTTTACTTTTATTAACCGCACAAACTTCAATAATATTAGGATGAATATAGCTATGACTCGACCCAGGGTCTATGAAAATAGAAATATAATGCACAACAATATTATCTCCAACTTCAACCACTATTGCTTAGTGGTCTACTTGATGATCATCCTATGCTGCATATATTTTAGGAGTTGATTTTACCATGTCCTCCATAGTAACAACTTCTTCAATGTTATGTATCCTCTAAGGTTGTTCCTTCCTATTGGGGTAATCATACAACTTATTATTATCTCCACATACCCAACACTGAATTGGTTCCTTGGGCCTTCCTTTAGCTGGCACAACTCTCTTAAATCTGTCTTGAGTTGGTTTCTCCCATCAAACATTTTTTGCCTGATTCCGGTAGGGTACAAATCTTAATTCTTTCTTCATTGGATCGAACTTTCCCTTAGGATTT
The DNA here is from genome assembly GCA_001517045.1 of Pseudotsuga menziesii. Classification (NCBI taxonomy): domain Eukaryota; kingdom Viridiplantae; phylum Streptophyta; class Pinopsida; order Pinales; family Pinaceae; genus Pseudotsuga; species Pseudotsuga menziesii. Next base: position 169,141 of record LPNX010374390.1, read on the forward strand.
CATCTTCCTACTTGATGTAACTCAAATATTCCCTTGTTTTGTTCATAGCAATGTATATCCTTCTGGATAGCATCATCTAAGGTCTTGCGTTCTACGAATTCAACTTTGTCTCTGTAATCATGGGGCATTCCACTTAAGAATCTCAGAATCTTTACCTTCTCATTTCTGAGGTATTTCACATACCATAATAACTCTAATAATTTATTCACATATTCCTGCATTGTCATTTATCCTAGATTTAGCTGATGGAACTGATTTCTCTTATTATTGTAGCACCTTTTAGAAAGGTCTTTCTATTTAAAATAATTGTCAAACTACTTCTAGTCAATCTTCCTTTCCTGGAGTCCCTTCACTTGTTGGAGGTGCTCCCTGCAGATTGAGCGACTCTACCATTCAAGTTAAAAATAATAATCTAGGCCTTCTCATTCCCATAGTATGCATGGATTCTAAAGTACTTCTTCATTCCAAGAATACATGCTTCAAGATCATGTCCATTCTTACTCTCTCCATCAAATGTAGGTGGCTTTACCTTCTCCGAATTCCCTAGAGAAGTCCTTTTTGTATGCTCTCTTTATTTTAGATGTTTGGGTTGAACGCTTTGGACTATCTGACGATTTTCTTGGTCTACTCAATTTGTTTCCTAAGGTGTCTATTGGAGACATGCTTACTCTCCTCTTTTTCCATCCTCTTTGTTGGCACCATGATCTTCCTCTAGATTGACTACTCGCAGTATTTCCATCCTTGCTTCCATTGTTTTGATTTGATCCAAAATTAGCTTTCTTCTAAAGGTTTAGCGGGCTCTATAGTATGGCAATGTTGATTTGATGCTTCTCTTCACATGCCTCAGTCAGTCTTTCATTGAAACTTCTCATAGCATCAACCATTTCCATAGGTGTGATTTGTGCCCTCCTTCAATTGAATTATGTTTCTATGTTACCACGTTGCACATATTCTCCCATAACATCTTCTTTGTGTTTAAAGGGATCTTTCACATTATCCATGATGATCATTCCACTAGCTAACTTTCTGATTCTTTTGTTCATTTCCTTCTTTCCTTTGTTATAATGGTCTTACTACTATTACTAAGGTTGTGCAAAAGGGAAGTTTTGTTAGATAAGACATTAATAAATCTTGACAATTACTTTAACATTACTGCGTTGGGTTCTTTATGCACTCAAAGGCCCAAGTGTTGAAACTAATGTTCTGATACCGCTCTGCCATGTCCCCAATGGCCTCATTGGCCCATCACAACCATGAGGGATGCTTTTTACTATATGATATCAAGACAATTTGGTCTTTGTAATAAGCTTATTGCTGCGCAACAATTTGCGCCGTACATTTTTACCTTACTTAGTGATGCACCACGTGCATCATAAGCCATTCTATGCACAATTTTGTGTGCTAACTTTAAACCCTGCACAAATGTTGCACTTGTCAATTTCTACTATGCAGATATTCTATGCATGTCAACTTTGATCGTCATGTGATCCACCGTGTGACAACCTTTAACAATTGCATGTCAACCACTGCACAGGATAACCACCGCGTGGCAACTTAACCAATGATGGCCATTACTAGCTTTCTGCAAAGTTAGCGCTATATGTCACAATGCAACTTCATATACAAGACATACCTATATGCAAGCATTTCATGAAGCGCAATATCAAAAATTCAACATTTAGATATTAAGAACTATGATCATTACCACCAAAACAATTCATGCTCATAACAACTAATACAACATGCATCTACATCATTTCATATCAAGATTCATACAATGGATTTGAAATAACAACAATGAGACAACATATAGACACTTGTCTTGAATATAGCTTCTCCAATAAATTCAATGCGCAAGTGCACGTTCCTCCCATCAATAGGAACTTTGTCTAGAATATACTATTTTTTCTGAGAGAATACCCCTGCGTTAGGCATGATTTCCTTAAGGAAAGGGGAGCGATCCAAGCTCATGCACAGTTAATAAGCACAAGTCCACAACCAAGTCTGTGCATAGCTAGGTTAATAGGATCCAAAGGTAGTAGAGGGGAAATGCTAACTAGAAAATTCACCATAGAGTTATAGGAACCTCTATCAAACTCAACTAGTTTGGGGTCCACAATACCCATCCCACACAACACCAAGATAATACTATGTGTACTAACTTTAAACCTTGCGCAAATGCCACGCTTGTCATTTTCTACCATGCATATAAACTATGCATGTCAACTGTAATGCCCCATATTTTGACATTTGGTATTTAGACTCTAATATGAATCAACTCAACCTTTTAATTGTTTATTATCTATTTGACTCAATTACATTCATTAAGACATTTATTTTATGAACATATGGACAAACATATGGATTCCGTATATATGTGGATAGTAAATGGAACTTGTGATTTTGTTTTATTGATGTTGATGAATATGTTATGCCATTTGAACATGCAATTGAATATGTGATATTGATATGTGAATGACAGTTGAGGTGAACTCTTAGATAGAATAAGTACACTATATGTTTCAAAGATACTTACATGATTATATTAAATGTTGTTTTAGTGGCATGGATTAACACTTGAAATAATTGAGTATGTTTATACATGAGCTTTATGTGAGTGGTGAACTGATCCACATGTTGATTGGCTGTGGGATAGCATGATTCTTGTAGTTCCAAGGGGCACGAGATGTCTTGGACATGAGGAGGATAATAATATTATATCAATTTTCATGTTGTTTAATTTTGAATATCAATATCTCTATGACTTGTGGGTGAGTGTGAGTTTTGACATGAACTACGACTTGCCCAAAGTGGTTCTTCAACAACGAGACCCGTTAGAACAATGATGGAAGAGTAGAGTTGATGTAGGGTGTTGTCCCTAGTACTATTATGGTGGGTGGATGCATTTCCCACCATTTGTCCCCTTAAACCTAGAGTCGTGGGAGGGTTGTGCTGAGCATGCTCCCCTAGATGTGTGATGACGACTAGTGGGTGCCTGCTAGGGAATCTTGGTCGATTTGTAGGACTCGACACTTCTGCTTACGAGTTCTATATGTGGTTAGGTCAGTGTAGGCGACACCACAATATATTCCAATAGAGGACGAGGTGGTGAGGTTAGGATATGGAATTAGTGGTGATTAGGCAGTTTGAGTATTGATGGGGATGGATGGGACCAATGATGGATTGGATGGTGTTCCTCATTGATAAAAAAAATTATGATTATATGCTTCATGCTTCATCGTGCTTATGTAATTCAGTTTTGTTACTTTTGTATGAATGATTATGAATGAGATATTATTCATTGATTAAGTTGGTCTTTTGTATGTTGTTTGCAATCGTATGATAATAATAATGCATTAATGAATTAAAAGTGATTATTAGTACCCATGCTTAAGATGTGTGTGCTGGCCACATATACGTCAATTCATGAGTGCATTATTATGATTGATTGATTGATGAATTGTTATAGTATTACTTATGTATTGAAATAGTAGAAAATGACAAATGTTGCCACTTGTTTATTACCGTTTAGATTTAAAGAAACTAATTGGGTTATTGAATAATATACATAATTATATACATATAACGTGACATATATCATAATATAATATAGTATATGGAAATTGTTGAGAACATACTTGTCATTGATGTCAAAGGTGTTTAGTAATGACAAAGGAATAACCAAGGATACAATGGCAGGACATAGTGATAACATGGCATGGATGATGATATGAGATATGATGACATGGCATGGCATGGATGATGATATGAGATATAATGACATGGAAGATATGATGGCATGGCATAGTTGAGGATGTGACATGAAGTTGAAATCATTGTTGCATTATGGCATCATTATGGAGAAATATGGCAGATTGTTGAAAATTGAGAATTTGACTAAGTATGGAATAAATAGTCAAAACTGATCTAAAAGGGTATAAGAGATGCCCACCCTAAACTATGGGTTAGAGTAAATGCTTGCAACACATAGGGTTCTTGTATACTGGTGTTTTTTCTACCTGGCTATGTTTCCATATTGTCTTAGAATAATCTGAAGGAAAAGTTATGGCCCTGCCAAAATAGTGTTTCAGGCACATTGGACCAAATTAAGAAAATTGGTTAAGTCTTAGAAAAGGAGATTGAGAAGCCATTTTGAAATGCCTGCCAGAGGCTGTGGGTTTGGCAGTAATATTTAAAGGTGACATGGTATTGTTCACTGTTGAAATGGATTTCTATCCTTGCTCTTGGTTTTCCTTATGGTGATCAGATAAGGAAAATATCAGTATGCCAAAATGAAGAGAATGTACTTTAGGCACTAAAGATAGAAATTTGACTAAGAGTTAGATTCACAGGGTTGAAAGAGGCATTTGTAAATGTACACCAAGGTTTATCTGTGTGATGATAATTTCATCAGAAGAGGTAGGCATGTTTCCTAGTGAACTGGATACCCAACCATGAAGTCAGATTCTCACTTGGCTCTCACACATGCGAATTATCAACCTTTCAAAACCAAGATAAATGTTAGTTTGCATGTTGATATTAAAAGAATGATTTCCACACAAAAAATGAAGGATCCGCAATCCACATTAGATCATAGATCGACGGATAGGAGTGAACCCACAAAAAAATCAACGGTTTAGGAGAAAATCGAAAGGCGGAAAATGGAAGACGAGAAATCAAGGTCTAGAATAATATGGGTTTCCGCTACCCGAAAGATAAACGGTCGGGAAGACATCCGCAAAAGATCGACGATGCGAAAAGGAGTTCACCAGTGGTATGCGGAAGGCAGAGGATTGCGAAAGCAATGTTTGAGCTTTTGAGAGCCCGCATTTCGTAACCCGCGATCCAGAAGATCAATGGTCATGAAGAAGTCCGTAGGAGATCAACGGTGTAGAACATTTGGTGCAGAAAGAAGAAATGACATTTTGGAAAAGTCACAAACCTGCATTCCACTATTTGTATCTTATCTCAGATCAACGGTCACGAAAGATCCCACAATAGATCAACGGTGCAGAACGTTTGGTGCGGAAATATTAGTTCAGAAAGAGTTATTTGAAAAGGTTACATATCCGATATCCGATTTCTACCTCAGATCGACGGTCACAAAAAGCTTGAAGGAGACCAATGGTGCAGAATGGTTGAGGTAGAAATCTAAGTGCGGAAAGACATCTTGAGAAATGTCACAGTTCAGAAATCTGAATATCGCATCCTATCTTAGATCTATAGTCAGGAAGAATACCAAAATGAGATCAACGACTCAAGGTGATTTCATAAATAGATATTGCGGAAGAACACGACTAAAAGATTAAACCTGTAAATCGATTAACAGGAGCTTAGGTATCCCGCAAGGAGTTTGCAGAGGAGAAAAACAAGCCCACAGGCATGAGAGAAAGAGAAGCTCAAGGGCCTGAAAATAGAGTATTCCCGCTGATGGAGGAGAGGAAGCCCACATACATTGGTTTGATGAATTTCATGATCAGAGAAGAAGGGAGCTCACAGATCACAAATGATCAAGAAGTTCTTAATTAATTATTTAATTAAAAATCATTAATATCAGATGTGGAAGGGCATGTTTCCAGAATAAAGAGATGCGTCCGTAAGAAATGTGAACGTACTTATACACAAAGGGATGAGTGAGAGAAAGTGTCTCTGTGATCCATATCATAGAAGAAGAAAGCATAGACCAGTGAGTATGACAGAGATTGAGGGGAAAATAAATCTGGAATTTTACTAAAAAAATATTAGGGTGGCAGGGTGGTGCTAGGGTAGGCAACATGCCTGCAGGGGGTTGTAGCCTCCTTCCAGTGGTAGCTGGTAAAAAGGGTGTAGTAGCATCTTGTCAGTAGCAACTGATAAAACAGGGGGTCGTAATTCCTTCCAATAATAGCTGGTAAATAGGGTGTTGTAGCATCCTTTCAGTAGCAGCTGATAAACCAGGGGGTCGTAGCCTCCTTCTAGTAGTTGCTGGTAAATAGGGTGTAATACCATCCTTATCTATAGAAGCAGACAAAACTATTTGTAAATAACGATTTTGCAGTAATATGAAGTATTGGTGGTTTACCGAATTGGGGTTCGATGATAAAAATATGTGTTTTGTGTATCTTTTCGATTATATGTTTTGATTAAAGTTTAATACATGGTTTAAATGGAAAAAAGTTAGTAATACTGATTCACCCCCCCCTCTCAGTATTGACCAATATTCCAAAAAATGGTATTAGAGTAGGTTCCTTCACCACAGTTTAACCAATGGAAGGAGATCATATTAAAAACCACTATGAATCAACAAGAAGGGATGGATTCCAACAGAGCTCCAACACTTAATAAAGGAGAATATGCAGTATGGAGAAAAAGAATGAGTGTATACTTACAGTCATTAGGATGTGGTGTATGGAATGCAGTCATCTCTAATTACATCCTACCAAAAAGAGTTAGGACCACATCTCAAAAAGAGTCCAAGAAAAATAACTCAAGGGCAATTGAGGCCATACTTGATGGATTACCTCAACCCATATAAGAGAAGATAGGACAATGTATATCAGCTAAGGAACTCTGGTTCAAATTAGAAAAACTTTACTCAGTTAAAAAAGAGTAGAAGCAAGAATTGCTATTCTTGAAGAGATTAGTGAAGATGAAGAAAATTCATTCATGGGGACAATAGCTTCAGAAGATGATTAAGATATGGAAGAAGAAGTGGAACTAAAGGAAAAACTCATAAGCTCCCTTGAAGAATTGAGAAAGAGCAGGATGAAGAAAAACTCTTTGAAAGAAAAATGGTCAAAGTATCAAGAAGAGCAGAAGTCAAAAGAAGAGGAATTCAAGACCCTCCAAGAAGAGTTGCACAACTCAAGACAACAAGTGTTGGCTAGCAAAGAAGAGGTCGAGAGCTTAAAACAAGAAGTTGTTAAATTCAAGGAAGATGTAAAGAAACTAAAAGATCAACTGACTGTCAGTGAGAAGTTCAAGGGAAGCACTGAAGCACTTAATAAAATCCTCAGCTTACAAAGATTCCCCAGGGATAAAACAGGTCTTAGATATGGTATCATTAAAGGATCAAGCTCCATCACTCAAGAAGATGTTGAAAAGGATAAAAGCCGGGATGATGTTTCAAAAGACATATCCAGGCAGTAGAAGAATCACAAGGAAATGTATTCCAGTCATCATAGTTCTGCTTATCCTTCCAAGATGAAAATTTTCAGAAGACATGCCAATGGAAAAAATCATTACAAGCAGAAAAAACAAGTTTTCTCCAAAGATACATGCTATGGATATTGTCATTGCATACCTTCCAAGGAAACTCCAAGGAAAACCCACTAATGGAGGAGAGGAATCCCATAGGCATTGGTTTGATGAATCCCGCGATCAGAGAAGAAGGGAGATTGCAAATCATAAATGATCAAGAAGTTCTTAATTAAATATTTAATTAAAAATCGTTAATATCAAATGTGAAAGGGCATGTTTCCATAGTAAAGAGATGTGTTTGCAGGAAACTTGAAGTTACTTATACACAGAGGGATGAGTGAGAGAAAGTGTCTTTGTGGTCCATATCATAGAAGGAGAAAGCTGAGACCTGAGAGTATGAAAGAGACCGAGGGGAAAATAAATTTGGAAGTTTACTGAAAACATATTAGGGTGGTATGGTGGCGCTAGGGTAGGAAACAAGCCTGCAGCAGGTTGTAGCGTCCTTCCAATGGTAGCTGGTAAAAAGGGTGTAGTAGCATCCTGTGAATATCAACTAATAAAATAGGGGGCCGTAGACTCCTTCCAGTGGTAGGTGGTAAATAGGGCATCGTAGCATCCTTTCAGCAGCAACTGATAAACTAGGGGGAAATAGCCTCCTTCCAATAGTTGCTGGTAAATAGGGTGTAATACCATCCTTGTCTGTAGAAGCAGGAAAAACTATTTGTAAATAACAATTTTGCAGTAATAGGAAGTATTGGTGGTTTACCCAATTGGGGTTCAACTATAAAAATATGTGTTTTGTGTGTCTTGTTGATTATATGTTTTGATTAAAGTTTAATGAGTGGTTAAAATGGTAAAAAGTTAACAATACTGATTCACGCCCCCTTAGTATTGACCAATATTCCAACAAAAATATCTTATTTGGCTTAGGCATGAGAGGATAATGCATATAAATGAATAGATAGGGCTGCATGAATTTTAGAAAGGAGTTGTCATAGTCGCATTTAATATAGTAGCATGACAAATGAGACTTTGTAATCATGTCTATTAATATTTCATTTATTTAAATCAAAATGTTATTTATTTGAGAAAATAAACTTATTGAGTGTGAATATTATTATATTGAAATTTATTGATGGATAAGGAGGAGGATGAGGAATTTTGGGTTATAAATAGGAGGTTTGAGGTTGGAAGAAGGGAGGTTCTTTTCTTGAAAATATTTGGTGAGAGTTTTGGAAAGGATTGGGAAATTTTGGGATATTGTGAGGATGAGAAGTTGGAAGTGTTGGAAGAGTTTCGTGCATCACTGTTATGTTCTCTTGGGGTCTCGAGCATGGAGGGCAAAGAGGCCACATGGATGGCTCTTGGGACTAGGGAGTCAGATAGACCCCTAGTTGGTTGGGAGGTAAAATCGTGGTCCTTCTTTGGGCAATGAACATGGAAACAACTTGAGGAGAAGATGAAGGCTTGCTTCAGTTTGGACTTCTTCACCATTTTTATATTGAGGTATTTCTCTTGTTATTTTAAATTACTTATAAATTTGTTGCAAATTTGTTATATCTTATTCTATAATTTGATATATGATGTTACAAAATGTTTTCATGATGTTAATATTGTTGTGATTACATGGTTTTGTGATATTCACGATTTGTGAATAAGTAATGGAATACTAGTATTTATGAAAGTATATTTAATAATGAAGTAAACACCCTTGTTGGGTGTTACATCAACTTTGATCGTCATGTGATCCATCATGTGGTAACCTTTAACAACTGTGTGTCAATTGATGCCCAGGATAACCACCGTGTGGCTACTTAACCAATGATGTAAATTCCTAGCTTCCTGCAGACTTAGAGCTATATGCATATTGTGACTTCATATACAATACATACATCTATATGCAAGCATTTTATGAAGCACAATATCACGTATTCAATACTTAGATATTCAGAACCATTATCATTTCCACCAAGACAATTCATATTCAAAACTAGTAATACAACGTGCATCTTCATCATTTCATATCAATATTTATACAATGGATTTGAAATAACAACAATGAGACAACATATAGACATTTATCTTGAATGTAGCTTCTACAAGCAACTGACTGTGCAAGTGCAACATTCCACCCAACAATAAGCACTCTGTCTAGCATATACTATTTTTGCTAAGAGGATACCCCTACGCTAGGCATGATTTCCTTAAGGAAAAGGGAACTATCCAAGCTCACTCATAGTCAACAGGCACAAGTCTACAACCAAGCCTCTATGCATATAGGTTAACAGGCTGCAACGGTAGCAAAGGGTAAACACTAACTAGTAAATTCACCATAGAGTGATAAGCACCTCTATCAAACTCAACCGGTTTGGAGTCCACAATAACGATCCCACATAACACCAAGAAAATACCCTTTCACTGCTCAATAGTCCCTTAGGTATCCTTCCTCCAACATTTATTTAGTGTGTGCTTAGAAATACAACCCAAACCTGATTATCTTCAATGAGGTTTCATCCTTCACTAGTTTCATTAGCTAGTTCCATGGTCCATAACACTCTTGGGTTCCATACCACTCAGTTAGCACCACAGGGTTATAGATAAACCAAGAAAAAAGAAATAATCAAATCTGGTTTACCTTCAGAACTATAGACCCCTCACGCAAACTTGGATAAATTTGTGTCCACATTACCCACCCTTGACAACCGAGAAGGTATCCTTTCATTACTCAGTAGTCCCTCAAGCATCACCTTCCTCCAAGTGTTATTCAGTGTGTGCATAGAAAGATGATCCAAACCCTAAGCCATTTGTCAAAAGGCTCTGTCTTCTAAGGATTACAAATCATAGATGCACACATGGAAACCACCTTCTAGGGATTCTCTCTAGTCTCTATCGAATTGACAGCTCAAGTTATAACAAGAATATTAGGCAACCACGTGTAGTATGACATTAACAATGGGAAACATAGATATTAGGGACACAAATGATTATGGGGAGGATTCAACAAGTCTAGGGTATGCTTATAATAATTGATGTGCGGTGTAGAGGATTCATAAGAAAACTTCACCTTTGTTAGACATACTTAGAAAACCTTCGGCAACTATCTTGCAATCACATGCATACAAATAGGAATTTAGGACGCACATGCACAAGTTCAATTACTAAGATAATCTACAATCCACTATGTACTTAGAACAGTAAGAGGAATACATAACAACTGGGTTCACAAACATCCTCTTCGATCTTCAATCATGACCACAAACCAGAACTCAGAACCACTCTTTTCCACCAAAACAAAGAGATGACCTCTAACAAATGTGGACTCCTCCAATCACATGACCCCCCACCTCCAAGAGAGGTTGGGTTACTTAGACCAGGAAACTATTTGTGCCAACTTCCAACTGATAGATAATTTAATGATGACTTCAGTTTAACTGATCACTTTCCCAATAAGAAACCCCTAGCCCCACTTATGCAGGGCGACTGACACAGGAAATCTTAGACCCATGCCTTTCTTTCCCTAAGACAATGATTGTCTCAACTACTTCCCTCTTGTAAGTATTAAATGATTTGGGTGCACGACTCAAATTGATCGCTGATGGATAATACGTCCTCTCTTGACACTTGGCTTTCACTTATTGACTTCATGGATTAATTCATCCCTCTCTAAACTTAGGGAAATCATACCCCATGCTCTTGTTGCCTTGCATAGTCAATTGTTGGTTTTCTTTATTATTATCAATGACATATACATCACATTTGCAATTCTATTGTGCTTGACCAACACATGGTTCACTAACCATGTTTACTTGTTGATATACATTTATATATATCTATATATTTAGGATTTCCATGGTAAGGCCTTGTCCTTGAGCTCCTCACCATGTTCCTTACAACAATCAACAATATTACATATTTTACATAGGTTATGCCAAGGAGCCAAAACCAGGGACATTACATTTCTCTTGAAAAAGAATTCCTGAAAGCAACTCCCAATTTCCTACTATTGATATTTGCTCTCTCCTCAACCATGTGGGTAAGAAGGGGTTACTCCCTCCAAGATTACTAAATACCAAAGCCTAGGCTTTGAGATCGTTGCACCATTTTACTTTTTCTAATATTTGAAGTTATACTGGTATAATTTTTAATAAAAATAATAAATAAATGAATTTAATAAATTACTATCACAATTTCATTTAATTAATTAATCAAACTAAATAAAAATGAAAGTTAATTATATTAATAATTAGAGGATGCATATTAAAACTCCATGGAAATAATAATTTGTGTTAAAATTGTGGCTTTATAATTACTTTAGTTAAGTACACCTAACTCTATATATAAATTAAAATAGAATACAATAAAGGAACATATGATTTAAAATAGAATAAATAATTTGTTTAAATAAGATTGTTAATTTAATTTTTATTTTTTTTCCAAGAAAAAAAAGCGTAATTTCATTCATCTTTCGAGATCAAAATTACATTCTGTAGATTCACTTAATAGTGAATTCCAATATCCAAAAATTGGTACCTATAGAGAGACTGTAAAGTCTTCTGTCAAATATGTTCTGAGAGAGCATACGCAGATGCCTTTTCAAAAAATATGTTCGGTTCTATAGGACCCAAAAATTACATTTTTATGCTGCAAAGAGTCTATAAACAAAGTATAATTCTGCAAAAAATGACAGCTGTTACATAAAGTTCAAGAGAATATGTCAAGTATCAGAGAAGTTCTATAAACGGCCTATGGTAGAATTCCTGTGTTTTGCCATCATTAGTTTCTTTCACCATCCAAGTACCCGCTGCCAGCCGGAGCCCTTCCTTGGAAGCTTTGTCCGCTTCCTTGTTGTTTTCCCTGTATACATGCTGGCAGGAAAACGAGTCAAATCGAAGGAGGAGCAGCCTGGTAGAAGAGAGAGTATGAGCAAGTCTCAAATGCCTGCATTCTTGAGTCTGATTGATCCAATTTATTACATTCATTGAGTCACCAAGAAAATTAAGTTCATTGCACCCTTTTTCTAATGCAAATATCAGAAGAAGCTTGAGGCTCATTAACTCGGCATAGTTATTTGTGCCCCCCCCTAGTCCCATAGACATTACGAAAAAATGAGACTCTGTTAAGAAAAGAACAGCACCACCTCCACAAGAATTATTTTGGGCTGCCCCATCAAAAAATGCCCACGGAGAAGTTCTGTCTAGGTTCATCTCTAAAACCCTTCGTTCTCTTACAGCCCTTATATGTTTCGGATAGGATTTATAGAAGCCCACAGACAGAGCACCTGTGATTGCCAGAGTGCTTGGAATGTCCTTAAAAATGGCCTTGTTTCGGGCAAGCCAAATCCCCCAAAAGACTAGCAAAGGCAAGATTTTATTATGTTTTTGTGGTGTCCTCCGCCACCAAGAGTCCCAAGCAGCCTCTACTGAAGCCCCTTCCCACTAACAATTGAAGCCAACCAGAGTGGAAACCTCCCTCCAAACTTCAGTTGAGAAGGAACAAGAAAGAAACAAATGATAAATAGATTCCAGCTCCCTTTTACATAAAACACACCAACCCGATCCCTGAAAGGATCGCTTCTGAAGTACATCCCAAGTGGGTACCTTATTGTTTAGTACACACCACATAAACAGCTTAGTTTTTGCTGGACATTTAAGCCTCCACAAAGGCCTCCACCACCAGACTTCTTCCCTTTGTTCCGCCCATGCGCTTAGAATTAAGTACCCAGCCTTAGGTGTATAAACTCCCTCCGGATCAGCCTCCCACACCAGTGAATCTTCATGATCAGAAAGGAAAATATTCGCTCGAGCTAGTTCCCTAAGGTAATGTTCCAAATAACTAGTCTCCCGATCCCCCAAGCCTAAGGAATTGGCCCTTCTCCAGATTTGAATCCACAGTTCAGCGGGCCTTGGATTGGCTAGATGGTTTAGAGTAATGATCCCCCTTTGGCCTAAAGCCTCAATGACATCAATAGGAAGAAGGTGCTGATGGGTGCTGCCCAACCAAGGGTCCCTGCCAATCAATACACTTTCCCCATTTCCCACGTCCCAAGCAAGATTGGTTTCGATCAAATGAAAAGATTTTACAATCGCTTTCCATATCACCGAAACCCCTAAGTGAGATTTCCTGGGGTTTCTGATCCAATCTATAAAGCTCTCTCCTGGGAGATATTTCTATTTAATCACCCAAGTCCACAAACTATTAGACTTCACCAACCTCCATCCTCCCTTAGTAGCCAGAGCTTTAGAAAATAAAAAGATGTCCTTAAGGCCCCACCCTCCAAGTCCTTTTGGGACTGCAATCCTTTTCCAATTAACCCATGGAGTTATCTGATCTTCCTTTTTACCACTCCATAGAAATCTGAAACAGATCCTCCTAATTCTTTCAAGAATCCCTTTCGGGATCCAGGATAAAGACATCCAATACACCGGAATTGCCTCCAAAACTGCTTTTACTAAAACTAATCTTCCTGCTCTAGAAAGCCACTTGTGACTCCAAACCATTAGTTGCTTCTCTACCTTCCCAACCAGCCAAAACCAATCCTGTTTTCGATACAGATTTGCTTTCAGTGAGAACCCTAGGTGCTTTAGCCCTTCATCCAGGCCTGTTGTATTAAAGGGAAAGAACCTCATAAGTTCAGCCTCCTCTTTCGGTCTTAACATATGAGTAGTCCAAGAAGATTTTCCATTATTGATCTCCATTCCTGTGGCCTTTGAGAAAAGTTCCAAGATCTCCTGAAGTACTCTAGACTCTCCTCTAGAGCTTGAGTAGAAAATCAGTACATCATCCACAAAGAGTAGATGTGTAATATTTAGATTCAGAGCTACCTGAATCCTGGAGAAACGACCTTCAACTATGGCTGCTCTTAAATCCCTACTTAGACCTTCAGCAACCAAAAGGAAGAGGAGCAGAGACAAAGGGCATCCTTGTCTTAGACCTCTCTCGGCATGAAAAAAGGGAGAGGCCGCTCCATTGATCAGCACGGAAAAAGAAACAATGGTTATACAAGACATTATCCATCTTATGAAATTGATGCAAAATCCAAGGTGAGTTAGAAGCAACCTTAGATAAAGCCAGCTGACTTTGTCATAAGCCTTAGAGAGGTCAATTTTGAGAATAGCCCCCTTCAGCCTCTTGGTCTTTAAGCTATGAAGTCCTTCCTAAGCTACCCCTATTGCCTCATGGATCTAACGCCCTTCCAGAAAGCCAAACTGCTCGGCAGAGATATGATCTGAGAGGATAGCTTTCAGTCTTCTAGCAATTACTTTTGAAATAATCTTGTAGACACAGTTGCACAAGGAGATTGGCCTGAAATTATTGAGGGAAAGTGCATTATCAGACTTTGGGATGAGAGCAATAAAAGTGGAGTTGAAATTGGCCAGGATCCAACCAGACGTCCTTGAGTCTTCTATCACCCGCAAAAGATCCTTCCCCAGAATATCAAAGAGATCTAGAAAAAATTCGATCGTCCAACCATCTAGCCCTGGGATTTTATCTTTCTGAAAACTGCCCATAACCTCCTTTAGTTCTTCTTTTGAAACTTCCTTCATAAGATCCCTGTTTCCTGCATCATCCACAAAGCATGGAAACATCTGAGCCATTCTAATAACCTCTGCTATTGAGGCCCGTAGAGGGGCTTTGAACAAATTCTGAAAGTGATTCACCCCACATATGGCCTTATCTTCAAAGGATACATGGGTAGTACCCTCCTCATCCTGCAGACTCCAAATGGTATTTGCCACCTTCCTTCCTCTGGCATAAGCATGAAATTTTTTTGTGTTATCATCCCCACATTCTAGCCAAATAGCTCTGCTTTTAAGTCTCCATGCTTCCTCTCTTTCCAGAAGAAGAGTATTATGTCTTCCCTCCAACCTTGTCAAAGCCTCCTTAGACTCTTGTGAAGAAAGACCACCACCTTCTCCTTCATAGATCAACAAAAGTTCTGGTTCAACATTCTTCAGCTCAGCATCTTCTCTGCTTCTCTTCGCAACTACCCACTCCTTGATAACCACTTTTAGTCTTTTAATATTGTCTGCAAACTGAATGGCAGTCGATCTATCATTTTCCCCCACAATAGGGATCCAGTGTGAGAGAAAGATATTTTTGAAAGTCTCATCCTGAAGCCATAATTTATTGAATTTTAAAGGGCTTGGGGGATTGATGGGTCCCTTTTTGATTTCAAAGAAAATAGGAAAATGATCAGAATGTCCCCCACTGCCCACCCATTGTCTTACTAAAAAAAACTATCCACCAACTGTTCTGCTACCAAGAAACGTTCTATCCTTTTAGCCACCCTAGCATCCCCACTTCGATTGTTTCTCCAGGTAGGCTTTAATTTAACAGGCTCAATATCCAACAAACCCTTCTCCACCAATTTCTGAACGAAATAACCTGCCAAGGAATCCACCTAGGCATGAGGACCCCAAACCTCATTATGACCCAATGAAAAATTTAAATCTCCACCCAACACAACCGAATCACCATTCACCAAAGGGTTTTGAAACAGGGAGTCCCAAAAAGGGGCTCTGTTTAGGTAAGGCCCATAGACATTAACCACTTTTAGGGTAATCCCCAAATCTTCAGAAAAAACCTTAGCACCCAATACAACATCCATCCCCCAAGAATTTACCAACTTCACGCAACTATTCTTCCATCCAACCGCCAGACCCCCTGAACGACCTCTTGCATCCAAAGTCACAAAAGACCAACCAGGTATCCAGCTTTCCAACCTCTCCTGGATCACCTCTCCTACTCCTAATGTCTCTTGTAACAAATCACATCCGGGTGTTCAAGAGTAAGCACCCTAATGAAGGCTGATTTCTTGACAGGCCCAGCCAGACCCTGACAGTTTAAAGACATGATCTTCATATTCGACCTTTCTTCCTGGCCTTCTCCGCTCTAAGGGCCTTTTCAATCGATAGTTGTTTTCCTTCCAAAAGATCCTTCTTGGCTCTGGAATGAGCCTTGTATAAGTTTGTCTTTCTGCCCCGTCCTCTATGCACAGGCGAAGAAACTTTACCCAACCCAGAAGAGGGCTTTTTACAAGATCTTAGAAAGTATCCCGAGTCCGTAGAATCTGAAGGGGAAGGACAGGACTCCTCAGGAAGAGTTTCAGGGTCTGGTTCCAAGGCAACAGAGGAGGGCTCTTCCACAGAAGGAGGAGGGTCAGGATCAAAGGTAGTAATAGCAGCAGCAGGATGAGCACTCAAACCCGGGGTGGCCTCAGTTGAGATAAAGGGCACGGGAAGAGGTATAGAGGGACCAGACTGACCCGATAAGGAGAGCTTCCTCAAACCTTCTACCCAATCGAGTCCTAGAAAAGAAACATTATTCAAGAACAAATTTACATTAGAAGGAAGAGGTAATGAGGGAATACCCGGACGAAAAGGATCCCCAGGAAAAAAATCTTTAACCGGAACTGAGGCTTGAGCTGACGGTTCTGAAGGCCCTTCGTCCACCACAGGGTCAGAAAGAATCCGGTCTTCACTAAGCGGATCGCTACCCAAAACATCCACAGAGGTCTGAGCAGAGTCAGAAGACACAGCAGTCTTCTTAGAAGGTCCCTCACGAGAAGCCGAAACACCTTTCCTTCCACTACCATTGAGGGTTCGCACCGGCAAAGTGCAATCTGAAGCTGGGTGCCCATAAACATGACATCGCCTACAGTGAAACGGAACATTCTCGTAATCCAGTAATTGTGGGATGATCACCGGCCCCCATTCCAGATTAATATATTTAGCCAAACCCTCCTTGATATTTATATTCACCAAAATTCTGGCTACCTTCTTCTCATGAGTTTCTAAGTAGGATAAATCCGCCTCCAGGAAGGTCCCCAGAATATCTCCAATCCACCTGAAGTGATACAAATCCCAGAAATGGAGAGGAAGCACTGGCATTCTCACCCAGATAAGAATTACATCCACCCTTTCTTTGCTAGCATCAAACAGAGGGTGCCATGGTTTCAATAGGACAGTTGAGTGATTGATATGCCAACTTTTGTTCTGAATCCATATGAGGTCCTCCTCCTTCGCCAAGTTGATCGCAAACCAACCTCTGTTCAACATCTCAACCACCGGAACATAACCTAGCTGATCGCCCCAAGAAGCCGCAGCCCAGTCCAAAACAGTCTTCTTAGCAAAATTTCTCCCCATAACCCTCCCTACCAGAGTGCACTTCGCCATGTTCAACACACAATCCTAGGCTAAATCATCCCCCACCGCATAATTCCGAATCTGCTTTGTTTTAACCCAATTCCTCCGGCGTCTCTTTGTCGTACCACTGCCCACAGCTTGCCTCCCAACAGCATCACCCGAGTCCCCTAATCCTCCTGCAGAGATGACCCTTCGAGGAGATCCAAACCCTCGTTGCTCCGCTACATCCAACGGTACCCTCCAATCTTCCTCCGAGGTTTCTCCGCTTGAGCCCTTTCCCTGCAGAACCTGTCCAGCCACCCCAGCTGCTGCCACCTGATCAAAACCCTCCACTACCTCAAACCCTCCCTGAAAAACAGTGGCCAAAAACCCTAAGTTTCGGGAAAAGAAAACTCCGTCTTCCCGCCAGCTCGAGCTTCCCAACAAATCAACAGGCAGATGAGCAAAGGAATCCACATGGGATTCTACCGGTAACTGCTCCACCGGCGAGAAGACAAGAAAATCTGAAGGAGAGGTAACATCTTCCAATCTCAACGGCACAAAACTAGCCGATTCTAGAACATCCTGTCCCAATCTAGGGATGTCCACCACCTGCTCCATCACCCCTCCACCTGGCACATCCCATATGTCAGAGCTCTCCAACCTGTCACTGGAATAATCAACATCATCCAAACCCTCCATTACTGCCAGGAAAGAAAACCGTAGCAGTCAAGAAACCCTTCAGACTTCCTCACATATCAAAAAACCCAAATTTCCTGCCTCCGTCACAGAAAAACTCTAAAAGCTAACGGACCAGACAGACAACAGCCAGCACAAAACCATGAAGCAGGACGAAGGCATGAAATGACTTGGTGAGAAAAGAGAACACTCGAACCAGGTCAGACCCCTAGCCATAGCTAGAGGCCTTGACCAGACGTACCCTCTCTCTGACAACCTACTCCATAGCCATCGCCATCAACCAAAACCCTAGCTCCCTTGCCCCCATCAACCCGATCCATAATTAAGTTATAATTATATTTATGTAAAGAAACTTTTCCAATCATGAAGATTGTTAATTTAATATAGAATACGATAATAAAAATTTATTTAAAATAGAATAAATAATTTTTGTGAATAGAATTGTTAATTTAAAATAGAACACGATAATAAAGATTTATGAAGTTATTTTATTTTATTTAAAATAAAAAATTCATATATTTCATTCGAGTTCAAGGAAATATATATGCTTGGAACCCATGTTAGAAGAATAATTACATTGCTCATTTGTCCGTAAATAGATTAAAAAATAAATAAAGGCCTTCTTTTAAACATTAGGTCGTCCATCTTTCACATGAAAAGTTATAAGTAGAACTAAAGTTCATATAAGTTGGTTGTTCACGCAAAGCTAATACAAAAAGTTATATATATATTCACATTCACATTATAGGTTCAATAGAACCAAGATCAATCTAGATTTCAATTTGTTACAAAAATATTCAAATAGGGATGGTGAAGAATTATTATTGAAAGATATCACTATTTTTTTATTTCCTTTCACCATCTTATACC
Organism: Pseudotsuga menziesii; assembly: GCA_001517045.1. Taxonomy (NCBI): domain Eukaryota; kingdom Viridiplantae; phylum Streptophyta; class Pinopsida; order Pinales; family Pinaceae; genus Pseudotsuga; species Pseudotsuga menziesii. Next base: position 188,013 of record LPNX010374390.1, read on the forward strand.
ATCAATCCTTTTTCAATAACTTCTGTATATATGCTTGAGGAGCAGATGAAGGTTTCTTGGAGCGGATGAATATGATGGCGGTTGGATCGAGGTTTTCTTGATGATTTACTACATAACGTACACTTGTTGGATGACATTATTGATCTCTAGATTGCTTTTTTGCTGGATACATGAGGCGATTTTTTTGATTAATGCGACTCTGGCAGATCTTTATTGAAGGACTGATGCGTTTTTAATAATTGATATTATAGAATTACACCTGGAACCTTTTTGGCAATTTGGTTTGGTGCCGGATCGTTTTTTAATGTGACCTTTATGTTTTTGATTTCCTGCATGGTACAGTTTTAACACTTGGGGAACTCTGCTATTGACACGCATCTTGGCGGATCTGTCTTCTCCTCGGTGTTAGTGTCGAGGTTTTTTACTATCACATTTGGTTTTTATGTGGTCTCATTTGACGGACGCAGCTTTGGCTGGTTTCATTCTGGTTCTTTTTGGTTGATAGAGTGGTGATCATTCTACATTGGCGGACGCAGATTTGGCTGGTTTCTTCCTGGTTACTTTTGGTCGATAGTGTGAAGGTCGTTTACTCTAAGGCATTTGGTTTATCCCTTTCGCCGATGTTAGCATTGTGGTTTCATTGGTGATTTTTGGAGGTAAGCTCTGACTGAAATTACAGTATACATCTGGTTTATGTTACCGATTACGGGATATTTAGAATGATGTCGGAATGCTGGTATTCTGTTTTTTGAGATTATATTTGTAAACGGTTAGGATTTTCTTGGGGGATTCTAGAGTTTGGTTTATAGTTTGAAGGACTTTGAACTGGGTTGGAGGATTATCATCTTTTCCTTCATAACTGGTGTCAGGTTGTATTTTGTTTTGATCTGTGGGGGTTTGTTGTTTCTGCTGGTGGTTATCTTAACTTTTGACGGTCCCTTCTTGGTTATCCTTGGGCTTTCTGGTGAAGAACTATCTTCAGTCAAATCTTGGATGTAGTTTGTAACTTTTGCGAGTTTGGTGCTGGGCTGGTTATTACAGTTTTGGTGTGGATATGCTGTGTGTTTTGATACACACTTCCATCCTATGATTTTCTTTGGAATTAAGGTTATCCCTATGAGAGATTCTGAGATTTCTTTGCAGAAGGTCAAAGCTCTAGTGCGCTCTCCTCAGAGAAATTGGGTATTTAACTCCTTGAGGGTGATTCCCCAAAGGGTTTTTGAGGTCGTTTTAACTTCACAGTCACTGGAGGTGGAGAGGGCGACTGCTATGAAGAAGCTTGATGATATTTCTTTCAATGGTTTTTCTGTTGAGAAGGTTATGAACTCGGGTTTTCAATTGGATGAGGCATCTGATGGATTTTTGATGAGGGATAGGAGAGAAGCTGTGACTGTGGGTCTCTCACCTGTTGTTTCTTCATATATGGATCAGGTTGATGTCTCTGTGTCGGTTAATTCAGTTGATGAATTAAGTTTGAACCCTTCTGTCTTTCAAAAACCCAAACAGATGGATAATATTATGGAAGACGTGGTACCTAATGGTTTGGGTGCTAGTGGGGCTTCTGATGTTCATGGGGTTGAATGTAGGGATGTGTCGCTTCAGCATTCTGTTTCGAAGAAGGTTATTGGTAAGAAAATCAGTAAATGTGTGCGGAAATTGGACAAACCCCTGCTTCTGGTAGTGGGTGAGGATGTTCCTTTGAATGAGATCGTCCTTACAAATGCTCTCACACTCGTGGGACGTTTCGGTGGGAGAAAGTTCAGTGCTAAAGGTTTACATAGCTGGGCATCTGATACTTGGCTGGGGGTGGTCAGCATCTGTCCAATTTTTTTTATCCTCCCTAGAGGATGGATGGCATTCAAGTTTCAAAATATAGTTGATGTGGACGTAATTCTAAAAGGTGTCTGGAAATGGGAGAATTCTGGACTTTTTCTTAAGCGTTGGACGCCTCTCTTTGACCCTCGTATTGAGAGGTATGACTCTTTACCTATTTGGGTAAAACTTCCCAATTTTCCTTTCGAGTTCTGGTCTGTGGATTTTTTTAAATTGATTGGAAATTCACTTGGGACTTTTGTTGAGGCTGATTTGTCTTTTTTAGTCAATGGTATTTGCTGTTTAGGGAAAGTTTTGGTCCTTTTAGATTTACGAAATGGTCTGGCTGATGAAATTGTTATTTAGAAAGGTGAAATTGTTTTTACCCAGCCTTTAGATTATGTAGGCTTGCCCTTTCGTTGCAATCATTGTCACCATTATGGACATTTGCTTGCCCATTGTCATTTACCTTTTCTTAAAAAATGGTTAGTCTCTGCTCCCAAGTCCAATCTTGTTTGGCAAATTAAGAAATCTATTGATCCTGTTGAACTTGCCTTTTCCCAAATTGAACGAGAAGTTTTCCCGCCTTTGAATTCTATTAACTATGTTGATAATTGTACTTTGCCTTTTATTCCTGTTAACGGTGTTGAAACCTCTTTTGCCGAGGTGATTTGTGAGTCAACACTTAAACCTTTTAGTCTAGCCACTTTGGTGGATTTTGAAGAGGACACCTTACTTGTAAATATTTGGAGGTAGGAGTGGAACATTTGGATAAATTTACTGTGGAAGATTCTAGTCTAAATAAATTAGGGTTTATCTCCCCTATTAAGGCTTTTAAAGGATCGGGTTCTGGATACTTCCTCGGATCTAGTTCTAAGGTTTTGATGGATTCGGTCTCATCTGGTTTTAAGAGATTATCGACTCCTATCAATTTGGTTGAGTCAGTATTGGGTACTAATCAATCTGATGTTATTCGGGCACTTAGAGAAGTGGATGCCCATTGTAAGGTTTCTTTATGATCGTAATGACTCTCAATGTTAGGGGTTTAGCTAATAAACCCAAAAAACTAGCTATCTACAGGCTAGTGGTTGATTAGTCTGTTGATGTTCTATTTTTACAAGAAACTATGGGGGATGGGGGACTGTTTGCTGGTAATATGGAATTATTACTACTTGGATGGACTTTTTGTTTTGTGGATGCTAAAGGTAAATCGGGGGGTTTGTTTGTGGGTTGGAAAAATCGGTTGTTCTTTTTCCTAAACTCCTGGGCAATGGAGTCGGGATTGAGTGTTGCTCTATACTCTACTGAACTTCAATTGGAGATTTGTTTTATTAATATATATGGACCTTTTGTTGAGAGGGAAGGGTTCTGGAACAATCTCCTGGAGTTTATGAGTGCTAATTGTAGTAAGATTATCCTTGGAGGGGATCTGAACTTCTCCTTGGGATTATCTGAGATTTGGGGAGATAGGGCTAGAAGTGATGGTTTGTTTGATTTTTTTGCAAAAAATTTGGATGATCATGGTCTTGTGGCTATTGTGCCAAATGTGATCCTACCCACCTGAACCAATAGGAGAGTGGGTGGTGAGAATATTTGTAAACGCATTGACAGATTGATGATTTCTGTTGATCTTCTGGACTTTGAGCTCTGCTTTCGCCAATGGGTGGGGTGTGGGGGGGGGACTCTGATCATCATCCAATATTTCTATAGATTTTGGGTCATGATAAGAAATTACATACTCCTTTTAAGTTCAATCCACCATGCTTGGTCAATGAGGATTTGGTATTTATTGAAAAACACATGGAAGGTGTATGATGAGAATTCTGATTTGCCTCCCGCTTCTCAATTTCTTGCTAACCTTAAAAGGATTAAAAATGTATCCATTTGTTGGTCTGTTAAGAGAAAAGAACAAGATACTAAAGATTTAGTTGAGATCGAGATATTATTAGAGGCTGCTTGTACTAAATTAGGCTTTGGTTATTCTACTGACGAGGATAAGGTTTTTCTGTATGGATTGGAATCTAGAAGGAGAAAGATTTTGTTAGATAGGGAAAATGAAGCCAGACAGAAGAGTAGGGCTCTCTGGTTGCTTTATGGTGATGATAACACCCCTTTCTTTCATAAATTTGCTAATCATAGGAAATTTATTAACTCTATATGGAAGATAGCAGATGATAGGGGTAACATTGTTGAAGGATTTGAGGCTATTGTTGGGGCGGGTGTTCATCACTTTGAAACTTTGTTTAAAGAAGATGACAATCTTCATTTGCCTGAAATTCTGGAAATTGCTGAAAATTTTCCTTCTGATATTTCTGAAAGTGAGAATTTAGAACTTATGATTCCTGTCACAATTGAGGAAATTCAGTCTATTTTGTCTGTCAGTAAAAATGATAAGAACCCAGGACTTGATGGGCTCCCGGTGGAAGTTTATAGAGCACTCTTTGATGTTTTGGGAGGTGATCTGTTAAGAGTTATTGAAGATTCAAGACTTAGTGGGAACATTCTTACTGTCTTTAATTCTACTTTCATTGCATTGATTCCCAACACTGATGCTCCTAAGTCATTTGATGACTTTCGACCTATATCTTTATGCAATTGTATTTATAAGATTATTGGTAAGATCATATCTACTTGCATTAAAAATATTTTGGGGAGAATTATATCTAAAGAACAGTTTGGTTTTTTGCCCGACAGACAGATTCATGAAGCTGTAGGAATTCTTCAGGAAGGTCTGCATTCCATCCATGTTAAGGGCATGAAATCAGTGGTGCTTAAAATTGATTTATCAAAGGCATATGACCGTGTAAATTGGACATATTGACTGGTAATTATGTCTAAATTGGGATTTTCAGTACGTTTTATTACTTGGGTGATGAGCAGCATTTCTACAGTATCTTTTGTTTTTCTTATTAATGGGGTGGCATCCCCTTTTTTTAGATCTAGCCGGGGGCTCAGACAAGGTTTCCCTTTGGCACCTTTACTATTTCTTATTGTGGTAGAAGGCATGAGCAGGTATATTCTTACAACCCAAAATAATGGGATTTTTCAGGGTATCTCTTTTGGTAACAATATTATTTTATCTCATATTTTGTTTGTGGATGATATTATGTTGGTTTCTGATGGCTCTGATCAGTCTTTATCAACTTTATATGAGGTCTTGTATTTTGTAAAGCTTATGGTATGATTATTAACGAGGACAAATCATCCTTTTATTATTCTGGATTGGATGAATCTGAGTTGATTTCAATTCAGAACATTTTTTCTTTTAATGTTGATAAAATTGAGGTTGGTATGAAATATCTTGGTTTTCATTTAAAACCTTGCAGATATCTATTGAAAGACTGGGGTTGGATCATTTCAAAAGTGGAAAAGAGAATCAAGAACTGGATTTTTAGATGGTTATCTAAGGGTGTAAAACTCATCTTGGTAAAGTCTGTACTTGAGGCCATTCTAGTTTACTGGATGCATTTTTGGATACCTGTGGGAATACTTGATAGAATAAGGAAGATCTGCTTCAAATTCTTATGGTCTGGCAAAAATGAGGCTTCTGGACTACCCTGGTCTTCATGGAAGGTGTTGGCCAATCCCAAATCTCTGGGAGGTTTGGGCTTGAAAATACATGCCTTATTTGCTAAATCTCTTTCTGCTAAAAGTGTATGGAATTTGATTAATGGTACAAGACTGTGGGTGCAGATAGCAATTCAGAAATACATTTCACCCTTAACTTTATTAGATTGGATAAGGATTGATGTAAAGAAAAAGAAAGGTATATCCATTAGATGGAAAGCGGTTCTTTGGTCGTTTGATCTTATAGGACAGTCACTTGTGTGGAGAATAGGGACTGGTACTGAGGTACGTATTGGAATTGACCCTTGGCTTGGGTGCAAATGGAGTCATGTTTTACCTGCTTCAATGATTGATAAAATCCATACAGTTGGTTTTTTTGTTTTAAAGGACATTGCTTGTACTGGTACAACATTACTACAGGATCAGGGCTGGCTTAATGCTGATCATTTTGGTTTTGATGACCAGGAAATCACTATTTGGAATTCTTATGTTACTTTGTTGACAACCAGTCATGCTAAAATCTCAACTGAGGATGACAAGCTGATTTGGAGTCTTTCCAAAACTGGTAAGTACACACCCAAAGCTGGTTATTTTCATCTTATTCTTGACAGAAATGAGATGGAAAGTTCCTGGTGGTGGAAGTGGTTATGGAAACTTACATGTCCACTAAAATAAAAAATCTATTGCTGGTTTTTATTTTAAGGGAAAGCACTTGCATGGGATATACTGTATAGAAAAGGTAGAGAAGGACCGGGCCGGTGCTATCTATGCATAATGGACTCTGAAACTAATTCACATATTGGTTTCGAATGTACATTCATGAGGAGAGTCTGGGCAGAAATTGAGTTTAAGTTAAGATATAATAATTTCTGGAATGGAATATCAGTTTTAGACTGTGTACAGAATTGGGTTATGCATGCTGAGCCCAGGTATAGATCTTTACCTGTTATTGTTTCTTGGTTCATTTGGAAGGCCCAGAATCAATGTTGTTTTGAAGATATTCAACCAAAGTCTTATTTGGTTACTTCTTTAGCTTTGGGTTTACTGAGTGTTTATCCTTTGGATAACAAAACATTGAAATTAAGAATGGTTGTCAATGAACAAATTGATAAAGAATCACCTTGGGGATATTTTGATGGTTCGACGACAGGAGTACCTCAGATATGTGGGGCAGGTGGAATTCTGTATTTATCTGAGGAACACTCTTTTGCTTTTTTTGCTGGTTTGGGGATGGGCACAAACAACTATGTTGAGCTTTTAGCCTTAAAATTGCTAATTACATTGGCTTTAAAGCAGGGGGTTCAAACTATGCAGATTTTTGGTGATTCACAATTGGTGATCAATTGGGTTTCAGGTAAGTTCAGAATAAATAATATTCTTCTTACTCAGATCCTTCAGGAGGTGATTAGAATTTCTAATTTACTGGTTAATGTTGAATATAAGCATATTTATCATGAAAGGAATTCTAAAGCTGATGCTTTAGCTAATGCAGGTACTAATGTGTTGGAAGGTCATTGGAAAATCCTGGAGTATAGAGGACCTGATACATATGATGAGACTTTTCATATTTTCTAGATATTTTTTTATGGCGGGGAACTTGTGTCTATGGAGGCTTATGACAATTTTAGTTTTTAATGATCAAGTTTTTTGACTTATGACAGTGATACTTTGTCAGTGTTTTGATCATGTTTGATGACAGTTTATCTAGTGACTGAACGACAATTATTGGATAATTTTGGATATGGTGAAATAGACAATTTGTGACTGGGAGATATGGACATACTGTGATAGTTTTTGGTAAACTTACTAATGACAGTTTTTAAGGAGAAAGCCTTATGCTGATAAAGACTGATTTAGATGATATATAAATCATACATAGTTTTTATAGAGGCTGTAATATGTTGATATATATATATTGACAATACTACATTCTGGTTTCTATATGATATATCTATCATTGACTGTAGTTATAATGATGTGATTTTTGGTATGGATACAATTTGATTTTAAAATCAATTATTATCTACTGTAATTAAGCATTGTATGTGCTGAAGAATTGAGGTAATGGACACTGATCTGTAAAAGATAGTGGTTCATTTGATGAATGTAATTTTGAAATAAAGTTACGATTTTTTTCCATGGAAAAAAAAATACCATCAGCCCCTTTTTAGATAACAAGTTGCTTTCTTTTTAAGTTTTTTTTTTACACATGTTCAGAGCAAACCAAGTTAAAAATAATTGAAAAACCCTTTACTTCTTTAGAAATTGCTCATTAGTAGGCTTGCCATTTTTCTTTTTCCCTTCCTCCAATTGATTATGATCATCTAGTCTCTGAACACCTAGAATTTGGAACTCCATGTTTGGATACTAATTTTAAAAGGATTTTTAGTACAAAGAGTTATGCATAGTCATTTCCCTTCACCTAAATTTGCATGGGAATTAATTTTGTGGCTATCATTTAAGAAAATTGTACCATCAAAATATGCCCAAAATCCAGTTTTATATATAGGAGGCATTCAAATTGGATTTGAAACTTGAGAAGATAGACTTTGTTAGTGAAGCACATTGGAGGGGAGGAATGTGCCTATCTTCAAAAATTTCCACACTTGCCAAGATATGATGAAAATAGGCCCTTTGAAGTCAAGTTTTTGTTCTAGCTTTGTAAGCCATTTTCCAAGGAATTTTACAACTATATCTCCTTTCAATTGTCCTTCATCCTTATCAATGAGTCCATTTTAATCTATACTTTGATGTAGGGACAAAACATTAATAAATGAACTATGTTTTCCTCCTCTTTTTGACATAAGGTGCATATACTTGATCAATGTTTACTTCTTTTCTAGAGATCTTCTGAGGTGAGTGCTTTATTTATTGATTTCCAACCACATACAAGTTTGAGGCTTCAAAGGGGATATATCTCTCTAATTTACTTTACACCGCAATTGAGGTTGTTTTTGACTACCTGAGGGATACTATATTTCTTTATAACCCAATTTTGAAGTATAGACCCCTACCACCAAATTGTTTGGATAATTTAATGATAAGTATGTTTCTTTATAATGGAGGGTAGATGCCTATCACTGAGTTCTTGGACCAAACAAGTTCATATTATTCCATATATACTTCAAAATGGTTGAGTTTAAGTTTTTCCATATATACTTCTGAGTGAGTCTTATATTTCCCTTCAAAGCCTATTTGCTTTGCCGTATGCTAATCTTGTATCCATATGGAGGAGGTTTTTCGTGAGGCTACTTGGACCAAATTTTGGATGCCTTCTCCAAGGAGTAATTTTATCAATGCATCCAATAATTTTAACTCATTACCACTTGCCACCCAAGGACTGTTCCCATACATATTCTTTACCCAATTTTTGACCCTCTAGGCTAGTGAAATCTTTATTAGTGAGAATGTCTATATCATTTTTTTTTGTATTTGATGAAATTGGTAACTAGTTTGAGCTCATATTTGCGTGACATGGGGTCAATTATGATATGTTGGCACTATAACCTCCATGCATGCCCACTTTTCCCCACACACGACACATAAGGATAGTTAAGGGTTGAACCATCGACGTCAAAAGGAGTGCATTAATAGTGCACCCTATCAATAATTAGTTTACACCCCAATGTAGAGAATGTTTATATCATTGCTTTCAATATGGTGGAAGATGGATGGTGCCCTCGGATGAGCTTCCTATCCAACCTTCAAATGTTTTAGGATCATTGCATTTTTGTAGAAGAAACATATTCCAGAGACTATCCTTTGAAATCATCTCCATACTCTTTTGGACACAAGATATTTTCCAAAATGGAAAATATCTTATAAACTCACCACCTAGATCGTTTGTGTTTGCCTTTCCACTTTACTAGCGGTATACCTTCTTTCTCCCTACGACATGACTAAAGAAATCTAAATCTTGTTCTACTGATTTTTTTTAAGAATTCGTTTGGGGAAGTTAGCTAGAGTGTGTTAATAGAAAGTGATTGATTCCAACATTGATTTGACAAGAACACGGCTTTCACCTCTCAACAACCATCTGTTGCACTAATGATATCCTTTCTTTTTAACTTTTGTGAGTAACCATATCAAATAATTTATTCCATAGTGATCATGTTTCATGAATGTACAGTTGAATGGGAAGAGCTAAAGGAGGTGTTTGATCTATTCATCCTCTATCCCATTAAAGAATACATAGGATTTTTGCAAATTGACCTTCATTTCAATACCTAAACAGTGACATATCTAGAATTTCCTTCATATAGAATCTGTTCTTATAAAATCACCAGAAAGGAATACACCATCATTAAAAAGTAAATGAGTTAAGTTTAGGGTTCTTCCAATAAATTGCTAGAGTTTTTGCTTCAATTGTCATTGTGCTAAGACAATCTACAATGATAAAAAAGAGAAAGGGAGCCAAATTTAATCCTCGCATGAGGACTTTGGAAGGTCTGAAGAGTGATAAGGCTCATCAATTGATGAGTATTGCAAAAGAGATCGCAGTGATATAGTTCACCAGCATAGATCCATCTTAAATCTGGCTCTACCAAGCGCCAAGAGGGATCAAGTCTCTTGAGATGCATACCCCTTTTAATCTACAAAAATGTCTAATCCTACTTGGGAGGTGTTGAGGCCTGGAAATTCGCAAGCAACAACAGTAAGGGATTCTCCCCAATCAACGTTCCCAACTAGCCTGTTGACTGTTTGGTGTAGGGAATCCGTCCGGTTTGCGGTCCGGCTACCGTAGGTCAAAGTGACAAAACAAGGCTTTACCGGTTGCGGCCCGGTCCACTGAGTTTTTGTATTTTTTGACTTAAATGATGAAATGCAAGTGCCCAATTAACAATGCAGGGTGATAAAGATGCAAGGAACAGTCACAATGTGATGCGCAGGTTCTTACCTCTCGTCTTAAGGCTCATAAGCATCCAAATCGCATATAACAAGAAAAATAAACTAACTACCTAAACTATCCCTAGGGAGAAGGATTATCAGTCATTGGTGAGTAATACATTTGTACATGCATAAAGAAAAGTTACAGATAGCTGATACTTCTTTCAAGACACATGAACGATTACAGATATTTGAACAACCAGATAGCCAATTGTTTTATGAACAATATTTGTTACTCACAGTGGAAAACATCCAAAAAAGTACTGAAGAACATTCAACAAAAACATAGGTTCAGGAAGTTAAATACTCTCACAGTAAATGAAACACAGCTGAAAACGAAATAGTTCCTCTTCAACATTATTCATTTAGTCGCATTGATACATTCCACATTTTGCTCTCTCCAGCAGGAAAAAGTTGCAGTTTCTGATTGTAAAACGAAGTAGTTCCTCTTACAAGCAAATAGTTTACAAAAATTTCCAGGGAAAAAGTCCATTTGAATCCTATCTTTACAGTATTTAAACTACAACCGCAGACCCCTTGGGCTGCCCTCCAAACGTCTGATCCTTCAGTTCCCCAATGCTTCAGATTCTTCTATGTGTTTACGAACTATTGAGTAACTGACAGATCTTTTGGTTCCATCTCTTCATTTCCATTCATGTTGTCTTCTCTTTCGCTTGTCCTTCTGGCCTTGGTTCAACCCGCGCTGAAATGCTCATCTACCCCTTCGTGCCGCCGTAATCCCACCAATCCCTTAGGTCCATCTGCAAATACACCAGAATGCATCATTCATTGGATTTGCGTTACAAAACAAAGCAGCATATTATACTACTGAAACGGCTAATCCACGAAGAAGACTGGGTGCACCATTGTCGTCTTACAAATGCTGACCACACTACCTCGTCCTCCCATAGGCTTGACGAATATTACTGTCGGCGGGAAACCTACTGGAGGCTCAAACAATACTAACGTCGGAAGGGTGGACTACTTTGCAGGCGGGAAAAGTTATTAATCGGACGTCGGAGAGATGTTACATCGGAGGCTAAATGGATTTTCCATTCGCAACGGCGGACGAGACAAGGACTGAAGACATAAGCGAAACGCGGGCGGGAGAGGGCTTAGTCAGACGTCAGAAGACATTCGAATCGGAAGCTCAATAGCTTTCCCAGCCGCAACGACGGAAGGGTAAAAGCTACGGGAAAGCGATTGAAGACAAATACGAATCCGACGTCGAAGCGATTTGGACTTTGGACGCCAAACCGCTTTGGGAGCCGCAACGACGGAGGGAAAAAGAACAAAAGTAATCGATTTAACAGAAAAAATTAAGTGTTTGAAAGCCTTTAAAATTCAACAACAGTCAAGGTCCATTTCATTTTCAAAACGACGGCCCATCAAAGACAATTGGCAAAACTAAACCCAACTATGCGACCCGCTGCAAAAATTCAAGCACCAACAAATTCTGGGAACAGGCTATATGTAAATTGTTCAAAACATCCAGACTCAAAGCACGACTGAAGAAACATCAAGGATGAAACAACCTGAAGCGATATTCAGTTATGAGGAGGGGCCCAAAATTTAAGAGATTTGGGGAGAAAAGTTGCAGCAGCAACAACTGGTGATTACCTGGTGAACCTAGATCTCTGGGCAATTAATCTTTGAGTGACAGACTATTTAACAATAGATGCATCCTTTTGAATTCTTCCAGCTATCTGGATTTCTCGAATGTCGGCAATGTGTACCTTCAATCATTGATAATAGTCCAATTTGGGAAAGTGGAAACCAAGATTTTCAAGTCCAGATAACTCTGTCGAGGCCAGAAGATGAGTTTCATTATTACCTTTGTCTTCAGGTGGCTGATAGCTTTGGACCCCACAGGATTATAGCATATGGTAAACAGAAATATTCGTTTGTTCCTCATTCCCATGCCATTCTAGCACTTTTGTTCCTTTTAAATGAGTCCTCTTGCATGCCTTTCTTACTGAATTTTAATTCAGGATCCTCTATCCCATAGTGTCCTTTTGTGTGAGTTGTGTACTTCAGGTTTCAGCTCACGGACGGAGAGGATCTTTTGGCAATTTAGTACTTATGATTCAACATTTGCTTTAATGTATGATGCTTTCAGAGGAGTTTTTTACTCTTATTTGCCTTTTGGCATTCGTTTCTTGGCATGGGATCATTTATATTAATATACTGTTTACCTTGCTCTTTTCCAGGGGTCCTCTGCTGCTACCCCTTAGAACAATTTAAGTGTGAAGTGGATGGAGCCTCAACATAGTATTCCGGACTCTTTGAGTCTGGCTTATTTCATAGGGGTTAAGCAGGACTTCAATGCACACAGAGCTATTTGAGAAAACTTCTAAACTGGAAGAAGTTCTTTTCAGATAAACAACAATACACAGTCTGATACCAAGAACGTTTATCAATCCCAGGAAAATCGGATGTTCCCCATGCAACCGTAGATTTGCTTCCCTTATTGAAATCAATAAAACTTAAACTAAAACAAACTGAAAAAACATGACTCAAAGACAGCCAAACAGCTTATTTAGATACAAGACAGAAAATTTCAAAGAAACCCAGGAAAAATAAGGCTTGAGAACCAAGCCATTCACTAGTAAATTCTCTTCCCACCCCTGTAGATCTTGCAATTTGTAAGTAGAGTGGCCAAGCTTTGCTGCAATCTGAAAAGGGCCTACCCATAACTGCTGGAATTTAGTATGCTTTCCTTTCTAATCATGGGCATGATCCCATTTGAGGACTAAGCCTCCCACTTCAAAGTCTTTTGTTCCAGCTTTATGCTTGTCGAACCATCTCTTTATTAACTCCTGCTGTTGCTTAAAGCGTTCTCTGGCCTTAGATCTATCCTCTTCTGCTTTTAGAAGATTGCATATCCTCTTCTGCAGAACTTCATTCTTCGACCCACTAGACTCTTGAGCTAGAATGGAAGATGGTAGCATGATATTGGGAGGAAGAATACCTTCTTTACCATAAACCAGGGTATATGGAGACACTCCTATCGCAGACTTGGGGGTGACTCTATCAGCCCACAGGGCATTTGGTAATGCTGAGTGCCAACTCCTCTAGTTTTCTATCACAATCTTCTTTAAAATTCTAATCAAATTTTTGTTAGAGGACTCAGCCAGGCCATTTCCTTGTGGATAGTAATTAGCAGAATAATGCAATTTAATCCCTTTATCATGAGCAAAAGCAGTCAATTTAATAGATGAAAAGTACTTAGCATTATCAAAGACTAACGAAACTGGAACTCCAAACCTGGTAATGATGTGGTCTTGCAGGAAGCTGATGACCTCGTCTTCATTAATCTTGCGCAGCGGGACAGCTTCGACCCAGTGAGTGAAATAATCAGTCGCATTCAGAATGTATTTGTGTTGGAGAGAAGAATTCAGTTTTATTTCTCCAATAATATCCAACCCCCATTGCTCGAATGGTTCCATGATTATTACAAGCTTTAGGGGTGCTGCTGCTTTAGGTTGTCTCCCACCACACCTTTGGCATATGTCACATCTCTTGACATGTGCATGTGCATCTTTAAAGAGTGTAGGCCAATAATAACCTGCCCTGAGGATTTTGTGGGCTGTAGTGTCTCCTGAATAATGTCCCCCAGCAGGCCCGTCATGCAATTATGTCATTACTTTCTTCGCATCTTCCTTTTCTAGGGATCTAAGAAGAACCCCATCATAATTCTTTCTGAACAACACTCCTTCAACAATTTGATAAGATGCTGATTTAAGACGTAGCGCTCTTCTTTGCTTGGAATTCCAATGTTCGGGTAACAACCCTACCTGTAAGTAATGCACAAGGTCTCTGTACCAAGACTCGGGAGTTGTAAATAAAGGACATACATCCATTACATGTAACTCGGCCTCATCCTCCCAAGCTTGTTCTTCATTGTTCCCACTTTTAGTCATCAGTTTGCACAACCCTTGACCTTTCACTATAGAAGTTGGCTTGAATTCAAGGTCGTACTCTTGAAGAGCTGTTACCCAGTTACCCCTTCTTTCTCCTAACTCTTTCTGTATGAGAAGGGATCTTACAGCTAGGTAGGGGACTATTACCTTGGTTCGATTCTTCAAAATATAAGGCCTGAATTGCTTCACTGCCTTAAATACTACGTAAGCCTGCTCATCAATGGCTGGGTAGTTTAATTTAGCCCCTTGAAGACTAGTGCTCATGAAAGCTATTGGGAATTCATCCCCCCCATCTTCCTTTTGCGTAAGCACAGCTGCCAGTGAATCATCGGATGCAAATGTATACAGAATAAAGTCTTTATCAAAGTTTGGGCTTTTCAGGGAGGGTGCGTGTGCAACAACAGTCTTAATTTGGCTGAAAGCGTTCTTTTCACTCTCTGTCCACTTGAACTGTGCATTTTGCTTCACCATCTGCTGCAATGGTTTGACAGTTTGAGCGAAATCAGGCACGAACCTTCGAACAAAATTTATAGTTCCCATAAAAGATTGCATCCCTTTCTTATTATGGGGCAAGGGGATTTGCTCAATGGCCTTGATTCTTTCTGGATCAATAGAAATTCCTGTCTTTGAAACTATGTGACCCAGCAACTTGCCCTCTGTGACAGCGAACACACACCTTTTAGGATTGAGGGAAATGCCATATTTTCGACAGCGTTCGAAAATCTGCTTTAAGTGAAACCCATGCTCTTCTCTTTTCTTTGAGAATATTGTAATGTCATCAAGGTACACTACAACACTTCGGCCAATCAATAAGCAGAAAGCTATGTCCATAGCCCTTTGAAACGTTGCTCCAACATTTATCAGCCCAAAGGGCATTCTTCTGGAGGCAAAGGTTCCCCATTTGGTTCTGAACGTTGTCTTCAATCTGTCTTCTTCGGCTACCAATACTTGATTGTAGCCAGAGAAACCGTCGAATAATGAAAACAATTCAGAACCAGAGACCATTTGCAGCAATTGCTCCATGGGCGGCACAGGGTAGTTATCCTTATCGGAAGTGCGATTCAAGTTCCTAAAATCCACGCAGAGCCTGATTTCTCCCGACTTTTTTCTTATTGGTACCAAATTTGATACCCACTCAGAGTGTCTGACTCTGAAGATGATTCTAGCATCCAATAATTTCTTCACTTCCCTCTGAATTAGCGGCTCCAATTTTGGATGCATTTTTCTTAATGGTTGCCGATATGGCTTGACGCCTGCTTTAATGGGAACGACATGCTTGATGATACTGGTGTCGTACGTTTTCAAATCTTCATACGTCCATGCGAAAACATCTTTATATTGTTTAAACATATTGATGAATCTATCTCTTTCTGCAGGCGAACAACACTTGCCGAGATTTACAAATTTGGGATTCGTCTCAGTCCCTAAATTTATCAGCTCGAACTGTAGCGACGAGCTGTGGGTATTCACGTTGGCTGGTCTTCTGAACTTTTCATTTAAGTCGAACATTTTTTCCAACGTTCTGACACCTTTAGGAATAAAGTTGTCATATTTCATCTCGGCCTAATGCTCTTCATCGTCTATGATCGCTCCTTTAAACACCTCGCCATTTGTCAAACATTCTATGATTTGCTGATCATCGTCGAACACTCACAAGTTGGTGATCATATCCGGTACTGAAGGCCTGAAAAGCAGTTCGACAGAACATCTATTATTAGTGGGTACGAGTCTAGCGGCTGATGTGGCCAACAGATCAGTAGCTGCGTTTTTAATTCTTGGAATTGAAATAATGTTGAATGCATTAAAACATTTAAGCAAATCCCATACCTCGTTCTGGTAAGCCTTTAAGTGAGGAGAAACACAATGTATCTGATTTCGGATTTGTTTCACAATAATTTCAGAATCTCCAAAAACTTTTAAATTACTTACCTTTACCTCAATCGCTTTCTTCAGTCCCTGCACCAGCGCTTTGTACTCAGCTGTATTATTAGTACATTCAAACTCTAATCTATAGGAAAGAAAATGTTTATTCTTCTGTGGGTCGACTAGGACACAGCCAGCCCTTGACCCTTCTAATGTCTTAGAGCCATCAAAAAATAGAATCCAAAAATCACTAACTACTGAACGTGAATCTATTCCTACTGCTAAGTCTACTATTTTACAGTCAATCTCATCAGCCTGTGAGAATCGAAGGAGATCAGGCTGGGTGTCAGATGTGTTGCTAGCTTCTTCCGCTTGATAATTCCTCGGTTCCAACTCAATAAAATAGTTTCCCAAGATAGAATCCATAGGTTCATTCTTCTCCTCAAGTCGAGTAACATTGTACTTCCTGTGAGGCTCCCTCAAAACCTTAATCTGGTTCGGACTTCCTTTGTATGGAAACCACAAATGTGACCAATCAGAAGCAAAATATCCATTAAGTTTGGCCGACCAATCTCTGCTCAAGATAAGGTCGTACGCATCTGGTATATCAGCCACCACGATATTAATAACCTAGCATACTTTATCATTTGAAGCCAGACGGACTAGGACATCTTCCATCTCACCAATTACCTTCACATATGTCCTGTCCAACTGAACTACTCTCCATGGGGATGGCTTAGGCTGCCCATTGATTCTTTTATAGACAGATATCGGCATGACATTGACAGTTGCCCCTGAATCTACCAAGCAATTATGTACATTGTAGTTAAAGATTTCAAAAGTAAGGAGGAAAGGTGGATGTTTGTGCTTGGACTTACCTCCACTGTTGGTCTCTCCAATCTCTTCTTCTTCTTCTAGTTGATTGTTAGTGGGCGTCTTCTCATCTGATGCTTCAAGGGCTCTCAACAGCCTTTCTTTTTACTGCGGCACTTTGCACATCTCGAATAGTGGAACATTCGCCTTTATCTTCTTTAAATCCTTCACAATGTCATAATCCATCTGTTGTTCCATGGGCTGAGGCCTATCAGCATTCTCCTTATCTTCATTTGGCTTGGTCGTTGTATCATTCTGTCTAGGATTTTGGCTGGTAATAGTGAATTCTATAATTTTATCAGCCAAGGATTTATTTTGAAATTTCTTCTTAACATTTCTCTGTAGCCTCTTAATCTTTGGGAGTATAAGACTGTCTTCTTTAACCATCCCTTGGCTCCTTGTGGCTATGTTAGTTTCCACAACGTCCTTGTACCCCTGAGTCTTTTCTTCTTCAGCGTCAAATAACGAGACAGAATTCCATAAAGCCATGGTTTCTTCTTCCTGTTCTTTAGTGGAAGTAGAAGTAGAAGTATATTTTCTCTCTTCTTCTCCCTCTTCGGTTAATCTAGAATCTAACAGTTGATTCATGACCAACGTCATCAAATTAATCCATTGAGGACAATTCTTTTCAGAGTGTGGCTGTTGGTGGAAAGTGCAAAAATTGTCCAAGCCTACCTCTGTTAAATTCATAGATGCAGCATTGTGAGGAGGAGGTTGAGACTGATGGTTATCCTCTCTTTTCTTATAATATGGCTTATAAAATTTTTGTGCTTCCTTTTCTTTCTCCATATCTATGATTTTGTTGGAAAGTTTCTGCATCATTTTGGCCATATTTTCCAAATCTAGCGACTTTTCTTCCTTAGGCTTAGTAAACAATAAGGCTTTTCTTCCCACACCCTTTTCTCCTGACTGCTCTGGGTAGTCTTCAATACTCTCTCTTTCAGCTTCCACTACTTCAGCCTCTTCATAGGTTTCCGTCAACGTAGGCTTGGCCCTGCCTTTGGCAAACATGGCCAGATCAGGGCCTAAAGATGAGGTATAATATTCAATCAGAACTTTGTCTAAATTTCTATCCATTTCAGAGAAATTCTTGAGATAGGCTGCAAACCTTTGTGTGAAACTGTGCACCTTTTCTTTTCTTTCTTTCTTCAACGCGCACAGCCCTTTCATGAGAGCTGCATGAGTTTTCTGAGTTGCATACTTACTTCTGAAAATTCTTTCGAAGGTATCCCAATCAGGGATAGATTTAGCAGGCAACCCAAAGTACCATGATGCTACAGCTCCTTTAAGGGTATGCGGGAAAAGTCTGCAGACTACATCTTCATGCTCCCCAGCCCTCAATCCTTCTATTTCCAAGTAAAAACTCTGCAGATGATCATCTACTAGTGTCTTCTCATTGGGGTCGAATTTAGGCAGCAACTTTTCAAAGGATTGAGGCAAATCATGTAACGGAGGGGTCAGGTTTAAGGGCGATCTGGCTCTCCATGCAGGTGGTGGATTTGGCGGGTTAGGTGGTTGGTTTGCGTTTACGCCAACCATGAGTCTGGGTGGAGAGTGAGGAGGTGAACCAACTGGAGTGTGAGCAGGAGAACTGTGAGGGGTTTCTGGGCCTTCTTGATTCAAAGGTAGGACAACTTCCTGTAAGGATGTTTCTACAAGCTCTTCCCAATCTCCAACCAACACTGAGCCTTCCGTTTCAGGATGATCTTTCTTTTTATACTCTCTTCTGGGCAGTTCAGGGATGATTGGCAATCCTCCAATCTTCTTTACATATGCCCTGGTGTGTCTTCTCAGATCATTAACAATTTCATTGCCAACAGAATATAGATGTTCTCTTTCTTCCGGAATTGGATTATGAAACCCACTGCTTTCATAACTGTTACCAGTGCAATATTCTCGGGAAAACGGGTTTCCTCGGCCAGCCATACAATGGCGGCCCTCCTTCTAGCGCCAAAAACTGTTGAGGCCTGGAAATTTGCAGGCAGCAACAGTAAGGGATTCTCCTCAATCAACGTTCCCAACTAGCACGTTGACTGTTTGGTGTAGGGAATCCGTCCGGTTTGCGGTTCGGCTACCGTAGGTCAAAGTGACAAAACAAGGATTTACCGGTTGCAGCCCGGTCCACCAAGTTTTTGTATTTTTTGACTTAAATTATGAAATTCAAGTGCCTAATTAACAATGCATGGTGATAAATATGCAAGGAATAGTCACAATGTGATGTGCAGGTTCTTACCTCTCATCTTAAGGCTCACAAGCATCCAAATCGCATATAACAAGAGAAATAAACTAACTACCTAAACTATCCCTAGGGAGCAGGATTATTAGTCATTGGTGAGTAATACATTTGTACATGCATAAAGAAGAGTTACAGATAGCTGATACTTCTTTCAAGACACATGAACGATTACAGATATTTGAACAACCAGATAGCCAATTGTTTTATGAACAATATTTATTACTCACAGTGGAAAACATCCAAAAAAGTACTGAAGAACATTCAACAAAAACATAGGTTCAGGAAGTTAAATACTCTCACAGTAAATGAAACACAGCTGAAAACGAAATAGTTCCTCTTCAACATTATTCATTTAGTCGCATTGATACATTCCACATTTCGCTCTCTCCAGCAGGCAAAAGTTGCAGTTTCTGATTGTAAAACGAAGTAGTTCCTCTTACAAGCAAATAGTTTACAAAATTTTCCAGGGAAAAAGTCCATTTGAATCCTATCTTTACAGTATTTAAACTACAACCGCAGACCCCTTGGGATGCCCTCCAAACATCTGATCCTTCAGTTCCCCAATGCTTCAGATTCTTCTACGTGTTTACGAACTATTGAGTAATTGGCAGATCTTTTGGTTCCATCTCTTTGTTTCCATTCATGTTGTCTTCTCTTTCGCTTGTCCTTCTGGCCTTGGTTCAACCCGTGCCGAAATGCTCAGCTACCCCTTCGCGTCGTCGTAATCCCACCAATCCCTTAGGTCCATCTGCAAATACACAGGAATACATCATTCATTGGATTTGCGTTACAAAACAAAGCAGCATATTATACTACTGAAACGGCTAATCCACGAAGAAGACTAGGTGCACCATTGTCATCTTACAAATGCTGACCACACTACCTCGTCCTCCCACATGCTTGACGAATATTACCGTCGGCGGGAAACCTACTGGAGGCTCAAACAATACTAACGTGGGTGGACTACTTTGCAGGCGGGAAAAGTTATTAATCGGACGTCGGAGAGATGTTACATCGGAGGCTAAACGGTTTTTCCATCCGCAACGGCGGACGAGACAAGGACTGAAGACATAAGCGAAATGAGGGGGGGAGAGGGCTTAGTCGGACGTCGGAAGACATTCGAATCGGAAGCTCAATAGCTTTCCCAGCCGCAATGGCGGAAGGGTAAAAGCTACGGGCAAGCGATTGAAGACAAATACGAATTGGACATCGGAGCGATTTGGACTTCGAACGCCAAACCACTTTGGGAGCCGCAACGACGGAGGGAAAAAGAACAAAAGCAACCGATTTAATAGAAAAAATTAAGTGTTCGAAAGCCTTTAAAATTGAACAACAGTCAAGGTCCATTTCATTTTCAAAACGACGGCCCATCAAAGACAATTGGCAAAACTAAACCCAACTATGCGACCCGCTGCAAAAATTCAAGCACCAACAAATTATGGGAACAGGCTGTATGTAAATTGTTCAAAACATCTAGACTCAAAGCACGACCGAAGAAACATCAAGGATGAAACAACCTGAAGCGATATTCAGTTATGAGGAGGGGCCCAAAATTTAAGAGATTTGGGGAGAAAAGTTGCAGCAGCAATAGGAGGGAAATGACAACCTTACTTAAGTACTTTCAAAATAGGGTAAATATCTAATAGAAGAATGAAATGGATAATATTTGCATTTAAGTCCCATATTTCTAGATTGGATTGAAATTTAAAAACCATGTTACCATCAACTCATGGTTTTAACAATCTAATAATCATATAACCAAATAGTTTTCCAAAAATTACTTGACTTGTTTTTCTTTAAAACTAATAATGGATATTTAGATTAGTTAATGAGTAAATAACCCTTATAAAATTCTAAAATACTGATTTCCAGAATAAATTGGAATTCGAAAAACACTTAACCATTAAATGAATATTTTAAACATATATATCCAAATGTTTTTGAGAAATTACTTGTTTTTCACTATAACTAACAATGAACATTTACACCCAATGGCATTGGATCCATTAGCAAAGAGCGAGTAGTTTTTCACTAGTGGGTAAGGTTCAATTCCAATGAGGGCTGAACTTGGAGCCATGGGGGAACCTTGAGGTAGTGGTTGAATGTGTGGTTCCACCTAGAGAGATTGTATTAAATGATCCCGTGACATGTGGACACATAAGTGGATCAAATCCCACCCCCATGTCCTCCTAACATTTTTTTCAATTCTCATTAGCTCATTCGGTTAAGGTGTGGGTCTCGTCGACAAGGCGACTCGAGTTCAATTCCCCTTAGGGGTGAGCTAGTTGGGAGGAGACACCAAAAAATCAAGCCATGTTAAGGGTTGGTGTGGCTCGGGCTGGTGTAATCCCCGGGTGACTTTAACGGCTTTGATACCCTTAGATTGCGGTTCTTAACCAATGGCTCATTGCTACTATCCCTGAGCGACGGACAATCAAACAAAACAAATAATTTACACTTAGAATTCAAGTCAATTGAATTTTAAATTTAAATTTATATATAATTGCATAAACGTGTTTTACAATTTAGCTAATTTTATTTTTTATTCTATGTGTTCTTGGTTTTATAATTTTTGTTTTTAACGTTGAAGTCAAATTGAAATTTGTTATATAATTACATAAATGTGATTTACAATTTAGCTATTTTAAATTTCTATTCCATATGTTCTTAGTTTTATAATTTTTCTTTTTAATACTAAATTTAATTGAATGTTAAATTGAAATTTGATATATGATTACATAAATGTGTTTTACAATTTAGCTAATTTAAGTTTGGATTCTATAAGTTCTTGGTTTTATAATTTTTCATTTTAATACTTTTTTTAGCCGACATCTGAGTGTGACATACGTGACATATCTCAGTCATCGGGGCTGTAGAAAGTGCCTCTCAATGCAATAACCGGGTCAACCAATTGAACTCCGAATATAATATGAATATGAATCAACCTTAGGTAGAGCCAATTTGCTATCTCATATGGATTAGAAAGGTATAGATTCAACACCATTACTAATACATTTTTTTTAATAGCATGCAATCCTTCTTCAAATTCTCCTATAACATCATGAATTTGCCTCCTCAAAAGGAACCCAAAGTGTTTTGTGGATATGGATTCAACTAGTAAACAACTAACCCTTACGGAAATGGTTTTTGGAATGATTTTGTAGATACAACTGCACAAAGATATGGGCTTGAAGGAATCAAAATATTTAGGCTTTTCTTATTTGGAGTTAGCATGGGGAAAGTTGTATTGAATGCCCCCAGTATCATACCCTTGGTTCTAGTTTCTCCTTTATCCTCAAGAGATATCTCTTAACTATATCATAGAACCACAGGCATAATTATATCATCCTACCATCAAGGCCAATGATTTTCTCTTTTTGAAAATGGTGCATAATTGCTTGCAATTCTTCCTTTTTTTGTAAGGTTCATACCCATCGAGTTCAACGACATTATGGAAGAAATGTCTTACAGTACACCCATTCACCTTCTATTATACGCCCCATGGACCAATTCTTCCTGTTTATAACCTCCATTAGATTTCAATTATTTTCCTTCCCCGCAAAGATGGGGAAGAAATAAGTTTGACTACCTCTATTAGATTTATCTTGGAATCCTCTTTATAGAGACCCCCCCAAAATACTTTACTTTTATCTCTATAATATTTTTAAATGAGGTGGATTTTATGCCATTTTCTATTTCCATCTTCCATATGGTGTTGATATTTTGTATGTGGTTAGAAAATTGTGAAAAATTATGTTCTCATCACCTTGTGCTAGCCATACTAATTGATTCTTAAGTCTCTATTTTCCTTCTTTATTTGCCATAATTTTCCTGTTTTTTTTGCTGTAGTGATTTTAATCTTGCTTTTGGTTCCCTATCAATGCAACCTACATAAACCTCATTATAAATATCTATGATTCTATACTTTATTTAAGATAAGGTTTGATTTTCTTTGGTCCTTGTTTCGTAGGCCCACAACGATACTACCTTTTTTACCTCTAGGTTAGATGAAAGTTGAATGTTTGTCGATTCTCTCACATTAACATTATAGTGTTTTCATCCAAATTTAACCAAGTTGACAAAGTATTATTCTTGTATCTAGTTGGAGTGAACTTAAAGGAAATTGGAGGCTTGTTCCCATCCTTTTCTAAGTATAATATGATTGAGTGATGATATGATTTGGTGCTTATATACACTCATGTTCCATTTATGACATGGCATGTTATAATATATTATGAGATTAAATTTTGTCTAGTCTCTCCCTTGCTTCACCAATCCTTTGATTCCTCTAGAAGGGAACTAGCTTTGGGGTTTCCATAGTAACCGACTCTACTTCATCCATTTTGTCCAGGAACAATTCATTTATAGGGTCCAATGTAGCAACACTAGCTCATATCTCTCCTCCAATAATTGTAAAATATAACTCCCCTAGCCCCCCCCCCCCCCGACCAACAATATTGTGTTCTTTTCCTTAAATTATTCTGAGAAAATAACCTCTCCCAATAGTGCTTGGCCCATAAATATTGATTGCATAGTATGATTCCCCCATTCCTAAGTAATGGAGATGTGCTCTAATACCTGAGTAAAAAATATTTAAATTAGTTAACCTATGAGATACTTTCCTCCTCCCAGTTACCAACTCACATGATCTACCTTATGAGTCAAACTATAAGAAGTCCCAATTCTTCTTGAACTTTTTAAATTCTTCCTAAACCTAACACCCCTCCCAATTGTTTTGTAGATTATAATTATTCTAGGCTTAAGGAGGTCCGTAACTCTTTTTAGGGATGAGTTTTTGCTAGGATACCTAGGCCCTTAATGCTAAAGATCGGGATGATCATGGTCCACCCTTGGCTCATGGTTAGTTTTCTCTAAGGACCCTATGTAATTTATTTTCTTTCCTTACTAGATTTCCTTCATGGCTTTGCTTTGGAAAATTTAGGTGTGGGACTTTCCAACTATGGTAGGTGGAAGCAGGGTGTGGAAGGGAACTTAATGCCTCCTTGCTCCCTTGTCCCTAATCCTCCCTATACTTTTCCTTATGAATGGTTCATTAAGGGATGTTTGTAGTATGGGATATCAAGGCTGGTTCAAGATGGTGGACCCCTCTCTGTTAACTATGTAATCGTATTCTAACCTCTCCTTGATTCTCCTTATTTTTCCTAATATGATTTCCTAAGGATTTGGTCATCAATACCCACCCCATTACCCCATTACATCCCTCTAGCTTCTTTAGATTTCAGACTCTAGGACTAGGTCCTTTCAAACCAAATACCAAGGATTTATTCTTTCTCGTTAATGAGACTTATGAAACCATAGATAAATCCATGCTCTTATGATTGATTTTTTTTCTCAAAAAGATCCATAAATGGAGAGCATGATAATAACTTAGTTGGATAGAAGAGGGGATTTGGCTCTATTGATGGTGAAATAGTCTCATCCTTAGTTGATAGCACTAGGTTTGGTGTCTGCTTTTGGATTTTGAGTATTTATCTTTGGGACTTGAATAATTTTGGTGCTCACTTATCCTTTTTTTGCTCAATAATTGTTAGATTAATCTTGAATGCCTTTTGTAGGGACAAAGAGTTCTTTGGGATTATTGAATATGCAATCCAGTCCTTCCTCTTGCATATAAATTTAATCTTGCAATCTCCCTCAATATAGCCATACAAGTGACTTTTCACACACCAAAAGGGGACTTTTATGTAGTTGCTTAACTGGAAGGGAGATTTTCCCTCAACTTCCAAAGAGACTCATTTGCCAATCCTTCTAAAAGATCAACCTCCATAAGGATACAATCCATTGTGCATTGATTTGAGTTTTGCAACTTTCATATGCTTTTAGGAAGGTGCTTATCGACTTCTAAATTATCTTAAATATATCCTTAGACTAGAATTCTAGGGGTAAGCTAGGTAATTTGATCCATATTGGTTGAATAAAATATATCTCCATCCTTGCATATAAGCATGGAATCCACCTTTGAATAAACACATGTGAGTTTCCCCCCCACCATCTCCTTCTTATAATACTAGTTGCATATTCCTCTATTTGGAGAATGAAATCCAACCATCCTCTTGTCAGTAAGTGGAATTCGAAAGTGTACCCTAGTTGGGGCTCCAAGTCTCTTTCATTGACTCAATGAGGTTAGTTTATGAGATGTACTCTCCAAAAACTTGACATGTGAGAGATCTATTGGCCATTTCAAATATTGGTTCATCCTAATGTCCTCATTGAGAAATAGATTGATTCTATATTTTTTCTTCATATGCTTATTTCTTTGAGAGGTTTAGATAGGAGGGGATGATTCCTCTTCCTAATACCTAGATTTTATACTTTTGGGGGTTGCAAATATGTGCATGAAAACCATCGTTTCCTCCTAATTTGCACTGAGACATCTCATTGCAAGTTACCTTCTCACAAGCCATCAAAGCAATTTACAAAATTGATAGGGGTTGAATCTTCTTGGTGCAAAGCTTGTCTATTTCCATTGGAAACTTCAAAACTTTGAGTGGTTGCAATTGGTTTGAAAGATATAAGAAATTTCAATTTACTTTGGTTTCATTGGTTTGTGAAACATGTACCAATTTAGGGTGTGGATTTATGAGTCTCGGGGTTGATTTATCTAGTTTGTGTATACCAGTTGTAGTATTACTACATACCTCTTTTGGCTCAACCTCAACTTGCTTTCATGGTTTGAAACAGGTCCATCCAACTTGTTAGGATTATTAATCCTCCCTTGACCATATTGCCTATTAGATTATATTTTCCTAAATTAGGAACCTTAATTCATTATTTGGGTCCACTAGTACCATTGGGTCCACTTGGCCTAATGGGGTCACCTAGATCAGTTACTAGAGTGTGGGGAACCCTGCCATAGGTTAACTTCCACTTACTGCATGAGCATGCATCAATTTGGGTGCCTCCTAAACCAATACCTACATTTTAGGAGAAACTGGGAGTCCCGACACCAACCTCCATTAGTTAGGTGGAGTTGGAACTAGTTAGTCTTAGTTAGCCCCCAGTTACCTTCAGTTAGTTCACAATCAACTAGCTAGCTCTAGCAATGCATGGCTGCATGGGGAGGAGCGCTTTTCCTACCTACCACACTTGGTTGCACTAAGTTAACTAGCTGTAACTCATTGATTGAGCTGTTGGACATCAGGTAGTTGATCTTTGGAATCAGACTTTGTCAGTTACTTCACAATTAGTTAGCTATCACTAGTAATGCATGGATAATATATGGATGCATGGGGAGGAGCACTTTTCCTACCTACCACACTGAGTTGCACTGAGTTAACTAGCTTACACTAATTGCTTGAGTTATTGGACATCATGGAGTTGATCTGTTGGACTCCAATATGGATTGAGAGACCATGCATTAGAGATCCAGTTAGACACAGTCATATCCACTTGGTAGATTCGAATTGCTACCTAATGCATTCGAATTCTTCCTATTTCTAACCTATTGTGCATTGGATTTATTATGATGAATATACTGTAAATTCCTGAGCAATACTTGTTTGTTTCCTGTGTGGTTTGTTTTGCTTAGTTTGTATGTTCATTCTCCATTCAATTGCTGCAGCATTATCATAACTCTCTGCTTGAATATCTTAATGGCATTCAAATTCTAATATGGTATCAGAGCCTTCTCAGGCAGGGTTTCATGCCTGTTTCTCCCCGATGAGGAAAAGCATGATTCTAACAGTTCATATGTTTTAGTGTTTTTGTAGTGAAATTGACAGGTGCTACATAGCTTGTGTGAAGCTTTGCAAGTCTTCCAGGCAGAGCAATTATGAGTTCACATACTCCTGAACCACGGATCCCACAAATTCCAATTATCTTGATTGGAAGGTTGATATGCAGCTGGCCTTGTACAAGCATGGCTACAACATGATCATACATGGATGGGAGGCTGAACCTCATAATCCGGTTGAGTGGAACAAGTTTTTGAATCGTTGTGATGAAGCATTCAGGTACTTATGTACTTATATATCCAGAGATATCCTCTTCCACCTAGAAGGCTTGAGGAATCCCAAAGAATCCTGGGAGAATCTTGATAGCTTGTTTAACAAAAAATATGAGCTTCGGGGATACATTATGGAGAATGAGTTGGTATCTTTACATCCCAGCAGTTTCGAGAATATTGACCAATTATTTACTAATTTGAAGTCTCTAATACTTCAATGCAGATAGTGCGGAATAGAGCGGAAGGATGAGCAGAATTTCCTTTCCATACTCAGCAAACTAGGCTCTGAGTATCTTGTATTTGTTTCCATATTTCATTCCAAGTGGGAAATATTTCCTGATTGGAAAATTCCTTCATTAGATTCCTTTTTCCAAGTCCTTAATCAAGGAGCAAGACAAGTTGATTCGAATGGGAGTCATCACGACCTCCGAAAATCAAGCTTTCCTAGTTACTAACTCTTCCAAAGCACAAGCAAAGGGGAAATCAAAGAAGAAGGAGCCAAAAGCAACTGATTTGATTCAAAAAACTTCCGAAAGGGCCTCCGGCTCTAAGAAGAAAAAGAAAAAGTGTCCCTATTGTATGAGGGGTTTTCTTTCAGAAGACTCGTGCATGAAGAAGACCCTCGACTAGATGAAACCTCTATGTGTTCAGGACAATATTTCCCTTCCACGAAGAGCAGTGATGTCAGATGATGAAGAGAATATTGAAGAAGATGAGATATGCTTGCATGCAAGCTTCTCTCCATCGAAGGCTTATGTGATAGATTTTGGAGGATCCAACCACATGCTTGCTTCCATGGAATCCTTCATCACTTTCCCTCTATCAGGAGGACCTAGAAGTCAAATGGGAGATGACTCTAAAATCCAAGATGTTGAGAGAGGTTCAAATAAAATCCAGCATGATGATTTCATGCCCTCTCCTGCAGAAAAGCAAATTGTTGAAGATGAAGAAGAAGCAGATTTTTCCCTACAGTCAATTCGAATGGAAGAAAGTCTCCTTGAAGTGACTCCTTCTCTTGCTGCTTAAGAAGTGTATGAGATCCCTGATATCTCAACTCCTCACATGGATGATCTAGAATAAGACATTCAAATCTCTGGTTGTGAAGAAAAATACTCTTCCTATTCTTTGCAAAAATTCTCCAATAATCCTTTAAATTTTGTGCATAGTTTACCGGTAACTGTTTCAGAAATGGTAGAGGAATTTGATTTCCCTATCTATAATGATGTTGCTGGTGTGTATATCAGTAATATCAGTGATGTTCTAGAAATAATATCAGATTATAAGAGTGATCCATTCACTCTCATTAATCTAGAGCTTCCAGTAAATTCCTACGGGATTACATGCACCGAAAATCAGAATTTTGAAGAAGGAGAAAATTGTGCATCTACCGTCTCGATGGAGGAAAGTTTTGGATCTGATATGAATATTTTTGGATCTAATTTATTTTATGATCTGCTAATATGTGATTCAGGTTTCAAGATTCAAGATCTTTCAGTAATGCTTATAACTGGTTTCACCAATTTTGGTGTGACAAATCAAGCACCGCAAGTCTCTTTCAATTTTGTTGTTGAGGATTTGATGTTAGTTCTTTCTTATGAATTTGCTGATATCAGATTTTGTGAAAAATTGGATATTTATGAAGCTATATCAAATTATGGAGCTCAAGCATTCGCTCTCCATAATCCCAGGGCTTCTCTACCTTTGGTCACATGCTCATCTCCTCACAGAACTAGTAAAGAGGGAGACATTATGCATCTGCCTGGACACTTGCTCCTAACACTTGGGGCTGATTTTACCACTCATGGTTTGTTGTTCAAGGTTGACATATATCAGGTTCTTGGGTGTTCCTCACATGGTTTTAATTCTCAAGAACTTTTACTCTCTCTTCAGTTGATTTTAGCTGCTCTATGTGGGTCCAGTTTTCACCGTGCAACTGTTTATATTTTTTATTCAGTTGGGTACATTGGTCTTCTTCCAAAGAGGAAGATTCCTCCAGACATAAACATGTTGTTTGGATTCATGGGTTCACCTTCATAGAAGAACGAAGATACTGCTTCTGAATAGTAGCAGCAAATATTTTCACAAGTTTTTTCAAAATTTGTATTTCTGCTTATTTTGAGGAGGATTTTTTCCCACGAGGTTTTCTCCTGTTTCCTCGGTTGTATTAAGCAGCATTTTTTACTATCTTTTAGATTGTATTTGGGTGACCTATGGTATTGTTACCAGGGCCCATAGTTTTCCAAGTTAGGATTCAGGGGGGTGTTAGGATTATTAATCTTCCCTTGGTCAAATATCTATTAGATTAATTTAGCCTAACTTAGGAACCTTAATTAATTATTTGGGTCCACTAGTACCATTGGGTCCACTTGGCCTAATGGAGCCACCTAGATCAGTTACTAGAGTGTGGGGAACACTACTAGAGGTTAACTGCCACTTACTTCATGTGCATGCATCAGTTTGGGCACCTCCTAGACCAATCCCTACATTTTGGGAGCAACTGGGAGTCCCGAAACCAACCTCCCTCAGTTGGGTGGAGTTGGAACTAGTTAGCCTTAGTTAGCCCCCAGTTACCTTCAGTTAGTTCACAATAAGTTAGCTAGCGCTAGCAATGCATGGTTGCATGGGGACAAACACTTTTCCTACCTACCACACTCAGTTGCACTGAGTTAACTAGCTGTAACTGATTGATTGAGTTGTTGGACATCAGTGAGTTGATCTTTGGACTCAAACTTTGTCAATTACTTCACAATCAGTTAGATAGCGCTAGTAATGCATGGATAATGCATGAATGCATGGAGAGGAGCACCTTTCCTACCTACCACACTCAATTTCACTGAGTTAACTAGCTTAAACTGATTGATTGAGTTATTGGACATCATGGAGTTGATAATATTGGACTCTAATATGGATTGACAGACCATGAGTTAGAGATTCAGTTAGATCCACTTAGTAGATTCGAATTGCTACCTAATGCATTCGAATTCTTCCTATTTGTAACCTATTGTACATTGAATTTATTATTAGGATTTCCATGGTGGTTTTTATAAATATCACAAAAATATGTTGACTAGGGAAAGCACATTCATGCCTTCATTTCTCTCTAAACAATTCATATCTCAATCTTTGGCCATCTTCTTTTTTTTTCTTTTTTTTTAGTAGGAGAATTGACAACTGGGGATGGGTTATTACTCGCGTGACACGGGGTCTATGGTTCCATTCCCACTACCACTATAGCCCAAGGTTCCCCATACCCGCCCACAAGACATGGGATACAGGTAAACCCTGGTGGAATTTGATCTCGTGACCTCTATTTATAACAAGTGACTTCATATCAATCGAACGCTAATAAACCACACCCATTCGAGCTTTTGCCCATCTTCTTCTTAATAAGGTTCTTTATTTACAAATCAAGTTACTTGCTCTAGAAGTTCTCCACATTAAATTATTTTATATATTTTATAATTATATAATTTAAAATAAAGATTTTCTATTTGAAACTAGTTAAAAAAAATTGTAACTCATTAGTAAAGCACGATAACCTTAGTCAAACTAGTGTAGTGTTTGGGTCATTTAGTTGCTTTAGTGGTTGATTTTCTTCAATGCAAACCTTATTGGACCAAAATTTTGCCCAATACTTAATAACACTATTATATTTAAATATATACCTAAGCATTTGGGTACTTATGTACTAATATATCTAGATATCTCCTCTGCCACCTAGAAGGCTTGAGGACTCCCAAAGAATCCTGGGAGAAGCTTGATAGATTGTTTAACAAACAAGATGAGCTTCGGGGATACATTCTAAAGAATGAGTTGGTATCTTTACATCCCAGCAGTTTCGAGACTATTGAGAAATTCTTTACTAAATTCAAGTCTCTAATACTTCAATGCAGACAGTGCGGAAGGAGGAGCAGAATGTCCTTTCCATACTCAGCAAACTAGGCTCTGAGTATTCTGTATTTGTTTCCATATTTCATTCCAAGTGGGAAAGATTTCCTGGTTGGAAAACTCCTTCATTAGATTCCTTTTTTCGAGTCCTTAACCAAGGAGCAAGACAAGTTGATTCAAATGGGAGTCATCGAGACCTCCGAAAATCAAGCTTTCCTAGTTACTGACTCTTCCAAAGCGCAAGAAAAGGGGAAATCAGAGAAGGAGCCAAACACAGCTGATTCGAATCAACAAACTTCCGAAAGGGCCTCTGGCTCTAATAAGAAAAAGAAAAAGTGTCCCTATTGTATGAGGGGTTTTCATTCAGAAGACTTGTGCATGAAGAAGACCCTCGACTAGATGAAAGCTCTATGTGTTCAGAACAATATTGCCCTTCCATGAAGAGCAGTGATGTCAGATGATGAAGAGCAGACTGAAGAAGATGAGATATGCTTGCATGCAAGCCTCTCTCCATCGAAGGCTTATGTGATAGATTCTGGAGCATCCAACCACATGGTTGCTTCCATGGAATCCTTCATCACTTTCTCTCTATCAGGAGGACCTAGAAGTCAAATGGGAGATGACTCTAAAATCCAGGATGTCGAGAGAGGTTCAGATAAAATCTAGCATGATGATTTCATGCCCTCTCCTACAGAAAAGGAAATTGTTGAAGATGAAGAAGAAGCAGATTTTTCCCTATAGTCAATTCGAAGGGAAGAAAGTCTTCTTGAAGTGACTCCTTCTCCTGCTGCTCTAGAAGTGTATGAGATCCTTGATATCTCACCTCCTCACATGGCTGATCTAGAACAAGAAATTCAAATCTCTGGTTGTGAAGAAAAACACTCTTCCTATTCTTTGCAAAAATTCTCCAGTAATTCTTTAAATTTTGTGCATAGTTTACCGGTAACTGTTTTAGAAACGGTAGAGGAATTTGATTTCTCTATCTATAATGATGTTGCTGGTGTGCATATTAGTAATATCAGTGATATTCTGGAAATAATATCAGATTATAAGAGTGATCCATTCACTCTCATTAATCTAGAGCTTCCAGTAAATTCCTATAGGATTACATGCACCGAAAATCAGAATTTTGAAGAAGGATAAAATTGTGCATCTACCGTCTCAGTGGAGTAAAGTTTTGGATATGATATGAATATTTTTAGATATGATTTCTTTTCTGATTTGATAATATGTGGTTTAGGTTTCAATATTGAAGAGCTTTTAGTATTGCTTATAACTGGTTTCATCAATTTTGGTGTGACAAATCAAGCACCGCAAGTCTCTTTCAATTTTGTTGTTGAGGATTCGATGTTAGTTCTTTCTTATGAATTTCCTGATATCATATTTTGTGAAATATTGGATATTTCTGAAGCTATATCAGATTATGGAACTTAAGCATTCGCTCTACACAATCCCAGGGCTTCTCTACCTTTGGTCACATGCTCATCTCCTCACAGAACTAGTAAAGAGGGAGACATTCTGCATCCGCCTGGACACTTGCTCCTAACACTTGGGGATGATTTTACCACTCATGGTTTTCTGTTCAAGGCTGAGATATATTAGGTTCTTGGGTGTTCCTTGAATGGTTTTAATTCTCAAGAACTTTTACCCTCTCTTCAGTTGATTTCAACTGCTCTACATGGGTCCAGTTTTCACCGTGCAATTGTTTATATTTCTGATTCAGTTGGGTACATTGTTATTCTTCCAAAGAGGAAGATTCCTCCAGACATAAACATGTTGTTTGGATTCATGGGTTCACCTACATAGAAGAACCAAGATACTGCTTCTGCATAGTGGTAGCAAATATTTTCACAAGTTTTTTCAAAATTTGACTTCACAATTAGTTAGCTAGCGCTAGTAATGCATTGATAATGCATGAATGCATGGGGAGGAGCACTTTTCCTACCTACCACACTTATTTGCACTGAGTTAACTAGATTACACTGATTAATTGAGTTATTGGACATCTTGGAGTTGATCTGTTGGACTCCAATATGGATTGAGAGACCACGAGTTAGAGATCCAGTTAGATACAGTCAGATCCACTTGGGAGATTCGAATTGCTACCTAATGCATTCAAATTCTTCCTATTTGTAACCTATTGTACATTGGATTTATTATGATGAATATACTGTAAATTCTTGAGCAATACTTGTATGTTTCCTGTGTGGTTTGTTTTTCTTGGTTTGTATGTTCATTCTCCATTCAACTGCTGCAACATTATCAGAACTCTCTGCTTGAAGATCTTAATGGAATTCAAATTCTAATACAACTTTACTTTTTTCTCATATCCATAAACTTCCTTAATGCAACATAAGCTTGAGGGAACCTTGACAAAGATGGAACTGCCCCCCCCCACTAGTTCCACGTAGTAATTTGGTAGATCTTTGCATCTATCCATTCAAAAAGAGTGTTGTACCTTTATTGGGCAAATTCTTATTTGCTTATGAATTTTCTAGAAACCTATACACTTTTACGTCAATCATTGTATTTTTTCCCACAACAATGCCTAGGCATTTTTCTATTCTCGACATGATCCATGTTCCACAAAATTATTTTCTGAACAAATGTCTTATGAATGCAACTACACAGATATTTAAATAGGGAAAACACCTTTGTGCATAATTTTTCTCTAAGCAATTTATATTTCAATGTTTGACAATCTTCTTCTTGGTGGGGTTCTTCATTTGCAAATCAAATTACTTGCTCTACAAAATCCCTACAAACATTCCTTCATGCTATTGTTAAAACCATCTTACAAAAACTAAACTACATATAAAATGTGGATCTTAAGTTTAGCTTCCATGTGTTTTAGAAACTATCTTCCCCAAAGTTAATTATCTTGAATAAATACTCTTTAATGATAGGTTATGTTAACCTATTGGGCCTCCTCAATATTCTGAATTAGGATTTCCATGGATATTTTTATAAATATCACAAAAATATGTTGACTAGGGAAAGTAAATTCATGCCTTCATTTCTCTCTAAATAATTCATATCTCAATGTTTGTCCATATTCTTTTCTTTTTATTTTTATTTTTTTTGAGTAGGAGAATTGACAACTGGGGTTGGGTTAGTACTCACATGACACGGGGTCTAGGGCTCCATTCCCGCTACCACTATAACCCTAGGTGCCCCATACCCGCCCGCAAGACATTGATCTCGTGACCTCCATTTATAACGAGTGGCTTCATATCAATCGAACGCCAATAAATCACACCCATTCGAGCTTTTGCCCATCTTCTTCTTGATAAGGTTCTTTGTTTACAAATCAAGTTACTTGGTCTAGAAGTTCTCCACATTAAATTATTTTATATATTTTATAATTATATAATTTAAAATAAAGATTTTCTATTTGAAACTAGTTAAAAAAATTTGTAACTCATTAGTAAAGCACGATAACCTTAGTCAAATTAGTGTAGTGTTTGGGTCATCTAGTTTCTTTAGTGGTTGAGTTTCTTCAATGCAAACCTTATTGGACCAAATTTTTTTTTTTCCAGGGGGAAATATTAGTTCCTTGCTATTTCATTGAAATCAAAGGGAACATTTACATCATCAACATGTGCTGTATTCATGGGGGGTGTAATACATCAGCAAGAGTGGCTGCAGTATCTGCTTCAATAAGGCTCATACAGGAGTGAGCATCCATACTGCTGTCTACAGATCATGTTCAAGTACCTTTAAAAACTTCAAAGTGAAGTACAAGCTAGGAGAGAAAACTACATCCGCTTCATACCCTTCTTTATATAGAGAGTTCATACTATAACGGGATAGCTAATCCAAAGAAGCAATAACATGAACAGTACTAGAAAAATATGTGACTCATCACTACCATAATCCAAAGGATGTCAAAAAGATAACAACACAAAATGGTCGAGTGTTGAGGGCTAGAAAAGATAGAAAGTGCCCTGATCAATACATTCACCATTGGTGAATTCAACAAACTGAAGTTGGCCCTGAGCCAGTGTTAATGCTTCTTTGGATAAGCAGCCAACCATTGTATTGTGCTCTCTATATATGTGAATGGTAGAGAGTTGGATGAAGTCAATTTCCAAGTCTCTAATACAATGACACCATCCATCAAGAGAAAGTAAAGTAAGTGCTGATCTATGATTGAACCAGTTGATGATGACAGCAGAATCCCCATGAATATGTAAAGAAGGTAGGCCTATGAATTTTGCACAGTGAAGGAGTGTCCTCAAGGCCAGTAACTATGATCTGGTATTACTGCTCAAGCCTACTCCCAACTTGAAGCAAAAATAGTGTTCATTACTGAGCAATAGATGAACACCAATGCCACCCAAATGATTTGCTGAAGCCCCATCAAAGAAGCCTATAGGAAAAGTCAGAGAAGGAGCTGATCCAATATTTCTCCTATTGTTTTTCATCTGCAGTTTGACCAGATAGAGCTGTAATTGATTCTTGATGGAGAGAATAGTAAAGTAAATATCAGGCTGCAAATCCTCAAAAATACATTTGTTCATGGTTATCCAAATTTTCCAAGCAAGAAAAAGAGGAAGATACTTTAGAGTATTTCCTAAGCAGGTCCAAGAAGAAACATTAAGATGATAATTTGATCCCCTCCAGAAATTTGGAATGTCAAGAGAAGATCTGATGAGAGCAATAACTTTCCTGGTGAAGCTGCAACTATGGAATAGGTGGTCAACAGACTCTAATGCTAATTTACATAGATAGCACCAGAATGGGCCAATCCAAACTTTATTTATCAAGTTGTCACATGTGTTGATCTTATTCAACAGACTGAGCCAAAAGAAACAGATGATCTTGAGTGGCATGTGAAATTTCCAAATCTTGATCAAGAGATCGTCCGGTCTGTTAGTAACAAGGGTATTTACAATAAGATCATACATGAGATTTGCTTTTACCATACCTGAAGACTTATTATACATCCATACCAGTTTATCAGGTATATGGCTGATACGTATCCCCCCATGCTGCAAACCTTTGATATAGTTGGACCAGGCTTCTTTCCATAGACCACCTAGCTCTAGCTCGTCAGCCGTGATCCAATAATCAGTCGAGGAAGTGGCAATGCCTCTATTGAGTACATCAGAGAGGGTAAGTATACCATAATCTTCCAAATATGATCTAAGGTCTTCCGGAAGAGTGTATTTAGAGGAAACATCAGTAATGGGGTCAATACCGACTTTGATATTTTTTCCATTGCCAATCTTCCATCCAAGATATCTAGTGATCCATGACATAGCACGTATGAAGCCATTCCACATATGAGAGGTATCCTGGACTTTGAAGTTCTTTTGTTTGAGCCAAATATCAACATGTAAGTTCTTAAGGTATTTGTGCTTTATGATTTGAGACCACAATCCTGCTCCGTTAAGAACAAGCCAGAGGCTTTTGCTACGTAGGGCCAAACTGAACCACTCTAGATTCTTGATGTTCCATCCCCTGAGAGTATAGGGCCAGGAGATGGATAACCAATATACCAAATGATACTTCAGTTTACCTTGTGAACAACCCCATAAAAAATTAAAGATGTATCTCCTGATGTAGGTCAGAATAGTGCAGGGCATACGAGCAAGTGTGAGCCAGTACACAGAAGAATCATCAAGACAGATTTAACAAGTACCAATCTACCGCCCAGAGAGAGTAGCTTGTAGGTCCAATTGGTCAATTTTTTTTTCGAACTTCAGTAAAAACCATCTCCAGTCCTTTATGACATACCCCAGTGGCTTGAGGTAGTATCACAGGTACTTAAAACCAACAACAATAGGTTCCATCTTGTAAGGCATGAGATTAAAAATTTGTTGTCTAACCGGATCCTCGATGTTATTGTAAAGAAAGGAAGACTTATCAGCATTGATCTCCATACCGGTTGCACAACAAAAAGTGTCAAGAATAATCTTATAATGCCGCCACTCAGCTAATGTGCCTATGCCAAAAAGGAATACATCATCTACAAAGAGGAGATGAGTAAGATATAGACTGGGAGCAATTTTAATGCCTGATATATATCATGTGCATTGTGCTTGAATGATCAAAAGACTTAAACCTTCAATGATCAATATGAATAGGAGAGAAGACAGAGGGAATCCTTGTCTAATGGCTCTAGACACAGGAAAGAAATTGGATGGGGTCCCATTGATCAGTACAACAAAGTTTGCTGACTCAACACTGCCCATGATCCAATTGACAAAGCTACCAGGAATACCAATCTGAAGAAGGACCAACCTCAAAAAAGACCAGTTGAATCTGTCAAAAGCCTTGACCGGATCAAGTTTCAGAACCATTACATTCTGATTTTCAGTTTTGATAGTATGGAGAGCTTCTTGGACAATACCCACCGGTTCAATGATCTACCTCTCCTGCAAGAAGCCAAACTGATGCTTGGATATAGCCTTATCAAGTACTACCTTAAGTATGATAGCAATGAGTTTGGAGATGGTCTTATAAATCAGATTACATAAGGAAATGGGCCTATACTCTGCTAGGGTAGATGGTTTATCACACTTACTTATGAGTGTAATAAAGGTGGCATTGAGAGCACCGATGACCCTACCTTCAAGCCTAGAATGTTCGATGACCTTCAGAATATCCTGCCCCAACAGGTGAAAAAAATGTAGGTGGAACTCCACCGGCCACCCATCAGGCCCGGGGCTTTTATCTTTTTTAAACCCCTTGAGAACATCTTCTACTTCTTTAAGAGTGACTGCAGACAAAAGAGGGTCCTGATCCTCTTCCTGTACAAAGGTTGGGAAAAGGCTGATGACTTTGAGTTGGGCCTCAATATTGGTTTTACCATCGTCAAAGAAGAGTTCAGAAAAGTGTTGTACAACCAAAGACTTCAATTTTGTATCGTCCTCAATAGTTCCCCCAGACTGATTCTGAAGTGACCAGATATCTTTGTGGTTCCTCCTAGCAGAAGCAAATGAGTGAAATTTTTTGGTGTTGGCATCTCCTTCCTGAATCCAGTCAACTCTGCTTTTGAGCTTCCAGGTGAGTATCTGATGTGAAAGCAAGGAATCCTTTCTACTGTTCAAGTGAGCAAGGGAGGAGGAAGCTTCCTCAGAGAGAATACCAGAGTGGTGGGAAGCAAGGAGAGTGAGTATAGCACAATCAACCTCAGTGATCTCCTTCAATCTTTGAGTATTTTTCAGTTTTTCCAAAGTCTTAACTTCATTTTTGAGTCTTTAGAGCTTATAGCGGAAGTCAAACATGGGGGTAGCAGAGGGAGTAGGTGCCAACCAAGAGGAGGATACAAGGTCAGTAAAATCATCATCAAGGAGCCAAGCACGATTGAACTTAAATGGGTATAGATGACATTTCAGTCTGAAGTTCCACTCAAGACAAACAGGGTAATGGTCAGAGATTTCGGAGGGTTGGATCCAAGAGTGATAGCATCCCAAGGTCGGGATCAAATGTATAGAGGCAAGGAATCTGTCTAGTCTTTTGCTAACACCCTCAGGTTCTACTTTGCCATTTCTCCAGGTAGGTCCAATCTC
The DNA here is from genome assembly GCA_001517045.1 of Pseudotsuga menziesii. Taxonomy (NCBI): domain Eukaryota; kingdom Viridiplantae; phylum Streptophyta; class Pinopsida; order Pinales; family Pinaceae; genus Pseudotsuga; species Pseudotsuga menziesii. The sequence goes on from LPNX010374390.1 coordinate 226,548, forward strand.
GGAGGGAGCTAGATCAACCATATGCAAAGTGTCCAGAAGCTGTGCAAAGTATAGAGAGTGATGATCCATACGTGCATGTTCACCACAGATCTCAAGATCATAGATAGTGAAGTTTAGATCACCTGCCAATATGAGGTTAGGATAGTTGAAGATACCTCCTGCAACAGTAGAGTCCCAAAAGGCTATTTTGTTTGCATAGGGTCCATAGCAGTTGACTATGGAGAAGACAGAGTCAAGGCCTCTAAAACAAGTAGTAAGAAGAATACCTACAAAGGAATGATAGGATTTACAACGTATTAGGCTAGGGTTCCAAGCCGATAGGATACCCCCAGAAAGACCAAGTGCATCAATTACATAGAATTCCCAACCCGGCTTCATGAAAGCAAATAGACGGAGGGCAGTAATATGATCACACATCATTTTCTGCAAAAGGATAATGTCAAGGATAAGTGAAGTAAACAGTTCTTTGAGGGATTTCTATTTTGTAGGTCCCCCAAACCCACGAATGTTCATGGAGACAATCTTCATGGGTCAGACTGAGAGACAAGAGACATAGCTCTAAGTGCCTATGAAGAGGGGTTGGATCTAGCAGCTGCTTTGATGCGAGCCGAGAGTGGGGTATAGTGACCTGTAGGAGCTTGAGACGATACTTTACTACCTTTTCTAGCCTTTATAATCGTCACATTCTCGAATCTAATCGAGTCCAAAGGTAAGATGGAGGGAGAGATCGGGGATTTGTCCGTGACGATATCTAGCACTTTGAGGAGAGTAGGATCATCAAAGGAGGGAGTGGTAAGGGGGATGCCAGGATGAGCCATAATAGGAGGGGATGATGAATGGGTAAGAGGGGGGAAGTTCTCCAGGTTAAAGGGGGGCGGGGGCGTGATGACAGGAGTCGACAAAAGAGAAGGTGATAGAGGGTTTGTGGCCAGACCAATACAAGATCGTGAGGAGTTTACAGCCAAAGATTCGACATCCTTAATGAACAGAAGCTCCCCTTTGGTCAGATCACCAACAAAGGTAGGAGAGGAAGAATCATAAGGGCCAAGTGTGGTGGGTGGCATAGGTAAATCAGAAGATACATCATTCTGTGGCTGGGAGTCCTGAGGGGTGTGGAGATGCGAAGAACGAGAAGGTGAGCAATCAAGTGAGGGCTCAGAATCATCGAAGCCAACAGAGGGTGGAATGCCTCGCAATAACAAGGAGCAAGATTTCTGCAAATGACCAGTATCGTGACAATAGCTGCAGCGGAACGACATCCTCAAATAATCCAGTTTTTGTGTGATCACCACGCTGTTACAATCGATCTCTATCTTAGGTAGAAGCGCATGGGAAACATCCAGCTCTACTAGTACTTTAGCAACACGCTTATCAAAAGTAGTATGGAAATCTTTATCCAGGGCAACGAACCTGCCAATGGTATTGGTGATACCAGTGAGAATGTCTTTGGACCAGAGGGGAAAAGGTAAGGCAAGCATTAAAACCCACAGATGACGCTTAATAACCCGATAACCCGTTCTTTAACAGGATCAAAGTTTGCGTGCCACCGACTGAGGACAAGGGAACCACTACCTATTGTCCAAAGTGAATCAAGAATACGTGAGGCATCAGAGTCATCGAGGAAAACAAAAACCAACCAACGATTGGCTAGAAGACTAATACTGGGTACATAGGTCAGGATAGGCTTCCAATGGAGTGTGGCCCAACCCACCCATTCCTCTTTATTCATCGAATAGTATTCCAAACGCCCAATGACAGCATGATGACAGAGTTCCGAAACTCTGTCTAGCATAATGTCCCGACCCATGACGTATCGGCGCTTATGATCCAATGCAGCGAGGATCTTCGACTTACGTCGAACCTGATAGCGGGAGGGGAAAGTAGATGCAGTCTTAACACTAGAGGGAATAAAAGGAACAGAGGTCGCCATCGAAAAATAAGGTAGGGTATATAACCAAGGGTCAACAAGAGTGAAAAGGCAAGAAAAAAAACCACTGAGCGCCAAACCCTCGTCACGACCCGTGAAACCGTAAAAAAAGATCCAGGGTAAACCCTAACCGAGACCCAAGGCAAAGAAACACAGTGCCTCTGAGTCCAAACCGAAACCCTAACCAGAGCTAGGGTTATAAAACCCGACGGGGAAGCTGAAAATACCAAGGAGACCAAATACCCACTACCGAGCGTAGACCAGAGAGTACAGTGAACCAAGAAAGTCAGAAGGCGTCACGACCAATGAGACAGTAAAAAAGTCAGAGGGTAAACCCTAACCGAGACCCAAGGTGAAGTTATACAGAGCCCAGGTTTCAAATCGAAACCCTAACCAGAGCAGGGGTTATAGATTCCAGCGGGGGAGAAGATAATACCAAGGTATACCAGAGACCCAAAATTGAGCACAAACCGGAGAGTGCATTGAACCGACAAGAAAACCCCCTAGTTCCCACTTTTTTTGTATGGTTGGTACCATCCCTCAGCGACGAGGGGGAACTCCATAGACCTAGGACAACCCGGGAACCCACGCGACCAACGGGGACAATAGGACAAAACCAAAAAACCAGAAATCATATAAAAGCAGAGTGTTGGGACAAGGAGAGTACCTGTGCCATGATGTAAACAGTATGATGTCGGAGCAAGTGGGAGTTGACCGAAAGCAGGAGACCACCGCAGGATCCGGCGCTGAAAGAGGAAAAACCAAGTCGTAGCCTCAAAACCAGAGTACGCAGAAGGAAAACACCGTCGGCAGACTGCCGAAAGACCCGGCACTCAAAACTGAGAGCTAGAAGTCCTAGCCGGAAAACCAAAGAAAGTTTTTGGACAAGCAGAAAACAACCACCACCGAGGAGCAGTTAATCGAACCCCGAAAAGTCGTGACAAAGATATGTAAAGTTACCACAGACAGAGAAAATGAGTGGTGACCACGGTGGGCATGTGCTGGAACTGAGAAAATATAGGTATCGTCAAAGTCAGGAACCGACGCGACCCTAACCAACGCAAGAGGCCACAGCCTGACCAGAGCCATGGCAGCCGACACCAAACCTTAGCATACTCTCCATCGCCTCCCCATGCTCATTGGACCAAAAGTTTGCCCAATACTTAATAACACTATTATATTTAAATATATACCTAAACATACTACAACTTATACGAGACAACATGGTTATTCGTACCGAACAACCCAACTCAAACGAATAATCATCTCTACCAAAAATTATACAATTATTAGTTTTTATTAAACTATTTTATATATTTTATAAAAAAAATACCCACAACCTTAAATTATTAGACGTTTAAACTATTTAGAATATTAACTATAATTTTATGTAGTCTTATATTAAATTATTTTTACATTAATTGACTTTTTATCTTTGAATTGATAATTTTCTTATTAATTAAGTAATGCATTATTTTTTTATTTTATTTTTAAGTTAATATATCAAGTACAATGTTGCTATGTTTTGTATAACTTTATGTTAAATTAATTTGGGATGAATCGGCTTTTATCTTAAATTGGTTTGTTTTGTTTACCTTTACGTTAAATTAATTTTGGATGAGTTTGCTTTTATTTTAAGATGATAAAATTATTTGTCTTGTCATTGTAGGAATTAATGTATTTGGCTTCTTTGTTTTTGCTTTTATTTTAAAATGATAAAAATTATTTGTCTTGTCATTATAGGAATTAATGTATTTGGCTTCTTGTTTTTGCTTTAAGTGAGTGTTAGGTTTAGTTTAGTAAATGTTAACTAATCATATTAATTATTAATTTTCCCATTTGAGTATGTCTTAAGTTTTTATCTTTTTTCATTAAATAATGCTTTATGTGACCCAATCATAAATTTCACTTGTTTTTACTTCGTTTTGAGGTAAAATATACGTTAGTTATATATTTGGTGAAATGTTTATTGTCGAGTTAGGGATAGTAAATTTCAATTGATGCTAAAGTTATTAATACAAGTAATGCTACACTTGTTTTTACTTCATTTTGAGGTAAAAAAATCCGTTAGTTATATATTTGGTGAAATGTTTATTGTCGAGTTACGGATAGTAAATTTCAATTGATGCTAAAGTTATTATTACAAGTAATGCTAGATAATGACTTAACATTAACATTAAAATGTGTCTCAAAATTAACTTAACACTAAAAAGTATTGCTTGGTAATGAAGCAACTAATATGAAATGTAGTAAATATCGAGTATACAATATGGTGATGAGTTGTCTTTCACATAATCTTAACATCATTTTTAGAGCTTTCCACTTATCCTCAACATCGTTTGGCATTGACTTCATAGTTATGTTTATTATATAGTCACAAACCTTCGAGATATATGAAATTTGTGTTTGGGTTCTTCTTGTAGGCTAGGTAGTTGGGGCAATAGGTTATCACTCTATCCTTGTTCAGGTTCAAAATTTATGATCATCTATACATAACACCTACGGGAGTGTTATAATTTGTACTAATGAAAAAAATATGTAATCTTTGATACTTCTAAGAGTGATTTGGCAATATTGGACTTGGAATTAGGATTAGCTTTGGAAAGTACAACAAATCAAAGTACTAGTTGCTTTCTTAATATGAACTTTAGCAACCTACAAGAAGCAGTAAAATGATAAGAATTTAGCATTTAGTAACATACATGGTATTAGGGTTGAATATTTTCTCAATGGTGTGTATCTCATAATATTTTGAGCTAGTGGTACCCCTGCTACTTGTGCCTCTACTTACCCTGCTACTCTTTTTGTTCCCATCTTTGTCCATGTGTGTGCCTCTACCAATGATGTTGCTTTTAGCGTCATTTCCCTTTATGTATGTGGCGTGATTGACTCAAACCAAGAAATGATCCATTGGAAACACCATAGTCTTGACCTGATATAGAGTCATGTCCAACCATACCTCTATATGAGACATAAGATCATCTAGTTAGAGAATATATGAGATTGGTGCAATCACAGATAAAATGGTCACTAATGTTATTGATAATTGTGCTACTACTAAAACTCAACTCTGCAATTGCAACTTGCAATGGCTTTCCATATCTAAATCATAATTTCGGGGAAAAAACTAGCACTTGACGTTTCTTAACTCTATTTTCCATGAATCTAAAATTTAGGTGAATACGCTTAATTCTCTTTATTGAACTCAATGATGATTTTTATCAATTTATTTTCAAAAGCAATTATTATCTAAATTTCATTGCCACAAAATTTGATCAAGAACAAGGTGACTCACTAAGAACACAAGCAACCATTCATGGAAAACATTCAATAAAATTTTGCACTTAAATATATTATTTACACTATAATTTTTAATTAATAATAATAGATTTAAAAATAAACCTAGATTGAAATTATTGGGTTTGTAGCATACTTAGAGAACCATATATGATTGGAGACAGACCTCAGATAAAGAAGGAAGTAGCTCATGCAATGCCCTGGGTCTTAGATAGACTAGAGTGTTGGTTGCAATTAATCCCAATATCATCGGGGGCTTCTTATCTAGTTGATGAAACTTAGAGGCCACTTGCAAAGCTAAAAGATATTACCAGGTCTATTATAGGGCTTACCCCTACTTCTCTTCATAATGTCTCTATGATTTTGTTTCCTGGATCCTTCAATAAATTCCCTTCTTCTCAAATGGCCTTGATCATATGTGGGTGCACATAGACACACAAATAGACACACACACACATCCATGTGTATAACATGAGGGTCAGGAATATCTTTGTTGTTAAGAAATTTGTTGAATAAGGTACACATTATTTTCTTCTTCCCATGATCTAGAGCATTATGTGATTCCCTCCATGCTAAGAGTATCCTCCCTCTTGTATACATTGTATTAACATGTTAGTGGTTTTCACGGATTCTTAAGTGTGGTTATTATTTATGTGATGTATGTTTTTTGTGATTTTTGGTATTTGGATGTTAATTATACGGTGCCATGCCAACTATAGCATATTATAGATTGGATGTTATTACAAAAGCAAAGAAAAAAGTGGCTTCGAGCCAATAACATACTAGTTTCCCACCATTGAATACGATTTCTAAGAGCATGCCATTGATTCAAATTATCACTACCATTGATTTTTTTTAACAAAAACCAGAAATACATATATATAAGCTGAGCACAACCATCCTTACAAAAAAGGTTGCCATAGTTTCAAACTATTCTGGAGAAGAGAAACTGAAATAACTACACTGATAACTAAATTATATATGGTTCTTTAGTGATTTTTGAAATAACTTAGACTCATTGAAGGGTATAGTCTGACAAACTGGCTATTTAACAGAACACAGAAAAACATCTTTAGGGAATGATGAAGTAACCTATTTTTTCTTTCCTTTTAACCCACGAACCGACTTAACAACCGAAGTTTCTTCCATTTGATGACCACCATTATCGGAGGTTTCCTGGCAATGACTGCACTGGTTCATGCTTGTCAGTTTCTGGACTTCTTCTTTTATGATATCCATAATCAATTCGCGGAGGTCACGGTCATTTTCGTCTATTCTTGACTCGTGGCAACCCATCTTGTTTTCCAAATACTTGACATTTGCAGTTGCAACCCTATTCTCATTGACATCGGTGCCAACCATTTCGTATATCCATCACAAACCATTTTTGATATCTGACAAAGTTTCCTTGATGTCATTGATGTCCGCATTCCCTTGGTTATTCGCCATTGGATCTTGAGTAATCTTTAGCACCAGTAGGGTATCACAAATGGAAGGGAGTTCCTGCAAAGGACAAAAGAAAGAACCAACACAAATAACCTTACCACCGTGGAAGCATGCAGTAGGAATCCAGTATAGTTCCTCTGAATGTCGAGAGGTGGGAGAAGGCAGTTCACCTTTGAAGCTGCTAGGGATTTGTGGAGGTTCACGATCGAGAGCTGGTTTTTTGAGTAAATCTTCAAACAAAATACTAATATCTTATGCAGGAGAGCTAAAACCAGAAGAGCGCAACTATATTAGCTCCTCTACCTCACATAGAAATTTAGGAGGCGAGGGGAGAGGTATTCATCCCTCTTAGCATTTCCATGAAGCGTGCCAAGGACCCTTCTTTTCCTCGAAGAGACAGCTATAAGGACGATTCATTAAATCCTTCACGTGAACGAAAATGCCACAAGGCCAATGTTGCCATGTCGAATAACACTTGTTGATCATGCGTCGGTGGAGTGGATGAAGGGTAAGGTTGAGGGAGGACCAAACCTTACACCCCCATATATAATTTATTCTAGGGGACATGCTTATGATAAGTGGGTTGACCCTTTATAGAAACCAAACCCAAATTATTTTTGACTCCTTGGTTGGCCAACTTGTTTGCAGTAGCGTTAATGCCTTTGAGGATGTGATAATAATTGGCTTAAAGATCTAGATTATTGTCACCATGTGATCATAAATTCTTATACAATTGGCGGTGCAGTGCTTGTAACTCGTTCTCATTTTTTTAATAACCTAATTCGAATCTCCAAAAAGTATTAGTTTGGAGATGTAGAGTGATAACCATTCCGCTTCGTTGTTGGATTTATGTCCTATTCCCCATGCGTAAGAAGTGACTATGTTTCCTCCGGGATCAAAGATTATCCCACCTGCACCTGCCTCCCCATCACTACCATTGAATATCACTATTGCTAGCTTATCCATTTAATAGTCTTACCAATTTTCATAAGGCTTGGAATCAATCCACTCCAAATAGGTCATATGAAAATATGAAAAGGTAGTGTCACGTCCCCTCCCCTCTACTTGCCAAGAGAGAGGGCGCGATTACTACGCTGCTATCATCCAACCGGGGATCTAGCCCCATGAACATAATAAAAAATGCATTGAAAGTAAAAACATATGCAGATGCACAATGCAATAATATACAAAGGAAGCAAATCTCATTCAACACATTCATAATGTTCATGATAATTCATAAAACAAATACATTATAGAGATTAAATACAAGAGAACTTATCTTGAAAATGAGTTTTACGCAACTAGCCATGTCGCTGCAACATTTCACCCAACCATAGGCCAGTGTGCTCATCAATCTCTCGGCACCACTGCCACCCGCGAGTTGGGCATGATTTCTGCAAGGAACTAGGGAACAACAGGCTCACACATAGCCAAATACACACAAAGGTTCAACCAAGCCAATCTAAAATTGGGTTTATCAGGCTACTATGGCAGTGGAAAGGGAGAATTGCTAAGCTAGTGAGCTCAACCACAGAGCTATGGACACCTACACAAGATTTTTCTAGATTGGCCTCCACAATACCTACACACCAACACAAGGAAGTATTCCCTTCACTACTACACAGTCCCTCAGGCCATACCTTCCCTTACAGTGCTCTTCGGGGTGTGCATAGAAGATTAGCCAGCCCCTCTTGATCTTTCTATGAGGTTCCTCTCTTCACTAGGTTTATCAAGCCAAATTTGGGCCTCTTCCACTCCTAAATCGTTCAGAACAAAACAGGGATGCACATAACAACAAAATACAAATGTCGGGCATGAAGAAAAACATCATGGGAACCAAAAACGAAAATGGTAGAAGGGGAAATCAACCCTTGGAGAGAAATTCGAATTCAGAAACGTTTATGGGCATTGCAAGGGAAAAAACGAACTCAATAAACTCCCAAATCGTGATTCCCTTCTGCCCATCCACTATGCGACACCAAAATGGGTTTCCCCGCCATGGAAAATGAAGGTAATTGCAAAAAACGGGATTAGAAAGTCCCAACAAGCTCCAGCTACGTGAGGAAGAGAAAAACGTGAATGAATAATGGAATGGGCATGCATTTCTGGGTATTTACTTGCCCAATAAACAAAAAACACAATTTTCAAAAACTGATGGCTTCCCCAATACGAATTTTGGATGTCATACTCTTCCATTACCAATGCATTAACTACCCCAACCAACCTATGGAATAAATAAATGATTGGGTGCATAAGAAAAAATGGGTAGTTGAGAGCTTATGGGTTCTCCCATCGACACTTGGCTCAAGGGTTTGAATAATTTCCCTCCCTGTTCCTTGTGAAATCATGCCCCCATCTCTTGTTGCAATGCATAGCTAGTTGTGGATAATTTTTTACTAAATTGCATTTTTACACGATGTATCAATTTATATTGTGCCTAGCTAACACGATAACCATAGGTATCGATTTTTAATTGTTGATACACATAAAATGCTAAAACGATGTCGAGGCCTTAGCCTCTAGCTCCTCACCATGATTTAATAATGATATTTACATCATTTACAATTTTAATGCAATAGGGGTCAAAATCGAGATATTACAGGTAGCCTATTCTTTTCCATGAAACCTATTAATGCGGCCTATAATTGGCTTTGGCTATATGTTTCCTCCATAAATTTCTTACATGTATACCTAAAGAGGCATCTTCTGTGGTAACAACCCATAATACTATCGTGAAACAAAGCCATGTGAAAATCAAGAAGGAAAGGGATGCACTTGCAAGTCGATTTTATATTACCTTGACATTTGGCAACTTCCACTTACACATGCACACTCCCATGCACTATAACCAAATTGTGAGACCAAACATATGAAGAAGACAAGGAAAGTGGAGTACATAAAACAATTAGTGTCAATTGTGAGACCAAACATATGAAGAAAACAAGGAAGTGGAGTACATATAAAGAAGACAAGGGAAGTGGAGTACATAAAGCAACACATTCAGAGGGACATAAACAAACAAGATGCCAATTGGTAAATATCTTAATGTTTATTTAGCACATTCTTATTATACATTATTTGCATGGAAGATTAACAATGACACCATGAAAGAGCTGGATCTTGGATCCCTATTATTTTTACTTTATGTCCATTACACATGGGCTAATATGATTGCCGCAACACTGAATGTTTTCACTACTCTGTTTTTTATTATTATCTTTTGCATGTATATGAGTTAAAAGGTACTTTATTGACATTTTATAAGAACTATCTGGTTTAGTTATCCTCTTCACGAACTGATGTAGAGAGTCTACGAGATTAATGTTATTAATAATGATATAATATTTTTTGTTTTAATGATAAGAATACGAGATTAATGTTATTAATAATGATATCATATTTTTTGTTTTCAATGGTAAGAATAATCATAATTGTTTTTAGTTTTAGAGTCTGTAGTATGGTTGTTTCCAATAGAAATATGGGATCAACGGATGAAGTAGAAGGAATCTTCCAAATTTTATTGTAGATTGTATAAGAATAGGTTAACTTTTGAAAGTTTTTATATATGTATTCATTCATTTAATCTTTATTTCTATAAAGTGTGGACTAGCTATGGAGCAAACCTCTCTCCATCGGACGGATGAGGAGCAAAGTCAATGTTGACTTTGCTCCTTATCCGTCCATGGAGGGAGGTTTGCTCCATAGCTAGCTTATTCCTTTCTATAATATGGGATCAATAATTTTTTGCAAATTTCTTAATATAAATTAAAATAAGACAGAAATATAAAAAATAACTTAAATTTTAATTATACATTAAATTTTTAAAAACATTAAATATACTAAAATATAAATAAATAAATAAAACTCTCTATTTATGCCAAATACTGACCAATCCCGTTTTTATTTACTATAATTATTTCTTAACCAAAACATACAAAACATTTTCAGTATGATATACTAGAATATAGATTCCTCTATGTTGTCATCTAAAGTAATGGCATGATGTCTTTGGTAAATATCAATGAGAAAAAATTTGTTATGTTGTCATCTAAACTAATGGCATGATGTCTTTGGTAAATATCAATGATGAAAAATTTGTTATGTAATTTATAAATGAGAAAAAATGTTTTATGTAATTTTATGTTAAATTATTAGAATGTATAAATGTAATTTTATTTTAAAGTAATTTTGAATGAGTGGTTTATTTATTTATTTTAAATTGGTAATTTTTATATTAAATCAGAAATAAGAGTGGTTTTTATTTTAAAAATTTCATAAATTTATAAGAAATTTTAATTCAACAAAATATATGATAGTCAATATTTATATAATTATAGTTAATATTTGTTAATTAATTTTTTCTTTAATGGTTGTGGTTGTAAGACAAGGTGTTCTTTTTTCATTTAAGTTTTTTATCAATATATTAAATTTAGAAGCTCTCTCATTAAAAGACATAGATTTTGAGGTTAAGCGCCTGGCAAATGGAAAAGCAAAGGACATTGAAGGTTACCAAGCAAAAATATTAAAAATTGGAGGTCATGTCCTCATCCCTCACATCCACAAGCTATTCAATCAAGGGTTCCCTAAACCGTGGACTCAAAGCCTCATTATCCCTATTTTTAAAAGTGGAGATACAAATAACCCCTCTAATTATCGGACGATTATGATTAGCCCTCTCTTAGCATGTTATATGGTATTATTTTGGAAAAGAAGCTCAGCATATGGCTTGAAAGTGAAGGTAAGCGGGCTAAAGGCCAAGCGGGTTTTAGAAGGCAACACTCAACAACGGACCACCTCGTTATGCTTAGGATCATTGTGGAGGAATGTCATAATGATAAATCCAATCTCTTTTGTTGCTTTGTGGACTTTAGAAAGGATTTCGATACGGTACCTAGATATAACCTATGGAACATATTAAAAGAGTTAAAGGTTCCTTTCGAGTTGAGAGCTACCGCAATAAGGTTATACAAGAATGCCATTGCCAAGTTTAAGAGCAACGAGGGGTGGTCAAAAGATATTAAGTGTAATATCGGAGTTCAACAAGGTTTCCCCCTCTCCCCTACCCTATTTGGCATTATATCGATAAGCTAGAAGGTTGTTTAGAGGAAGCAGGTTGCGCTGGTGCGATCTCAACTAGAATAGTCACCATCCTTCTTCTCTATGCCAATGATATTGTTCTTTTGGAAAGGTAACCATCTGATCTTGATAAGCCTCTAAGACTTCTTAAAGGTTTTTGCTCTACCATGGGTATGATTGTTAATACTGACAAAACAAAACTTATGATTATCAAATCTAAGAAGGACACTTACGCTAATTTTGGTATGACAATAGCAACTTAGAGGAAGTGTCTTCTTACAAATACCTAGGAATTGATATTCATCACAAGCTCAATTGGAACTATAGCATTGAGAAAAGGATTAATGGAGGGTGGAAAGCCTATTTTGGTCTCGAAAATAATTGTAAAGAAGCAAACCTTACGATGTGGGATAAAAAGAAGCTCCTCTTTGAAACTTTAGTCACTCATGTTATCTTGTATGTGTGTGAGGTTTGGGGTTGCAACATATCTAGATAATCCTGGAGAAAGAGAAGCGTTTTATAACGTATAACCTCAAAATTAAAAGCAATACACCCTATCCTATTCTCCTTATAGAAGTGGATCTTTCCCCTATTGAGAGCCTCACTATGACTAGGCTCCTATTATACAAGCACAAAATCAATAACATGGGAGACCATAGACTTCCTAAGCTAGATTTAAATTCCATCCAAAACCACCCAAGGCTCAAGCAAGGATGGTATAAAGATACCAAGGCCTGGTTAAACCATTGGGAGATTGACGAAACTATTGAATTGCAAAATATTAATAACATTAAAAAATATTGTTACTTCTAAGTTTAAAGGGAAAATGTGGTGCGAGAAAGATTTAGAGGCTAAAAGAAAATTAAGATATTATAAGGAGGTCATCAACCCTACTCTAGAAGATCAAAAGTATCTCTCCTTTTTAACTAGTTCAAAGAAAGAAAGAAAAATATAGCCAAGATAAGAACGAACTCTCATGAGGTCCACAGTGAAACATGTTGTTGGGCAGTTCCTAAAACACCATGGGTGGAAAGGATTTGCCATCTCTGTGAGAATATGAACATTGAGGATGAAAATCACTTCCTCTTAGAGTGCCCTGCGTATACCCACATTAGATCTCAATTTCATAATCTTTGTTGCAATACCGACCTTTCTAGCCTTTTAACTTGTCAAAATTATAGTCAGCTCAGGATGCTTCTCTCCAAGCTCTTTGAGCATAGAAATACAATTTTAAAACAAACTAAATAATTTGTTTCTTTAGGTCCAATAAACCAAAGTTTAGTCTTAAAGAATGTTAACCATCATCATCATCTTCATCAATAAATATATTATTATAACGATTACCAATTCTTTTTATAATTTTAAAATTAAAAATTTATCTTTTTAATATCTTAACAAAATATATATAATTTTTAACAAATATTTTAATTTTAATTTTTTATAACTAATTAATAATTATATAATTTATATATTCTAATAATATAACATTAAATTTATATAAAAAAATATACTCCGTATAAAAAAAACATATCAACATTATAGATAATATTTGTTAGATTATACAATTTAATAAGATTGTAACATTGCATATTAACATATCAACATTATAGATAATATTTATTAGATTATACAATCTAATAAAAAACATGGATTTTAACATTGCATATTATTTATTAGAATATACAATCTTATAATATTTATTAGATTATACAATCTAATTATGATTATACAATATAATAAAAAGCATGGATTGTAATATTGTATATTACTTATTAGGATATACAATCTCATATTTTTTATTAGAATATACAATTTAATAAAAAGCATGGATTGCAACATTGTATATTCAAGGGAGATACAATATTTCAGTGGGTTTTTATAGATATTTTTGAAGAGGTTATCAAAGATGTTAGGTTGATCATTTTAAATTAATTATATAAATAAAATAATAAAAATTATAAGTTAAAAGAGTAATTGAACAATTTGATATTGTTATCAAATTTTAAAAAAAAAGACCACACTAATTGTTTGATTCAAGTAACTATTTATGAAAAATTTAAATTAATTAAGGCTAAAGCAAAGATACTGAATTAATAATCGAATTAATGATAGATTTTATACTCATCAAACTTACGTTTAATTTCATCACATCAAATGAGATATCACGTTATATGTGAGAGAGATATTTTTTAATATTAATAATCAATTTGCATTTTAAAAGTGTTAATATTATAAGCATAAATAAATTATATATATATATATTTTGTGTTTTGGGAAAAGCACGACACTATAAGGATGTAAGTTTATAGAAACAATCAAACTCAAAATTGTTATTTTTAAATGAAAGGTTATATATTAAATTAAATAAAAAATAAAATAAGGTATTTTTAAGGATTCTAATAGTATAGTGTTTTAGGCAATTATTTTGGATTAAAAAAAGTATTAAGTGAATATTAAATATGAAATTTACAATTTACTATTAAAATCTGTAAATTTTGGCAAATATTATAATATAAAAAAATCACATTTTATGTAAATATAGGGTATATTTAAGCAAAAATGACCAATTAGTGAATTTATTTTTTGAAAAAAAACCAAAAAAAAAACCAATTGGCTAAATTTCTCCTTTAAAAATTACCCTATTACCCTTTTACATTATATGATGATTCCTTGATGTCACCTCTCTTGTTCAAGAACTAGGGAAGGAAATATTAAAAGGATTAAATCTTACATGCTTGTCTTTTGTTTTTGCATGGTGCATTTCTTGAGAAAACACATCGAGCACTTCCTCTCATTATGATGATGGTACTTAGGATAAGCTTGATTCTTTAGGGATCAATTCCAAGTCAGCATCTCAATAACAATCGAATCAATAAGAGAAAACATGTCACAAAGTGCGATTTAAATTCGTGTAGGGGAGGAAACAACTTTTCCTCTCAACCACTTGAGCTACACCCAATTGAAAATTTATGTGCTTACCTCTAAAGAATAAATCCTAGAATATTTTGGATAATAATGAGGATCATTGGAGGACAAGATGCCCTTTCAAAGATTAGAGAACAATCTTTAACTCATGGTTTGCATCCACAACATTGTAACACCCCGGTTTTGACCCCGTTTGCATTAAATGTATATGATGTATAAATTGTAATTAATCGTGGCGTGGATCTAAAGGCAAAATCCCCACCATCGATTTAGCGTTTAATGTTTCGGCGATTAAAATCGTTGCCGATGGTATTTTGTGCTAGTTGGCACATTATAATTTTAAATCATCATGTAAATATGCAATTTAATTAAAAACCCACAACCAGCTATGTCAATGCAACAAATAATGAGATGGAGACATGATTTCCTAAGGATAAGGGGGGGAATTATTTAACCTTTGGGGCCAATGGCGAAAAGCCAAATGTCAATGGGAGAACCCATCAAACAGTCAACTACCTTTCTTGTCTCATTCACCCAATCATTTAATTCTGCCAGAAATTGGATGAAGTAGTTATTGCATAGGGATGGGAAGATTATGGGTAGGAAATTCGAATATGGGGAAAACCCATTTTTGGGGAAAAAGTTTTTGACTTTTGGGGCAAGTTAACACCCAAAATGCATGCCCATTTGGCCAGACACCCACGTTCTCCATTTCCTCACGCAGTGGAAGCTTGAGAGTTGTTTTACCTTCACGTTTTTGCTCATTTTCCTCATCTTGCACGCCCAGAAAATCCATTTTGGTGTTGTTCAGCAAGTGGGATAGGAATATTTTCGTTTTGGGAGTTTATGGTAGTCATTTTGGCTCATGTAATGCCATAAATGTCCTTAGAATTTGTGGGTAAAGAAGATTCACGTTTTTGGGGTTTGTAGAGGCTGTTTTTGCCTTGAAATCCCCATAGTCATTTTTTAAAATCGATTTGTTGAGTTGGGTTTTTGTAGAGGTCGATTTTGCCTTTGTGGAACAATAGAATGATTCTGAAATCGTTTTCCTCACCCCTGGTATTTCCCCCCATCTGAAATTCGTTTTTGGTTGCCCACGTGTTGTAAATTTCCCAGGAAATGCAATTTTGTTGTTATGGGCATTTTTGTTTTGGTCTGAACTGTTATGCGCCTTACTTTGGGTCTGAACCAATTAGGAGTGGAAGAGGTAAGTTGCTTGATAAACCTAGTGCATGAGGAACCTCACTGAGAGATCTTGAGGGTTGATTATTCCTTACTGCACATCCTGAATAGCACTGGAAGGGAATGCATAGCCTAAGGGACTGTACAACAGAGAAGGGGATGTTCCCTTGTGTTGGGTGTGTACGTGTTGGGAAAGCCAAGTCAGATCTTGTGTAGGTGTCCATATCTCTATGGTTGAGCTCACTAGCTTAGCAAACAATCCTTTCCATCTCCTTGGCAATCTGATAAACCCAAACATAGCTTTGGCTTGACTGAATTTTGACATATCTTTGGCTATGTGTGAGCTTGCTTAGTTCCTTTTCCTTGGGGAATCATGCCCAGCTCGGGGGTGGCAGTGATGCTGAGAGATTGATGAGCACACTAGCCTTATATGGTTGGGTGGAACGTTGCAACGACATAGCTGGTTGTGTGAAGCTTCATTCGAAGATAAGTATTCTCATGTAATTACCCATGTAATTGTATTGTTTATATGAATTATGATGAACATGCTCCTTATGTTGAATGTATGTTTTCTTCCGCTATACTGTTGATTAATGATGTTAGACAATGCATAATTGC
This sequence comes from Pseudotsuga menziesii, assembly GCA_001517045.1. Taxonomy (NCBI): domain Eukaryota; kingdom Viridiplantae; phylum Streptophyta; class Pinopsida; order Pinales; family Pinaceae; genus Pseudotsuga; species Pseudotsuga menziesii. The sequence goes on from LPNX010374390.1 coordinate 243,019, forward strand.
ATATTTTAATTCAATGTAATTTTATGTTTACGTTTATGGGGCTAGTTGCCCGGACTATTAGTGGTAATGTCGTGTCCTCTCGTTGGTAGAAGGGTGGGGATGTGACAAACATAGTACTCCACAAGCCTCCCAACATACAATATTGTCAACGAATTTGGCAAAGAGAATGCACCCCTAAAATTAAAAGGAACAAGAACCAAATGAGCCTAACTAGGAGCCAATGAATTCATAGCCTTATCCCTCAGCAAAACCATTAAGAAAATCTAAGCTGACAATTCAATCTCTGGAAATACAACTAATGATAACACCCTCTTATCCTCTAAGATTGAAACCCCAACCTTGTTATCTATCTCAATGAAATTTGAAGATGAGCCACTAGGATCCCTCATAGCAAAGATACAATCCCTACTCATCATTGCACTCATCTCCACAAGAGATACCTTTTCATATTGACAATGACTCAACCCCACCTTAAAGAGGACACTGATCATGTCTAAGCAAACCAGAAAGTGAAGAAATGGAATCAGAAGTAGCAATACTTTGGGAGAGATCACCTAGGCTATCCAACTTTAGAACGAAAATTGCAAAAATTAAATTATTTACATCATTTTCTATCAAGTCCACATATTCATTAGGCTTAACTCTCTAGTCCCCACATGGAAAAGTAGAGGCTTGGACATCCTCATGAGGTTGAAAAAGCTAATGCATCACTGTAACAAAAAAAAATCCCAACAACCTTCTTTTAAATAAGTTCATGAAGAAATGAAGAAATGTCCTGTTGTTTCTTATATGTAATATACTTTCTAGGATAATCCTTCAAAATATGTCTTGCTTCATGGTAGAACTTATATCCATCTTAAAGGAATATTCTCATAGGATAACACCTGAACCCACTAGACCTTCCCACAATACAATGGCCTCTTGATTTTTATATATATGCAATTTTATTTTTATTTTTAATGTTGAATTGTAATACCATTACCCATATGGATGACAATCTTATGTTAATATATTTAGAAATATACAATTTATAATGTGGTTATTTGTTGAAATATCTTAAATAAGAAACCCTTGCTTATAGGGACTTTGTGGTGTTCTTTAGCCTTGAAACTTAAAACAACACATGATATATAGAGATTTAATATGCAATAAACCACAATTATAGTGGGGAACAAGAAACATTAGACATTCGAAAAGATAAACTTTGCAAGAAATAAGCCTCATATTAGGATAATCAATTTTGGAAGCAATGTTCACATGCCTTCTATGGTTGGGTAACCTTTTGCTTGAGAAGAGCTCCGATACAATCATTTTTTACAAAACCATACACATCCTTATAGTTATTTAAATAGGCTTTCAAGATCCAAAACCCTAGCTGCTTGACATGGTCAAATAATTAATAAGTACCCACTTCTTGGTGGGCCTTAATTAATTGAAATACCCTTTTTACAATGATTGTTGACTACTAACTACTCTTCCTTATTCAAAAGAGATAGCCATATACATTTCTTAACAAAATCCTAACATAATGGGATTAGGGTAAGTGTTACAAAATAGATCGCAGAGCAATAATAATAAACAATATGGAAATATTAAACACATAAACATATTACAAGAAATACACCAATATAGTTATGTGGTTCACCCAAGATGGGCTATGTCCACACAGAAATTTCCAGTCCTTTATTATTATACTGCCCAACAAAATGAAGGGATACAACCTGCAACACACCTGCTACACTTCCTCTTCAATCTCTCACAGTCTCCCTCACACAATCACAGAGATCACTTTACAATGCTACAATACAATATAATACAATACACAACCGTATTACAATGCCTTCCTTTTATAAAGGAAATACCATGGGAAAATACCACAAGATACCCAAAACCATGGGCATGTAAATCACCCATTATTGACCAAATCATGACTCTAAAATTACAACATTTTACAAGGCTATTTTTCCTGAATTTTCACTATGGGGGTGCTGCCTTCGAACCCAATTTTAATGGGGGAAATCCCCCCACACACCCCGTCATGGTATTGAGATCCAAACACGGTTGAAACACGAACTCTTGAATAAGGAAGATCATGCTCTACAACCAACAATCTCCAACTTGGAGACCGATCACAACAACTCCACCGCTGCTGCACTTGCTAGACTATGCTCTGAACCTTGGACCTGGAAAATTTCTCATCTTTGCCTTCATGCTTCATGATTGAAGGCCAACAGAAACCGAGCAGGAACCCATAACCCAAAATTGTAATGACAACCCTACGTACAATCTTATACACGTTGCATGCTCCATGATCGTTTCGTTCATCCTTTCTGACACAACATTTTCTTGTGGTGTTCCTTGGACTTTATTCTACCTATGAATCCCATGGTATGAATAGTAACTATCAAACTGCTTGCTATAGTATTCACCTTCATTATCATATCTGAAACACTTCAATATTTTACCGGTCTCATTCTAAACCAAAGCTTTCTAGTTCTTAAAAGTAGTTCTTAAAGATTTATGTCTAATGCAATAAACCCAAGTTTTTCTATTTGACTCATCAATAAAAGTAACATAATAATGAGATACACCAACAGATTGTACCTGAGTCGGTCCCCAACATCTATATACACAAGAGCTAACTTTTCACTCTTCTTTTGTTTCCCAAACCTGAGAAACCTAACTCTCTTATGTTTTCCATAAACATAGTTCTCACATAATTCCAAACTTACCTGGTTTAGATCTGGAAGCAATTTCTTTGAGTGGAGAATCTACATCCCCTTCTCACTCATGTGTCCAAGCCTACTATGCCACAATGTTGCACTTGTTTCTATGGAAGCTACAAAGATAGAATAATCAGTATTATGAGGACATAAATACAACGTACCTATCCTATCTCCTTTTGCTATTACGAGTGCTCCTTTAGTGATATTCCACCACGTTTTTCCAAACATAGACAAACATATTCTATCTCCCAACTTCTATGTTGAGATCAAATTTCTTTTCATAGCAAGAATATGCCTTACATCTTTTAGCAGCCATTCATTTCCATTATTTAATTTAATCCATACCTTACCCATTCCAACAATTTTACATGGCTCATCATCCCCCAATAAAACATGTCCAAAATCTCCTGGAACGTAATCATGAAAGAATTTCCTATGGGGTGTACCATGACATGAAGCCCTGAATCTACTAGCCATTAATCACTAGTATTATCTAATACAAGAATCAAAGCATCTTGTAACACATCACCCGCTACATTTGCTTCCTGAGTAGTATGTCTCACCTGTGATTTTTCTTTTCATTTCCTCGCTAAGAATAACACCAACAACATCATCAAATTTAAGAGAGTTTGAACCAAAGACAAAGTTACTTACAACCATGACCAAGCCATTATAACTTTCTGGAAATGAGGATAAGATTAGAAGAGCCATAACCTCATCATCAAAGTTCACTCCCACAGAACTTAGCCGATAAGTAACCGTATTAAGTTCATTTAAATGGTTAGTAATAGATCCACCTTCTGACATCGTCATATTAAATAAATGCTTCATTAAAAATACCTTGTTGGAAGCCAAGGGTTTTTCATAGAGCTTATCCAATGCACTCATCACACCCTCCGTTGTCTTTTATTTTGAAATATTGGAAGCCACCAATGTATCCAAGCACAATCAAATTGTTCGTAGTGCATTTCTGTCAAGAACCTCCCATTCTTCATCCTTCATACTCGCCAACTATTTTGATTCCCCCCCAATGGTAGGAACATAGCTTTTTAGTACATATAGTCCTCCATTTGCATCTTCCATAATTGGTAGTTTTGGCCATTAAATTTCTCGACCCTAAACTTTCCTTCTTCCGCCATTACTCCCACTCAAACTGGGAACCCTTCTTTCCTGTGAGTTTACCAGCCAAATTGACCTTTGGCTCTTATACCAATTGTTAGAAAAACTGGATCATAGAGCAATAATGATAAAAAAAAATGCAAATAATAAACACATAAACATATTATAAGAGAGACACCAATATAATGTGGTTCACCCAAGATGGACGATGTACACATAGAAATTGTTAGTCCTTTATTATTATACCATACATCAAAATGAAGGGATACAACCTACAACACACCCACTGCTTCCTCTTCACTCTCTCACAGTCTCTCTCACACAATCACAGAGATCGTTTTACAATGCTACAATACAATACAATGCCTTCCTTTTATAAGGGGATACCATAGGAAAATACCATGGGCTTCCCAAAACCATGGGCATGTAAATCACCCATTATTGACCAAGTCATGACTATGGAATTACAACATTTTACAAGGGATTTTTTCCTAAATTTTCACTATGGGGGCATTGCCCCCAAACCCCCTCCATGGGGGGCTTCCAAATAAGTCACCACACGCCTAGACCCCCCATAGCGACTTTAGTGGGGGGAAACCCCCCCACACCCCCTGTCATGGTACTAGGATCTAAATACGGCTGAAACACAAACTCTTGAATCAAGAAGATCAGGCTCCACAACCAATAATAGTACACTAGCATGTCCTCCACCTTCCAAAATAACATTGTCCTTAATGTTGAAGGTGCATAAATTCCCATAAGATTATGTTGTTTCCTAAGTGGCATGTTCTTGTGGAATATCACTCCACTAGATCAAAACTTCTTTTATTATGTGCTTACACAATTGCCATTCCCTCGAGGCCAAGATTACTATCGTATGGAGCCAGATGGATCCTTCTTCATCGAATTCTGGGAATCTGGTCGGCACTTTACAATTAGAACCCACTAGTTTTTTAAGGTAAGAGACGTGAAACATTAGGTGAATCTTAGAGTGATTAGCATCGAAACCTTGTAGGCCACTTGTCTAATGTGTTGGAGGATTGTATAGGGTCCATAGAAATTTAGCGTGACCTTTTAGTGGAGATGAGACTTGACGAGTGTTTGTTTATAAGCCTAGAGTCGAGGAAACACCTAATACCCTGCTTCAAAGAAATGCTTGGAGAGATGTTGGTCTGCCTATTGTTTCATTACATTTTGTTTCATAACCATATTTCCCTTAAGGGTGCGAAGAATAATTGCTTTGGTGTGAAGTGTGTCATCCATGACCTAAACCTTGGAAATGCTTGGGGAATATGAAATCATAGATAAGGGATTTTGGTCATACACTACTTCACATGGTGTCATCTTGGTGGATCCATTAAGAGTGGTATTATATCACCACTCGTCTAGGGGAAGCCATTGGGCCCAGTGGTGTGGCATGTTCAATGCAAAGTATCATAGGTAGGTTACCAAGAATTTATTGATCACTTCCATTTGATAAACCTTTTAGGGATGATAGATTGCATCTATATTTAATTGGTACCCTGAATTTTAAACAACTCTTTCCAAAATTTGATTCTAAATGTAAGGTCTTCATCATATACAATAGAAGTTGGAATGCTATGGAACTTAAAAAAATGATCCACGAATACTTGTGCCATCAGGAATGGTGTAAAAGGGTGTGGTAATGCATAAAAGTAGCCATTTTTGGTCAGGTGATCTACTACCACCATAATAATTGTTTTATTCCTATCTTATGAAGCCCCATTATAAATTCCATAGAGATTTCCATCTAGATATGGTTGGGAATTGAAAGTGTATTCAAAGCACCCAATGATTTTAGTATTTCGCTCTTATGTCATGGAAAGTGTCACAGGATACAACAAATTTGTGGATATCTTTTTTCATTCCTTCCCAAAATAATGAGCACTTAATTCATTCATATATTTTATGAAATGTCGAGTGGAATGTTGTGGGTGATGAATGTAACTCCTCTAAGAATCATGGTTTTAAGGCTGAATTCTAGGCGAGAAAATTGTTCTCCTTACACCACAAGGTATTTTGGTGCCATGTATACCCGGGTGGAGGGTTCAAGTCTTCTTGTAGCTATGTGATGAGTTGCTTGAATATGTCCTAGGCCATCCATTTTTGAAGTGCTTCTTTAATCAACCTTGGAACCGGTAAGGATAATACAAAGAGGGAACCATCATCCTCTAATTGCTTAGACAAAGCACCTGCCACCACATTTTCATGACCCTTCTTATATATGATCTCATAATCATACCTCAACATCTTAATGAAGTATTTATGTTGCTCTGGTTAGGACAACTATTTTTCCAATAAATACTTGAGACTATAATGGTATGTCTTCATCTTGAACCACCGCCTAATTAATTATGGTAACCATGTTTGAACGAAATGAAGGATAACAATCATTTATTTTTCATAGGTGGACTTGCCCAAGTTCTTCTCACATAGATGTTTATTGGTGAAGGCTAATGGGCATCCATCTTGTATCAATATTGCTCCCAGACCATGGCCAATGTCATCACATTCTAATACAAAAGTCTTTAGGAAATATGGCATGGATAAAACAAGTGTAGTGCACATAGCATCCTTCAAGGTGGACTAGGCCTGCTCTGTTGCCTCATTCTCTGAGAAATCATTTTTTGGGGGAAATGATGTTATAGAGTTCCAATCTTACCATAATTGTTTACAAACTAATGGTAGTAGCTAGTAAGTACAAGGAAACCCCTCGATACTTTGAGAGTTTTAGGGAGGGGCCAATTCTACATAGCTTCCACTTTCTTGGGGTTGACACATACACCATCCTGATTCACAAGATGGCCCAAATATTCAACCTTTTTTGCCCCAAAATCACATTTGGAGTGTTTCACAAATAAGTAGTGATACTGTAATAATTGCAAGGAACAAGCAAGATGCTTAATGTGGCTTTCCTAGGTGGGGATATAGACCAAGATATCATCAAATAAAATTAGGAAAAAATGGCGGAGGAAAGGAAGAAATATCTTATTCGTGATGCTCTAAAAAGTGGATGGGGCATTGCATTAGCCAAAGGGCATGACAAAAAAATCAAAGTGACCCTCATGAGTGTGGAAGATTGTCCTAGGTATGTATGTCTCTTTCATCTATATTTGATGGTAGCTTGAACAAAGGTCAAGTTCGGTGAAGAATTTGGCCATGCATCTCATCTAAGAGATCATCAATGACATGAATATAAAATTTGTCTTTGAGTGTTAATATCTTGAGATCCCATAAATTATAACACATGTGTTAGGGGCCTTCCTTTTTAAGTGTTGGGAAGAATGATGTTGGTCACCAGTAACTCCTGAATGTTTTTTCAATTTCAATCTTTTATGCAACAGGGAGGTGATAAGGGCATGCATTTAGAGTTTGACTACCCGGGATTAATGAAATCCCATGTTCATGCTCCACAAGGGGTGGGGGAAAACTCTTTGGTGCTTCAAAAATTTATTTATATTGGGAGAGAAACCATTACAAGTCATGGTGAATATATTGGGTAGGAGTTTCCATGACTTGGATGGATTTCAATTGAGCAATGATACCTGAGTGGCCTTTATTCAATAATTTATCCATCTGGTGAGAAGATACAATTTTAGGATAACCTAAAGTAATCCCTTTGAGGTGATGTGTGTGTCTGGCCCGAGTAAAGTTGTGTATGAGAGAGAGAGAGAGAGAGAGAGAGAGAGAGAGAGAGAG